>CM039680.1:137458273-137803181 GCA_022537955.1 Schmidtea mediterranea
AACCCATATTCCTAACAATACTTTGCATATAACTAGAACTATAATTATCATTGGCAAAATCTTGACTATATTTTTCACGATAATCATTTCCTTTACTTAATGTTAAAGACTTGACATTAAAGTGTTCAAATATTGAAAATGTTTCCAAATACGATCCTCCATACCTTTTATTCCCTTGGAAAGCAACAAGAATAAAATTTGGTAGTCGTCTATCACCAAATATTTGCTCCTTATAAAATGAAGATGAGCCCATTGGCAATGAAAATTGAACAACTTCCTTACTTTTCATTGGATAAATTCTATTAGCGAGCCCAATTTGATGACCAGCTAAAACTGACGGTTCAACACGAACTCTTCTAACCATCAACTTTGCATCTAATAATATTATTTGTGGAATTATTTTTGTACATGTTAAACTTCTTTCAGTATTGGATCTTGTTAATTTAATTTGAACACTAACACCAGGTAATAAATATTTTGGTTGATCAAAGAAATCTAATTGAAGTGGGGAACAAACACTGATTGGTTTTGATTTTGAAATCCAAATTTTTCTTTTTGTGTCATTTTCATCGTAACCCATTCCACCTAAACAAGTATGTTTTGTATCGTGATTGTAATTAATAATAGTTTCAATCATTGCCTTGTGTGCGAATACATCATTACTTCCTTCAATTTTAGTAGAATTAAAAATTACTTCAACATCTTTAAAAAGAGTTTGGAAAAAGAAATTGTTTGCGGTAACATCTGATTCATTAGATAAATTTTCCCCATTGTTATTTACAACTTTCATTTGAATGTAGAGTAATGTATCATTCAAATCCAAGTATTCGGTTTGAGAGCTATTAATGTAAAATTGAATTGAGGTGTTTCCTGGATCTGTAATTGAATTCACTGGATAAATATCTTCAAAAGAACCATTTTCAATCACTGCTTGAGGAGATGGTCTATCAAAGATGCATAATTCTGATTTTGCACTAATCATTACTGGAATATAGTTCCGTATCCTTTCATTCTTTTGTTTATATGTTTCTTGATAATTTTTCGACGTTTAATTGTTCCACCTTTTTGTTCTTTATTAAATACATCAGAAACTTTGTTAATAACAGAAGGTAAGTGTTCCATTACAGAGGGCATAGAATCTTTAATTTCAGATATTGCATTTGATTTTAGAGCAGGTAAGAGTTGTGCATTATTATTTATTACGTCATTAGCAGTTTTCATACCAAAACTTCCGATACGTTTAAGAATAGGTAGTGCAAATCGCCCAATTGTTTTAACCAACCAGATCCATACTGTTTACCTACAAAATAAGGTAAATCCCACCATTTTGATGAGTGCTATAAAAGTTTACAATGTCTGGATTACTCATTTATTTTACGGAAATGTAATGTCAAGTAAGTTTTGTCTTGTTTACCAAATATATATTTTCCACTGTCATCACGAATATTGATTTCTATATTGTTTATATACGAGGATGATACTGGTAAATACATTGGATTTTTCTCAATGAATTGTACTAGGTTGTCTTTTTTATGTTTTTCTATCCAAACACATTTAAGAAGGGGAACACTTAATTCACCCACAAGAATTGGTTCAATAATATTTGTATAAATCATCATTTGTATATTTCTTTGGATTATAGTTGGTAAACTAGATCCAACAATGATCTTTTCACTATAAGATTCCTCAATTAATCCCAAACTATGAGCCAACAGTTTACTAAATTTAACACTTTTAACATCTTCTTCCAATTCAATTTTAACAAGTTGATCTTGTTTAATTTCACAAGACTTGAAAGGATGGGGATAAGATGTCATTAACTGATCAGTGACTTGTGAAAGTTCAGTAATGAATAAATTTTCTTTAAATGTCTCAGTATACTCTACATCATAATAATAAGTTATAGTTAATCGTATAGTATCTAATTTCGATTTTTTATTTGGTATACGTATCTGATTCAATTCATCATTAAAATCTACTTCTTTTTTATTAAATCCCAAGCAATTAGCTTCTTCAATACTATCAAATGTTACTTTGAATGGAAAATATTTACAATTAATGTTCAAAATTTTATTGTCAATATATATCAGATAAAATGTAGAGTTGTGACTGATTGTATAGTTTCCTTCAATATAATAAAAATATTCATAACTATTATGTAATGTACTCTTGGTATATTTGATACAAGAATTGTTATAAAATGGAAAATTATTGTACACAAAAGTGAATTCAGTTAAAGCTACTTCCCATTCCCCATCCAAGTAAATCTGATTTGGAAATTCTACATTAAACTTTCCAGCTTCATTATTTGGAAATGTAAGTGGACAACTATTACTGGGTAAATTCACGTAAAAATCTCTTTTATTCATTTACTTTTCTAAAATGTAACGATAAATGTGTTTTGGTATCTTTGCTAAATTTTATTAATTTCCCACTATCATCTCGAATATTAATTTCAATGATGTTTATAGTTGAATACGATACTGGAAGGTACATTGGATTCTTCATTTCTAATTGTACAATTTCTCCTTGATCATATTTTTTAATCCAAACTGATTTTAATAGTGGAACTCTAACATCACCAACATTTATTGGTTCGATAATATTTGAATAAATGAACATTTGTTGATGATGATGTAATAATTTCGGAATTTTAGTGCCTAGTATAGTGCCTGTAAAGTTACTTAGCTTTAATCCCAAAGATTTAGCTAAGTTTGTGTCAAAAGATATATTTGTAATGTCATCTGCAAGCGTTATTTTGACCAATTCATTATTTTGAATTATCAATTCTTTAAAAGGAGAAGGATTAAATGACAACAAATGACCTTGTAATAAATTATCTTCAAAATATTTTTCAAATTTTGATTTTTCTTCATAACTTATTATTATCCCAAATTGTTCCATAACACCATCATCTGTAAATTTTGGTAATTTTATTCGACAATGATCCTCTTCACAAATGATTGATGTAGATTTTAGTCCAAAACTAAACGCATGTTGAATATCGGGGAATGTTACTTTAAATGGAACATGTGGACAGACAATAACCAAATTCTCATATTTTTCAATAAACATGTCAACATCTGGAGTATATTTTGGATTTATTATTTCATAAGTATGATTTTGATTATTTATTTTCAAATACTTTATTTCACTACCACTCTTTACCGATTCATAACGTATACAAGAATTACTATAATACGGAAAAGGATTATACACAAAAGTGAAATCTATCAATGCAACTTCCCATTCACCATCCAAGTAGACAGAATTTACTTGTACATTAAAATTACTAGCTTCGTTATTAGGATAAATAAGTGGACAACTATTACTAGGTAAAATCATATAAAACTGGTTTTCTTTCATAATATTTATTTAATCAATTGAGATGAGGATATCCAAGTTGGAGTTTCGTATCCATGCCACTTGACGTAGTATTGTTTATATTTACCAACATTTTTAGTTTTTAAAATCTTTTGAATTCTAAATATTGTTGGAATTGGAATGACTTGAAGTTCTTGTTCGTAGAATTTTCCACTAATTTCTTTATTTTCATGATCTGCTATTAAATACATTACTGGATTCTGTTTTGTATCTATTTTCTTTATTACATATACTTCATCGCTCCAATTGTTGTCAAAATTCTTGATGAACGGAGAAGTACTGATTTTACTAATTCTTACATGATCACCAACCTTGTATTTTGGCTTATTGATTTTTTCTTTCTTTAATGATTGGTTTCTGCTGGTGTCTGTTATATCAACAGGTCTGAGACCATTTAATCCTTTATGAGGCGAATGATTGTAACTAAAAATAATTTTCGGTAAAACATGTATCCAAGTTTTATTACCTTGATGCACAAAGTATTTTTTCAATCTTTCTCTCAAAGTTCGATTAAATCTTCCACATAACAAGCTTTGAATTGTGAGAATACCGAGTAATGATTGGCTTTGATAACTTCTTTTACTTTGCTATTATAAAATTCTTTACCTATAATACATTAAAATAAATAATTAATTAAATTTATTACCCAAATCAGTCTGTAGATTGTGAGGTTGTCCGTCTTTAAATAATTTTTTAATTGCAATGGCCATTTCATTAGCAGATTTAGTTTTTGTTGGAATGGCACGGGCATATCTACTGAAAACATCAATACATGTTAAAATATATTTGTACCCTTGTTGATTCTCGAATAAGGTATCATTTCCATCAAATCCATTTGCCACAAATCATTGATTCCTCTTGTTTTGTATGGTCTGGTTGGGAATCTTTTCAACATTGGTTTATTTAAACTATATGCTAGTTGGTCTGATAACCATTTTTGAGTCTCTTTTTTAGAATTAATCACTCTTTTTGTTAATTTTTCTACACCACCAAAACCATCTGGATCTTTTGGATTTGTCCAGATTGTTTTGAGTGGATTTTTGGTTAATTGGTCCTTCATTATTACAACAAGATGTTAAAATATGGACAACTTTATCTGGTTTAGAGTATTGTAAACCCATTAAGATCTTAGAGATGAAATTGCACTAATTGCAGATAAAACTATAGGAATTAATGTACCCAAGAACCCACCCCTTTGTTTATACATTATTCTTTTCATAAAACGTCTATTTTTAGTGTTTACCAATGATAAAAGGGATCTCTTGTGTCTTTGTAATACCACTCTTTTAGCTTTACTAATATTGACATTACCTCGAACTATATTTACAATAACTTCAAGCAAATCGTCGATAACAAATGAAGGGAAAGCTTGTAAAATTGCTATTCTTTTATTATTTTGAGCCTTTACCAATGCATTGAAATATGGTAGACTACGTTCAAATTTCATGTTTACTAATTACAACTAATTATTATTGTTTATAATTTGATCCACTTCTTTTTTAAAATCTTCTTCTTTTTTAGATTCTTCTTTACTTTTGATTTGGTTTTACGAATAACTTTTTTGGGTTGAATTTGATTTTTGACAAGTACTTTTTTAAATGACATGATTGATAATCATTTATTTGTTTTCAATTTTGTTTATAAATCGTAACCCCTTTTTCATTAAAAATATCTGTTCGGATATGTAAATCGTCACTACATTGTTGTGTAAAGTCAAAGAATAAATATCCATGGGGAACGCTTGTAGCATCTTGGAATGATTCAATTAAAAATTTTCTATTGTTTGGATAGGCTTGCCTGGCTAAGAAATCGATAATCGTTTGATCGCGAGGATTTTTGAAAATAACTAGGTATTGAACATTTAAATTACGAGTTCGATGACTTCCTCCTTGATGAAATAAATTTTGAGTTATGAAAATAACAGTAACTCCACAATGTCTACTGATTTTTGTGAACAAATTATTGAAATCTTTTTCCTTATTTGCTTCTTGATACAAATCATCTATAATTATTACATCGCCTCGACGTAACCTAGACGACCAGTTTTTATAATTTGATATACTGATTCATTTATTTTGATATTGGAAAATGATTAGTAATATAAATTATAGAGGCAGATGTGAAGTAACTGGAATGAAGTTCCCGACCGGAAAACCACAATATGTAGTTGATAGAAGTGGAAAATATCCAATCTTATTCTTCAAGAGCGGAAAATGCAGAGTAATGGGTTGTAAAAGACCATTACAGGAAGGAGATCTCAAATATCAGATTCAAGATTTACAAATTCAATCATTATCATTGAATATTGACATGTGTTGTCGAATCAACTTGTATGATTTGTCCACAAAAACAGAAAACATTTACGAACCAGAACTGTTTCCTCCATTAAGACTTGTCAAGTATAATCCACTGTGTGTGAATGTATTTGCAAGCGGAAAAGTTGTTGTCATGGGGATAAAAACACTGCAATACAACAGTCTAGTACAAGAAATATTTAATTTTATAAAATCAAAAATTAATAATCTTAATACTGACGAAGAAATACTAGATTATTTATTAAGCAATGATTGTGTTTAAATAGATTCAATTCTGACGATTGTAAAAATTAAAAATGATCGACGAGCAAGAAGCATACGTATTCGAAACAATTCTGATGAAGATGGAAGAACTTTTTCCGAATATGAAAAACAAAATTTCCTATTGTGCTCCTGAATACTTGGCTACACGGATCTATCAAATGACTGGAATCAACATCGAAGAAATTGTACGGATGCACTACGAATCAGTTCAAGGATCTGGTTTAAAATGTTTAGATGACTGTATTGTTTGTGCAGATCCCTCAATGTTGACTTGTCCGTTTAGATGCAGATGCTGCAGAGACTACAAGAAGAAGGAAGTTGTACATATTTTGTTGGCTGAGCTAAGAAGAGCTTACTATAAGCAGATTTGTGATGATGTAAATAAATTTTGATCTTTTACGAGTTTATTTTGTGTGTTTATTGTTATTTTTTATAAAGATTTTAATTGGTTGAATTATTATTATTATTATTATTATTATTATAATTATTTTATTAACGTTAAATTTCTTTGATCGTAATCAAAATGTATAAAAATCTCATTGTAAAAATTATCCTAAAATTTTATATTAAAAATTAAACTAAAACCATTAATAAAATTATACTGAAAACAAACCTTGTATAAAAAATCTCATTGTAAAAATTATCCTAAAAATTTTATATTAAAACTAAAAACATCGATAAAATTATACTGAAAACAAACATTGTATAAAAAATTTTCAATTATGTTAAAAATTTATTACTTTGAAAAATTATATTTTAAATTATACTAAAAAATTTTATCTTAAAAATAATTGATAAAAAATTTTATCGATAAAAATATACCGAAAACAAACCTTGTATAAAAAATTTTTAATTACTTTGAAAAATTATATTTTAAAAATTATACTGAAAACATTTCATCTTTAAAATTCGTATATAAAAATTCATCGATAAAATTATACTTAAAAATCTACTTAAAATAATTGATAAAAAATTTTATCGATAAAAATATACCGAAAACAAACCTTGTATAAAAAATTTTCAATTATGTTAAAAATTTATTACTTTGAAAAATGATATTTTAAAAATTATACTGAAAAAATTTCATCTTTAAAATTCGTATATAAAAATTCATCGATAAAATTATACTTAAAAATCTACTTAAAATCATATATAAAAAATCATATTTTAAAAATCTTATATAAAAACTACATTGATAAAAAATTACTTAAAAAATCTAATTAGAAATAATTAAAAAATATTGAAAATAAATTCGAAAATAAATTTAAAAAAATCGCGCCAAAAACTCGAAAAAAATTTCGAAAAAAAATACACACAAAAATTTAATTAAAATACACACAAAATTAATTAAGTTGATTACATCATTATGTAATCAAGATAATCCGAAATTTAATCCGCTATTACATACCCCCCCCCCTCCCCTATGTTTTTTTTATGTTCCAGATAGCCCCTAACTACCTACTCTCACTCTGTATTTATATCGCCATCTTCCTAATTTTGTTCTTATTGTTTTCGTTCTATTATTTATGATCGTATTCTCCTGGCTTAATATTAGCTCGTGCAAATTATGTAGATGTCATGCAGTGGAACCGAATTTGTCGGGGTTCGTCGATATCATATTCACAAGAATTTCCCGGTTCTTCAAAAAAATTCCAAACGTACGACCTCCAACTCTACCGCGACCTCATATTCATTTCAGAGAAGGCAGTCTTTGGGGGAGGTACCCGTCTGAGGTATTCTAACTGGATCAGAGTTGGATGCTACGCGTAATGTTCGAGCCGATGGTGATTTTTTGTATGAAATAAAATTTGGATTATTTAATGCTTATGCATAAATTGTTAAAATCGGTGTTAGTCGTTTTATTTATTCCTTTCGCTAGTGGAATTAAATTATTTAATTAACTTATACGATTACTATTTACCGAAAATTAATGTCACATGGATTCGTTTATATTTTTTTGGGGGATTTTAACGGAACTATAGTTCATAGTGTTTCACTGGAGAGATCTGGTTGTACTGCATTTTTCGCGCCCCTCCTTAACTATTCACGACCTAGAATGCTTAGTCGGTTTGATCCTAAATTCATGCAAGTCATCAGAATTTTTGTCCTAACCGTTAAGTAAGGATTTATTCGAAAATATTTTAGTTAATTCTGTTGAGGTCTGTAAATTAAAATTAAAAATTTAAATAAAATTTAGGATAATAATTCAAATGGAAAGTAAGCGAAGAAAAAAGGCAAATAAAAGCGGGATCGTGCACAGAATTAATAGTAAAGGAAAGTGCGATGGAAACAGTATTAGAAAATGCAAAAAGCAATTACGAAAGGCGAGAATCCGGAAATCCGAGAAAAATCAATAAATGGAAAAATCATCGAAATCGAATGGGAAAAACGGGACAGTTATAGATCTTTGGGGAATTGGGAGGTTTTCGTTCGGTCCTATCAGCAAGTTGATTAAACTTTTCCCGACTCTTTATTTATTACTTGCCTATTTCTTTTAAGTATTACTGATTTATAAGATTTTTAGTTTAGCCCTGCCTAATCTCACGTAATTAATTGTGGATGAAAAGAATGTAGGGGTTTTAAAAGCGTGATGCATTGATTTTCGCGAGCCACCTTCGCATTAACCTCAAAATTGATCCTAAGGAATTTTTATGTTAATGTTAGAGTTTAAGAGTGCCCACTGGACTACTCTGTGTTAATATTTTAGCCTATACGTAATGATATTTTAGGTCGATTTTTCGGGAGTAGGTAGAAAGGTAGGCAACCAAAAGATTGTCTCCCGTCTCCCTTCTACCCCTATGATAATGAATGAATTGACGTTCGAGTCCGTCGTTACCCACGGCAAGATCTCTCACGGGCACGAGCTGCTGGCGGACTACACAGCACTTACACTGCTCGACTATTTATGTGATATTTTAATGACTTGTCGGTGTGTGGCTGTGGGCCGGAAAAATTTCGACACAGAGAAGTTTCATAATATTTATAATATATATTTATCAGATACCAATTTTGGTTCCATTTATCGTTAATGTTTATCTCATACACAATGGCAATAACAGCAAGTCATTCTTGCTTACTTCGATAAATTCGTGTCTTTGAATAGCGTTCGTAATGACAAATGGTTCGAGTTTCAGAGTAAAAAAGATTAAACTACTTCGAGTTTTTTTCCAAAACTGATTTAAAACGAGTGTTCGTGAGTTTTGTTTTTATTAAAGTTATGTGAAAATGAATTGGTATATATACCTATTCTGTGACCCTAACCTTGCGTGTTAATTTTGATGTATTGAAACAAAATTTGACCTTGAGAATTTCTTTGTATTTTCTAACTTTATTTTCTTAATTTTTGATTTATTTTGACAATTTATTCTTTTCAAATAATTTTCTAATTCAAATTATTTTATTTTAGTTCTAATGTTCATGAACTCTTGTTTCTTTAATAAAATTGTCAATTTTTGGTCAAATTTTCCGTGTTTTCATGTTATTTCTATGTTTGTTTCGTGCGGATCTTGTTGCATTCTGTTAATAGTTTTATTTATTTTTAATAGTTTTTATTTATTTTTTGTCTTTAATTTTATATTTTAATTATTTCTTTCTCATATTTTGCATGGTTAATTGGTGTTTTAGGGTCTGATTTTAAATCTGTTTGCTGTGTTTGCGTGCTATTACCGATCCATTTAAACAAACTTGTGTTTTGGCCAAACATAAAACACTCGGGAGCCCGTAAAATTGCGTCCCGCAATATCATAAGGATAAGTTTTACTTTATACATTCAATTAGGTGCACGAGCTGTCTGGTCGGGACTTCAATACCCACATACATAAAAAGTTTCTACGTTATGAATTATTGTTAAAGTACAGATGGACCTATAGTCCGAATACTATTATCAGAATCGAAATTAAGTCAAATCAGTTTTTTAGTTTTTGTTAATACACAATTATTCAATGATTATCAAATTTAGTTCCAAATGAATCGAAGTTCTCTCTGATGATGGCTTGGGTTTCGGTTTCTAGATGATGTTCTTCTCTTGTTGGGTTGGATTGGCTTGGTTTGTTGATACGTACGAGAGTCTTTCTATTTCCTGGTGTATTTTGGGATTACGGATTCGGTTGGTTGTTTCATGGGGTTTCTGCTTTGAGGTCTTCTGTTTTTGTTGATTGGTTATTTTCAGGCAGGTTATCAAACAGCATATCATTGACAAGGTGCTTATGATTAGACTGATTATTGTGATTTGGTTTGGTAAGGTCATTAGGCTTGATTCGTAGGTTTGTTGTGATTTATTTGATGACTGTTTTTTCATTGAACGAATGGCTCTTAAAATTTCTTGCATTTGCTCATTTTCCGGCTTTCTTTCGGTGATTCTTTGAATTTTTCTACCGATTATGTCTAGGCTTTTCTTCATATCCAGGTTTTCGTTTTCTATTTTTAACCTCTCGTTTTTTGTATCTAGAAGGGTTTGTATCATTTGTCTGATTCTTTGGCTTTCCTTTTCGATGCTTTGTTTTAGTTTATCGTTAACATTTTCGTCTCTTTTTGTTGGGCATTAATTACATTGTAGGGTTAGCTGTTGGCATTCGTCACCTTTTGGGTTTTCGCATATTTCTTTGTAGCTTGCGCATGTACTATCTTCTTTTCGGAACGGGTGCGATTTTCCACACATTTCTAAGGGGTTCTCGGTTCCGCATAGTTTTATTGTTACCATCATCATCACGTACAGCTCTTTTAGGTTTGCTTTGTTTGTCATTCTATCATACATCTATCATCCTATCATTACTTTCTCCCCTCACTCGGTGGTGAGTGCGTTACACGTTCCTCCTTTGTTTTTCCTTCGGCAATTCTCATTACCAATATTTGGGTTTTCATTAATCGTTCTGTCAATTTTGGGAGTTCTTTCAATTGTTCTTTGTTTTCTTTAAGTGACTTTCGTTGTTGGTTTAGCTGGATTCTTAAGTTATTCTCGTTTATGCGTTTCCGTCCGAGTTGGTATTTATAGTTTATCTTGCTGACCTTTTCTTTCTTTGTCTTCTGCTTCTGTTCCTGCAGTTCTTCCTTTAGTACTTCAATTTCCTCCTGGGTTTGTTGGTAACTTAGGCTTCTTCCAACTGGATTAGGTATCGCTATTCACTTTTTCTACTTTTTCTCATCCTTTCTGCTTCCATTTTCCAATAGTCTTCCAAGACTACTCTGGTTTTTATTCTTGCAATCTCCCGCTTCAGGTATTCGTTTTACATCTTTTTATTTCTGACGCTTCCCATTTCGGTTGATAATTCTTGTTTTATAATATTTACTAGCTGTCGTGTTTGGATCAGTTGTTGTCTTAACCTCGCGTTTTCTATTTTTTGTTCATCTACTGTTTTTCGCCATTCTTTCCTTTCCGTTTTCCACTTTTTACTATAGTATTCTAACGGGTCTTGCTCGATTGGCTGTACTAGTTGAATAGGAGTTGGTTTGTATCTGTCGTATCGTTTGTGTTATTTTCTCGATTCATTTGACTTTCTGTTTCTTTTTAGTTCATACTAAATATACATTAGCTTAGCCTTTATATAATTTTTTTTGATTTTATCATTTTTATTTTTATCTTTTTACACTTTTTACAGTTTCCTCTTTTCATTATCATACAAACGTTTCCTCCGACTCGCCAAATCCCTTATCTGGTTCTGTGGGGACTTGTGTTGGTACTTGTGTTGGGTATAGCGGTACGAGTAAAATCGGTGGTCGGTTCTGTAGTATAGTTATTTCTTCTCGTAAAGCGTTCGTAATCTGTAACTTCTCATCTAATAGATAGGTGAGGTAGTCTACATTTTCCGCCAACCCTTCTACTTGGGCTTCCAGCTGTTGTGTATTTTCTACCGTTTTCAGCTTCTCGATTTCCTTTTTGAGGTTTAGTTCATTTTCATCATAACCTTGTTTGATCATTTTTATCTCTGCTTCAACTTGTCCTCTAAGCTGTTCGTTTATTTCAAGTTGGTGTCGTAGCTGAATTTCTTTGTATACTATTACTCCTCGATGTCCATTCACATCTTGTTGGAGTTCCGTTAGTTTGTCGCCTAACTGTTGATTTTGTCGTTTTTCGTCGGCTAATTGGTTTTTCGTGTCCACCAATCTCTTGGTTGTTCCTTTGAGCTCTTTTTCGTAACTTGTTTCGTTCATTCTGAGCCTTCTTATTGAGCTCCGTCGGACTCGTTCTTGAAATTCCAGTGTTCGGATCTGGTTGCTGTAATCCTCGATTGTATGTCTTTGCTCTTCGATCTGCTCCCATAGTTTCCAATCTTCAGTATTTAGTAACTTTTTGGGTAATAGTCTTATTTCTTTCTTGGCTTCTTGGTATTGTCCCTTCCACTTTCTTGCTTCCAACTTGATCCATTCTTCCTTGACTTCAGTTTTTCTTTGTTGCTCCTGTCTTTGTTTGAGAATCCTTTCTTGTTCTAGTAGTATCTCTTTCATTCTTGTTTGTTGAAATATTATTTCATGATCTTGTTTTAGTATGTGTTCTCATTGTATTGCGTTCTCGTCTTTTAATAGTCTGCATTCTATTTTCCATCATTTTGCTTGTTCTTGCTCTTGAACCCAAAGGTTTTCTAGGGTATTAGAAGTCATGGCAGTATGGTTCACCTTTTACTAGGAACCGCTCATTGGGATACATTTCCAACGTCATTTGGACGGGTATCCAATGGTTATATTTCTTGTGCGCGCATCTGGTTGGAATCCATTACAAGTGGCCTCAAAAATCCGATATCTTTTACCCATTAGGTGCCCAACAGTATGGTTGAATGCCAAATTGAGAGACGAGTCCAGAAATAATAATAAAAATTTAGTGAGGGGTCCCTAGAAAATAATATAAGACAAAAAACAAATTAACTAAAAAACATAATTACTAATGGGAAGCCCAAGTCAATGGAAAGTACGACGCAATGGGAAACCCGAGAGATGAGGAAAACCCGGCGTGTAGATGGAATAATATAAAAGGGTAAATTGGCCTATGCAATAATAAATGGGCGCCACTGATCTATGGAGAGGGAATTATTTCCTAATTTGTAATTTAGTAATGAAGCAAACGTTGTTGACAAATGTCGGCTAAGGTGATCTGTGGGAAGTAATTATTTTTAATAATTTAATAATGTAGCAAATGTTGTTGACAATTGTCTGAAAACAGTCTGAGCAGGAGTATAAAAGGAAAAGGAAAAACACGAAATGGCCAATGGTCGAAGCAAACGAATAGTCTAGTCAGGTCAGTAAAAGAGTCTAAACCCAAGTAAAGTAAAAAGTTATCTATCAGAAAAGGTGATTATCCATTGGATAACCTACCTTAAGGTAATCAAATTTATTCGGTGGTTTAAGAGTGCAAATAAATCACAAATTGTAATTACAAAACGTTGAAATAAATCGGATTGAGTTGTAACTGTGTTAAAGTGCAAATAAAACTATTCTGTGTTGGGTTTACTTATTTGATATGAAAAGGACACGAGGAGTCAGAGGCAACCGACTTTCAATAATAATAACCCAACACAGCGTATGGTTCCAATAAAATCGCTTAAATGGTAAACAAATTCGAAAATCTACTCGTCTGGCCTTTGAGGTCTTTCACAAAACATCAGAAACATATTTTTATATGTATACCGAGTACTTTTGTGGCAATGGTATCTTTCAACTTTAAAAAATTGTTTCCTACTGCCCTATCATCTATCTGCCGCAATACTTTACATGTTTCTTCTTTAAAAAATATTAAAAACTTTTGAACTCTTTGCTTTTGTTGGGCCAAGACACGATTTTGTTTTAATGAATCGGTAACAACACGCAAACACAGCACGCAGATTTAAAATCAAACCCATAGAACATCAATTAACCATGTAAAAATATGAGAAAGAAACAATTAAATATAAAATTGAAAAAACACAAGAGTAAATTATAATAATAACAAAGTGCAAAACAAGATCCACACGAAATAAACATAAAAATAACATGAAAACATGAAAATTTGACCGAAATTTGACAATTTACTAAACATTCGAAAGTCCATGAAAGTTGGAACTAAAATCAAATAATTTGAATTGGAAACAATTCAATAAAAAGTTAAAAACTAAAATTGTCAAAATATGAGAGACAAAACAATTAAATATAAAATCAAGAAACACAAAAGTAAATTAAAATAATAACAAAGTGCAACAAGATCGCACGAAATAAACATAGAAATAACATGAGAACATGAAAATTTTTGACAATTTACCAAAAAAGCGAAAATCCATAAAAATGGAACAAAAATCAAATAATTTGAATTGGAAACAATTCAATTAAAAAATTAAAAATTAAATTGTCAAATTAAATTACAAAAATAATAAAATTAAGAATAGAATATACTAGAAAATCACAAAGTCAAATTTTGTTTTACTACATCAAATTTAACACGCAAGGTTAGGGTCGTACAATAGGTATATATACCGATTCATTTTCACAGAATTTTAACCAGTCTTAATCAGTTTTGATTATTCTCTATCAGGAACCAGTTGAAGCAGAACAAATTTTCAAATCTGAGTGGAGGAATGCTCGAAAACTTTCTCCATGTCGCGTCCATACAACCTCATATGAGCTCTGTTTGGGCGTTGGCGTGGGGGAAGATTTGTAATGACGCTTGATGAATGATGTACATTAACTACGAATTATCATATGATATTATATTTTAAATAAAAGTTCTTAGAATAGAATGCTTATGTCGAAATTTTTCCGGCCCACAAGCGACACATCACCGCAAGACAATAAAATATACACACCCCAACCAAACTGTGTAAATGCGGTGTAAGTCCGCCAATAGTTTGTGCCCGTGAAGGCTACGGAGTGAGAACGCAGTAGCTGAAACGTCAATTATCATTCCGTATAGGGAAAATGGATTGGAGAGGGAATAGTCTTTTGGCTAGTCCATCATCACTCAATTCCTAAAAATTCGACCTAAATTATAATAACAAAACGGATCAAAATCAAAACACTGAGTAGTCCAGGGGCACTCATTAACTCATAATATCGACACAATTTTATCCTAGGATCAACTAAGGGAAGGTGACGGGAATTTTTATGTCGAAATATCGTTGCTATGACTCTTTGAAATTAAATTAAAATAGAAAAATATTTTAAACGAATAAAATTTCAACTCCCTAACAAGTTTGGGGTAAAATACCACGAGTTCTTAATTGATAACATTAATGGCTAAAACAGATGATTAAAAAATCTCAATCCCATCCTATAAATTCATCATATCGAACCACCAACTTGGAACTAATAATACCCGCGGCTGTATGGGTAAACAAGTTGTTAGGTTCTCGAAAAATCGTAACCACCATTATTTAACAGATGACTGAAAGAGCAGTTCTTATTGTCAGATAATCAGGCAAAACTTACGGTGGAATTTAACATTTACTAAATTACCGGTACAGTAATAAACAATCAGCATAACTGACATAATTGCCCCGAAAATTATTAAGGAAACCGAACGCCACCGTTAACTTATCAAAATGCCTAACATTCTCAATCACCATAAGCATGTTGAGGACTTACGTTAAATGTTTACGTCAACTCATACACGTAGAAATACAAGCTTCCAATGCAAAAAATTAAATTACTGGCCTAAGAAAACTCATGCAAACAACCAATATAAGATAAATAAGAGAAATAAGTCCAATAGATTTATATGTCATAAACAAAATGGAATTAAAGAGAACATCATCACAAACGTGACCCAAGAGTCCGCGTCACCAAAAATTTTTCCGACATCCTAATGCAACTCTGTACCCCACTGCTGTAGAGGTTGAGAGATGTTCCGTAAGATGGCCACCAAAATAGGAGAGATCGAAGGACGAATACAACTAGAGCGCGTCCGGATCGATCCGAAGTACGTCATCGGAAAGTTAATGACCTGTCATAGGCATAATTCACCGGGGCAGTTACCCAATAACCACAACTTCAATTCGGATCCTCGAGAATATAGCCACACGTATGAGGTGACAACGCTAAATCAACTGTCATTAAATCGATAAATATAAAAACAAATCACCCAACTGAGAATCGTAGCTAATAATATTTTAACGTTAACGAATATCACCCTAAAACCGATCCTGAATACGGGCCTGTAAAATAACATCGCCTTAAAAATCAGAAACATCCATAATAGAATCTAATTTGGAAAATCAGTGATATGAAACGAATTGGCTGAAACTAGTTGAGAAAAAATCACGCACAAATATAATTAATGTCCCGCAGACGAGTAATTAGACACACTTAACTAATCTCCACTGGAAATTTCCTCACAACCGGATTGATTAGACACGAATGAATCCACAGAAAATATAAGGACGAATTTACCAAGTTAGGAGAAATCATCATGGCATATATCTAGAAGTAATCAATTAAAATTAAACTGTGGACAGAAATCCCTCTCACCCATTCAGGAACAGTGGCACACAAACACGTAACCTTTAGTAATAGGACATATGTCGATTAAGAATTCCGATAATTTCCACCTCCTCATTTTTTCTTGTGTGCAAGAAAAATGACATGTCAGAAGTAACATACGACCAAAGGTTAATGCACACATTGCGCCAATACACCCATGAGCATATAAATTCCGCGGATCACATGAATACTGTCATTTACCATTTCACCACTATTCAGAAATGCAATCGAACTCCATACACCCGACATGTGGAACCTCAGTCAAGTCACAGGAGAATCAGGACGACGAGATTATGATGGAGCGAAAATTTTCCAATCGAAATGGTAATTCTTATAAGTTTTTGATTAAAATTTGATTGTGCTTATGAGACCCAGCCTCATGAGTTTCTCCCAGATGGATGTACTCAAACCCCGACGACAGTACAAACCTGGAATCTAAAGGAACATTTATGTCATCAAATATAACTTACGCTTGTCCATTAGTTCGTATAAACCTGTAAATGATTATTCCATTGAATTTAATGTCGATCAAAACCCAACCGATGCAGATGAAACCATGCAGGATTTTCTTATGCATTCGATGATCTGACCCCAGTTAAGCCGGTTATTAGAAGGAGTTCCAGCTCTCACCGACTATCGATATTCGCGATATATGTTAAACAAAAGGAAAAATAAAATAAGTTGACTTGATTGCATAACGCTTTTGTTATTCGGTATATTAATGTCATTTTCTGTAAATAAATATTTTTGTTGGGCCAGAACACAAACGACCTTGAAAAACGTTTAAATGGATCGGTAAACACATGCAAATATAACATGCAAATTTAAACTCAAACCTATTAAATCATCAACTAAACCCTATCAAATATGAGAAAAAAAATAATTACATATAAAATAAATAAACATAAAAATAAATTAAAATAATAACAAAATGCAACAAGATCCGCGCGATACAAACACAAACATAACATGAAAACCCAACAAATTCGACCGAAAGTTGATAAATCAATAAAATTTCATGAAAATGAAATTTAAATCAAAGAATTTGAATTAGAAATAATTCAATAAAAATTTCAAATAAAAAATTATCAAAATAAATGAAAAAATAATAAAAATAAAGATTAGAATACACTAGAAAATAACAAGGTCGAATTTTGTTTTACTAAATCAAAAATAACACGCGAGGTTAGGGACAGAAAATAGGTATAAATACCAATGCATTTTCACATAAAATTTAACCATTTTTTCAAATAAAAAACCATTTTTGAACCTTTTGTTTAAAAATCTATTTTAGATGAGCAGAAGTTTTATTTGGAAACTCTCTCTCCACGTCCCTTCCTCGCAACCTCGGTAGAGCTCTGCTTGGATGTCGGCGTGGGGGGGAGATGTATTTTGATGTTATTTTTATGATAATTTTGGTCAAGTAATTTGTATATTGTTTTATATATTAATAAATATTTATCATGCTTAAAATTTAACTTGTTTTCATAAAAATGATTAATTTATTTGTCGAAATTTTTCCGGCCCACAGCCAAGACGCATCGCAAGTCAGTAAAATCAACATACTATTCAGATTCGTGTAAGTGCGTGGAATATCGCCGATGATCTGTGCCCGCGAAGACCCGGCGTGCGAACGCAGGGGTTGGAACGTCAATATTATTCCGTATCGAAGAAAGGAGAAATAAGGAAGAGGTCTATTGGCTTCTTCCTCGTTTCTCGTTTTCTTTAAATTCGACCTAAAATATCTTACACACGGCTCAAAATCATCACACCGAGTAGTCCAGTGGGCACTCATTAAATATAATATGAACATAAAAGGGAAAGATTACGGGGGAAAATTCAATATGAAATTATTGCAATGAAATAAATTAGTAAATTCAATTTAAATGAAAATTTAAATATAAACTCCAAAAATATTTATTAAATCAACTACCCACTTCCTAACGAAACTAAGAATTTATTCAGATCCAAATCCATTCGTATCACTGCTAGAAACACCTTCCTTTAGTTTTATAAAACCAGCCATAAATTGAAGTCGACCCGTTCAAAAACTGAATCAACCTAAATTAACAACTAAATCAAAATTATGTACATTGATAGAACAGATGGTATTATAACTTAGATTCCCTAACCCACTCGAATAGTTAAATTAACCGACCCATCTGTATTATCCACCATTATCATCAACGAATACATCCACCATGGACACCCATTTTTAAGGTAGTTAAATCCGATACGAATACCCAACGAGTCCCAGATTTGTAATTGATTCCCAATCTCCAACACAAACCGACCACGATAACCAGTAATTTAAATTACCCATTAGTCTATTTTCAAATGTCCAATGACGTAGGATCTAACAACTCGAGTTTCCGAAAATTGACTGAAGGCAAATAAAATGATAATTCCAATATTGAGAAAACCCAGAGAATAAGAATAAATCTAGTAATTAAAAATTCCAACTGCTGAACGAGGAGAATCTCGTGACTTTTTCAACGCGATGAGAATTTGATTGAATGTTAGAAAAAATATAAAATGTTAAATAAATATAAATTAAAACCAAATGGGTTTGAAGAAAATTGGAATTAACGTGGGAACACCCGCCGTGACATCGTGAAGTTGACGATGGCACGAGCGAGTTTTCCGCCGTTATTATCCAAAGAAATAAATACTTACTAGTTTCCATCGTCGAATGTCGACATTCATTTGAAAATTTAACGAGAAATAGTTCAATAATTCAAACGGATGTCGAAACTTATTTATTTACCTGAATAGCGACTATCGTCCAAATTCCATCCAATAGATTCTGTTGGGCCAGCACACAAATAACCTTGAGAATTGTTTAAATGCATCAGTAATACAGCACGAAAACCCAGCACCAAGATAACTTAAAATACAATATACAACACCAATTACACACTTTAAAATCTGAGAGAATATAAATAAATATAAAATCAAAAACATAAAAATAAAATTAAAATAATAACAAAATGCACCAAGATTCGCACGATACCTACACAAATCTAACAAGAAAACACAACAAATTCGACGAAATTGAAAAAATTAATAAAAGTTCATTAAAATGAAATTTAAATCGAAAATTTGAATTAGTAATAATTCAATAAAAATCTTAAATAAAAAATTATAAAAATAAATCAAAAAATAATAAAATTAACGAATAGAATTTACTAGAAAATAACAAGGTCGAATTTTGTTTTACTGCATCAAATTTCACACGCGAGAAAAATAGGTATAAATACCGATGTGTTTTCACAAATTTTCAGTCTTATTTTTCGGAGAAAATTTCATTATAGAATTGTATAACTGGTTGTATGGCTGGTTGAGAGCCGTGCATTCAGGCAATTAACACGGGTAAGTGTTTTGCCTGAACACGATCACTCTCAACTGGTGCAACATTATTAGTTGATTTTTTCGAAGAGAATTGATGGGTAATTTTTCAATTGAATTTATGTATGACTTTTCAGATCGAATTGATGGATGATTTTGTTTTTCAAATTGAATTTATGGATAATTTTGTTTTTCCAATTGAATTTATGGATGATTTTTTGAATCAAATTTGTGGGTAATTTTTCAATTGAATTTATGGATGATTTTTTAGAATGATTTATCGAATTAAATTTATGGGATTTTCGAAGTAAATTTTATGGAATGGATACAATGAATTTCAAATGTATGTAGCCGCTGTAATATGCTGAATAAATATTTTATATCTACAGCCTTAGTGCATCGAAACTTTTATTCCAAATGCTATGGTAAAATATTATTTGTTATTCCCTTTTCCGGCCCACAGCCAACACATAACGCAAGAAAGCAAAATCTACATAGTACAGATGCATGTAAGTGCGTGGAAAATCGCCAATGATATGTACCCGTGAAGACTCAGCGTGCGGAACGCAGGAGTTGGAACGTCAATATTATCCGTACATAGGGGAAATTGGAGGGTAAATGAGTAGTTTATTGGCTGCTCCTTCACCATCCGTTTCCTGTAAAATTGACATAAATTTTTAACAACAATCGGCTCAAAATCTCTAACACCGAGTAGTCCAGTGGGCACTCATTAACTATAATATGAACATAAATAGATCTTAAGGACCAAAGAGGGAATGGGTAGCGGGGAAAATTGCGAAATCGTTGCAACAGTTAAAATGAATAGCCATCGGAAAAAGATTAATCCGAACGACCAAAATCATGAAAAATAATGTTTTTAAATAAGAATTAAATAATTTAATTTGAGTTGAGGCGGAAAATATGGGCGGGACGCTGCTCAAATTTTCCGAACTAATTCAAATACTTAACAAAAATAGTAACGCAAAAATGGAATGCGTAAAATAAGGGCGGAACGCTGCTCAAATTTTCCGAGTCAATGAAAATACTTTGTCGAAAACGGTAGAATAGGGATGAACCGTGAAATAAGGGCGGAACGCTGCTAAAATTTTCGAATTTACAAAAATACTTTATCGAAAACCGAAAATTATAGATGGACTACGGCTAATGTTGTATATCAATAAAAAATTTTAACGCTGAGGAATAAGGAAGAATCCCTACAAAATCTTAATAATAATAACGATAATGATAAGAGTAATTTTAATTATAATAATAATAATAATTATGATAATAATAATGATAATAATGATAATAGTGATAATCATGGTATTTGTAGTAATGATGATAATAATTATGATAATAATAATAGTAGTAATAATCATAGTAGTAATAACAATAAATATAATGGTAGTTATAGTAATAAAAATAATAATATAGGAAATGGTAGCAACAATTAATAAAGGTAACACATATAATAGCAACAATAATAATGCTGGTAATAATAATGGGAAACATTGTAGTTATAATAGGGATAAGGGTGAAAGATATAATGTGGGTGTATTTAACACAACCAAGGGTGTACAGGCCAAAGAATAATCTTCGACATGGACAACGATAAGAAGGACTAAGCGAATGGACCTAACAATGAATGATATGAGAGTATAGATTAACATTTGAAGGAGATGGGAGAATAATGGGACCTAAGAAACAAAAGCGAGCACAGGTCTTCTATCGACAGCTCGTGAACCCGAGGGTTGTCCGAGCAACTACAGTACTAGCACATGGTACTCAATTTTTGCGGGCAATCCACCACTTGAACACATTACCAACGTTGCCTAGCAACGGGTGCCAAGTGGCGATCAGAATCATTTTGTATGGCGTTACGAGGGCAACTAGAAGGATAAGCAAGGTTTGAAACCCTGTAACCCACCAATTCGTCCAACCGGATACCCACGCCCACGCCAAAATCAACAAATATTAAACACGGTTTATCCAAACCGTTCAAATAAAATCTTTTTGCAATCATGATAAATAACCGGGATTTAATAACCAACATACCCGACGAGGAAGTGGCCGCAGCATCGGAAACGATCACAGAGGGTAAGAACTTGTAATTTGTTTTTAATCAATGAACTTAAATAATCTAGTAAAAATTATAATCATTTTATCTTTAATAGTAATAAATGTAGTAATCTAGTAAAAATTATAATCATTCTATCTTTAATAGTGATAAATGTAATAATCTAGAAAAAATTATAATTATTTTATCTTTGATAGTAATAAGGGTAATAATCTAGTAAAAATTATAATCATTTTATCTTTAATAGTAATAAATGTAAACTCTTATGTTAACAGTCATGATCAGCCGTTTTCTTAAATGCATGAAATTATTCTAATATCCAAATGACTCTGCTCAAATCTCCTGGTATTAGCACTAACCAAAGATTGTAGAGATTTTAAAAATCGGTCGCCTTATTAACCATTTATGATTATCCTCAACCTATTGGGTCTAGCCCTCGAATTCCCAATCACCACGATCCCTCTATAAAAATTCATCTATCACACCATCCTATCATCATTTTTACTGCCACTTGTTTTTCATTTGAATCCGTTCACAGGTCACTCACGATTTCACAGCATATTTAGCACTTCTTAACTAACCCGAAGACCTTTTCGTAAAGTGATCGATTATATTTTCAACATGATTTTTTGGAAAAAATGAATAGCTTATAAAATCTATTACCATCTGTTTGTTGAGAATTTATTAAATTAGCTGTAAGAAAACATAAATATGTTCTTTAAAATGTAATCGGGAATTAAGAGATTGTGGTGGACAATTCTTGGTAATATTTTCTCAACAGTGGTATGTAGTTGGCTGTTTTAGGTATTAATTAAATGCGAGTTATTTTAACAATCAACATGGAAATTAATATTGAAAAAATCAAGTAAAAGTCCAGTAGCATAACCGCGAACCCATAAGACTTATTCTCGATTTCCATAGCGGACTGAAATAGATTTAGAGTTTCACAAAGGAATAAATTAGGATCATTTCGCTCATCTACTTGAGTTTTAATACCTGTCGTTAACGATTTTTATTTCAGTAGCTAGTCCAATGAATCGCCTGCCAATTTCTCTCGCAGACCGGTGGAGATGGGCCTGGGCCCTTTATAGACAGGAAAGATGTCCCGAATTTCCTCCATCAAAGTTCCTCGACAGAAACAATCTAGGGCAGGAGATGGCCGAAAAATGGAGCCCGGCCGAAGAAATCTACCAGCAGGCTCGACATCTGCTCGAGAGCTTGGAGTCACATCAGCGCCAAGTAGACCTACAGGTGATCCGAGCTCGCCAGTATCTGGCGAACGTTGAGGAGGATTTACTGGCGGGTCGGATCGCCGACAATTAATGGTACCCCCAACAAATCTCCCCGATACAGGCCCCGCAAGCAACCCCGGCCCGAACCCGCAACACCAAGAGGCCGACCATGTCAATCTCGGACTATACACCCGAAGAATGGGTGGCGAAGGGTTTTCCCTGAACAGAAAAGGACACAAAATTTGATGAACATTGATTAATGATAATTAAAACTAATTTTTTTTGTTTTGTTTTTGTTTTCGATTTTTATTATCTTTAAATGATTTTCATTAGTTTGTTTGGGTTAAATATAGATCATATGATTACGCTCTATCAGTAAACCTCTCCCTTTTAATTATTTTCTATTACTAGTCATGGAACCGGTCCAATTACTACAAAAGGAATTAACCCGCGCCCAGCAATCCAACAAAACTCTATACGAGCAGATAATTCAGCTCACAAAGGAGGTTCAGCAGGTGAAATCTACCTGGGTGGACCCAGCGAAGCTCAAGTCCATCCACCAACGTCTCACAGCTGCTCAAAAGTGTTGGGCAGAGGAACGACAACTGAATCAGAGTCTCCGGACGCAGATAAGGGGGTTGGAAGTCGCCCTGGCCGCCAGTCGTGAAGGAGAAGCGGTGACTTCGCTCCATCTCAATCGGCGTACCGGGACTCGGTCAGTAGCTCAACACCATTGGCGACTCCATCGGCAGTACCTTCGAACAATTACAGGCCGGGACGCAAAGATCGCGCCCGACGCAGAGCCGCACGCCTGACAAACAAAATAACCTAATGTGTCTTATATCACTTTAAAGTTGAATTAACCTATAAATATTGTCTGATTTAATCGATTTTGTTTTATGAATTGAATGTAAAATTGTAATTATTGCTAAATTATTTAAAAGTAGTACGTTGTAAAAAATAAATAATATTGAATTGCTGCCGAAAAGTCATGAGTATTCCCACCGCGTCACCTGAACATCGTTCTATTTCTACTGGTCAACATGAGTCTGATCTTGAACTTTCTTACACAGGGGACATTGTAAAGCGAGCATAGGTCTTCCATCGACAGCTCGTTGAACCCGAGGGTTGTCCGGGCAATTACAGTATTAGTAATAGTGCTCACTTTTTGCGGACAATCCACCCGCTCGAACACATTTCCAACGTTGCCTAGCAACGGGTGCCGAGTGATAGCTAGGAAATATTTATATGGCGTTACCGGGGTAACAATAAGATGATTTAAACAAATATCGAAACCCAGTAACCCACCATTTAAAATGTAAATGATACTTACAATAAATTAAATTTAAAATTAGCCGATAAACTTAGAAATTATGACATCGATTCCAACCTTTACTGTTCGTCCTGTCGGATAATAGAAATTTTGTGTCTAGATATTTTTATTTCTAAAAGATTAATTAGTATATTTAAATGATAACTGATTTAAATTAAATTCGATTAAACAATAATTTCGATTTTATATATATAATGTAAATTTTTCTGGGAAATTTCTTTAATTTAGCCTTAAACAAGAACAAACAGTAAATTATGAGTAATCTTAATTAGGGTAATTTCAGTTTGTAGCCGTTTGAAACTCTATTAGAATAATATGGGCTTATTTACTTTCATCTAAATCGGGGGCCTTAATCCGCGAATATCTGATCCCGATAAAAATTTCCGACAGATGTGATAGATGGAAGGACGCTAAACCGTTAAGAGCTTGTCGGAAAAAGCGAACTAGTTCGCAATAAAGATGTCATGAGTACGATAGATTCCGTCGACAGATCAGGATAGGTACACAGACTTCAGACGACTCAATCACACTGCTAGTGCCACAGAAGTAGATTACTCTGTAAATTACATATATATCTACATATATTTCTAATTTTACATGCGAATAACCAACTTCCGTGAACCCACAAGACAATCTACCACCCAATCTACGAAATCTTACCCACAATAATTTAACATATTAATTGTTACAGTGGCAAAGCTTAGCAATAATATTTACCTTATTGTTTAGACAATTCATGGATCGACGCTTCCCGAGTCACGCTACGATTCCCGGCACACTCGGCTGCCCGGTGTCGGCAAGCGATGTGGGAGTCGGGATTCTCGATCTCACCGGTCACAGAGTCCCGGATGGGAGGCCAAACGAGCAGCGACTACACCGACCTCCCATTCGTCACAATTAAACGGGAACCCGGCCGCAACCCGGCAAAGGAAATCAGAGGCCAAGCCGAATTTCTGCTCGCTCGATTAGAAGAGCATCAGTGGCAGACGGACCGGCAAGTGGAGAAGGCCAGGAGATATTTAGAAGGGGTCAACCAGGACATAGCCGCCGGTCGGATCCCGAGTACGGACAGGTACGCCCCTCCGTACAATACCTCCTTCAATTTAGATAACCCCAAACTGGACACAACAACAACGGCAATCATCATGGTTGTCCCGAAAAAGGTATTGCAGGAAGAAATGCGGAAAAGAGACTAACAATCGAGCAGCCATCGCGAGCACCCATAGCTCGAGAGTACCCAAGACAAAGATAGTGTCCAGCATCAGCCGAGAAACAACTTATTAAATTCTGTAATACGAATATAATTTTCTCTCTAGTTTTCGTTTGTTTAACACACATAGAAAAATCATAGGAATAATTAGTTAATCGACAGGCCTAAGCATAGCTAAATAAAAGAATATAATTCATGAGATTATATCAGAATTTATATCACGTTTCTATTATAGACATGAATCCTTATCAAATTCTGCAGCAAGAATTAATGCGGAGGCGGAAAACCAACACAGATCTTCATCAACAGATAATACAGCTAACCAAGGAAGTCCAACGAACCAAGGCCAGTTGGGTTGAGCCAGGCAGGGTAAAATGCCTTTACCAGAAAATGACAGCTGTGCAGTAGGGTTGGGGTGAGGAGAAGTAGCTCAACCAAAGTTCGAAAACACAAATCAGAGGCCTGGAGGTAGCGTTGTCGGCGTACCAAGAGAGCGCGGCGGTGACCTACCCCCTAGTATTCGCCCAGCGCAGTTGGCCTACAGAGATGCGGCAGTAACCTAGAAGCCCGCCTCAAAACCAATCAAACATCGGCCCGGAAAACCTGAATATTCGAATCAGAAACAAGCTGGGTAATATGTTCAGTACTACTCAACATCAGTAAGGGACCAGAAAAAGAAAGCGCACGTAAACCTTCTAACGGTAGTGCGTTGGACCCAGTTTGAGGTCGGGCTAGAGTAGTTCCTGTGTGGTGCTCACCTTTGGCGATCTCAAAACCAGTGGTTACATTACCAACGTTGCCTAGCGACGGGTAACCATTGGGGCAAAGAAATAGTTACATCTGGGGTCAATGTATGAATACAACAATTTTTATAAAATTGTTGGGCCAGAACACAAATAGCCTTGAGAATTGTTTAAATGCATCAGTAATATAGCACGAAAACCCAGCACCAAGATAACTTAAAATATAACATACAACACTAACTAAACATTTTAAAATCTGAGAGAAAATAAATAAATATATAATCAAAAACATAAAAGTAAAAATAAAATAAATACAAAGTGCATCAAGAAACGCACGAAATCTACATAAAAAAAATAACATAATAACAAGAAAATTTGACCGTAAAATGACCATTTATATAAAAGTAAAAATTAATCACTTAAATGAATAAAAATAAAATATTTTTGGCTGAATAAATTTAATTAAAAATGTTAAAAATAAATTACCAATTTAAATTAAGAAATTAATAAAAATTAAATTTAGATAACACAAATAATTTCAAGGTCGAATTTGTATGGTGGGTTTCTGGGTTTCGATATTTTGAGACTATATGGTTGTTACCCAGACAACCCAATACAAATATCTTTCGCTTGCCACTTGGCACCCGTTGCTAAGCAACGTTGGAACTGTGTTCGAGTGGGTTGATCGTCCGCAAAAAGTGAGCGTTATTACTAATGCTATAATTGACCGAACGATCCATGAGTCCAACGAGCTGTCGATAGAAGACCTGTGCTCGCTTTCGATTGTTAGGTCCCTTTGTACCGTTAATTCTATATTTCCTATTGGTGGGTTACAGGGTTTCGTTATTTGCTTATCCTCATGGTAGCCCTGGTAACGCCATACAAAATTATTCGGATCGCCACTTGGCACATGTTGCTAAGCAACGTTGGTAATGTGTTCAAGTGGTGGATTGCCCGCAAAAATTGAGTATTATCGCTAGTACTGTAATTGCTCGGACAACCCTCGGGTTCACGAGCTGTCGATAGAAGACCTATGCTCGCTTTGCTCTGTCCCTCATAGCTGTTCAGGATTAGGTTCTTATTTGCCCGTGGAAAGATGAAACGAAGGCTTGGTGACGTGATGCGGATATTTAAGATAACGCTGGCATACAAATATATCAAAGGAACAACTCAACTAAGGCTAAAACTACTCTATTTGAATCAACCACATGTGTAACATTTACTACTTGTCGTTTTGAAGTTGGGTTGCTCGACGTCGGGCACGTTCCTTGCGTCCCGGTCGACGATTATTAGTTGGAGGGATAGGCTGCTCTGCTGACTGGGTGTTTTTCTGCGACATTTGGGTTGGGGCGAAGACGAGCGGATATGTTACCGCCTCCCCCTCCCGGCAGACTGCTAGGGCGACTTCGAGTCCCCTGATTTGAGTGCGCAGGCTCTGATTGAGCTGCCGCTCCTCTGCCCAGCCTTTCTGTGCCGCCGTGAGTCGGTGGTATACAGCTCTCGTTATTGCTGGATCAGACCATGTTGCTTTTATCTGTTGAGTTTCTCGGGTTAATTGGATGATTTGGGCGAGTATCTCTGCGTTTGACTGCCTCGCGTGATCCAGTTCAGCTTGTAGAATTTGTAGGGACGACATCACTATAATAAAAGAGAGCATTTAAATTTCTTATTGCCTTAATTAGATCAAAATTTGTTCAGTTAAACAAAATTTATGGGACAAGTTTATCTATGAGAATAAATAACACAAACGACATTTAATGCTTAGATCAATTACGACATAAACTTTATAGTTATTTATAGTTATTCTTCGGGGAATTGTCTCTTCAGACTTCTCTTCAGAGCCGCCACCGTATAAGGCCGTCGGGTATCGCGGGCCGGTAGAGGTGGATATGCCTCCGCGATACGCCCAACGCGGATGTCCTCCTCTACGTTCGTGAGGTACATCCAGGCTTTGACCACATTGAGGTCCACTTGCTCCTGCACCCTTTCCCAGTGGGTGAGGAGGTTCCTGGCGTGTTTATATATCTCTTCGGCCGGGTATTGTTGTCCGGCGAGTCCACAGGGATCTGATTCGAGACCCAACAATCGCCAAGTGGTCGGGTATGACCACCGGGGTCGAAGTTGGTCGATGTTTGCGGCCGCTTGCGGTGCCTTCCTCGGGTATGTTTCACCGGTTGCTTGAATAGTAATTCGGTCCAGTGGCATGTCCTGAAATAGCATGGTGAATGTATCGTTAAGAAAATGAAAATTTTTAAATGAATTTATCCGAACCGGCTGTATGGTTTAATACTCGTGCGGTGAAGGGTTAACTCATTACATGGCAACGTTGGTTATTTTTCGGCAGCGTCAGGGTTAAATAACTCTTAGTGGAGGGTTGGTGGGGGAAAATACCTATCGCACATGGTAAAAACTGGCACGTTTGTGGTGGGTCGTCCCAAGAATTGTCCACTCTCACGGATTCAACTCTTTAACAAAATGAAATTCTTCCTTTTGGCAATCAATACACTGGAAGTTACGTGATATTTCAGGCTAAAACTTGGTTCATGGGCTAACTGACACATCTCATGATTAAGAGATCGAATTTATTTTATACCTAATTAATTGGTGATTAGCACAGTGTTTACGGGACGAAAAATGATGGGTATTTCACATAACCGCGTTCAAGCCATGATTGAATCTAGGAGCGCGAAGGAATAACATAATTTTGAATTTAATTTCCATGAATATTTTTATGTTTAAGGTTCAGAGGGCAGAATGAATTAATAATTTTTTTTTTAAAGTCTTGGGGAATGGACATCGAATTTAGGTGTTATAATGAGGGAGATTATGGTTAGTTAGATGATTAAATATCGTGTATAACTAAATTTCGGGAGATTCTTATTCATTAGCTATTTGTAGTTTTAAATGAATTATTTACAAAACCTGATCTGGTAAATCCATGATTCGATGTGGTGAAAATCGACGATAGTAGGCGCGTTTCCGTTAGACGGAATTGTTTACTGTTCAATAGTCGACGTTTACAATCAGCCGGATTTCCGGTTGATTAAAACCGTTATCGATTTGCTAGTTAGGTTGGACTTTATATTTGGTAACAATCAATGTCTCTAATTTAATCATGACTCTATTTTTCCGGTCTGATTCAAGTTTATCTCGTCGTGGAATTTTCAATATCCGGGATGTGTGAGGTCGACTGGATAATTCAATGCATCTATATGGAACCTTTTAACTAAGATTGGATTGAATTTTTAACTCTATCGCCTGATTCGTCATGTAGTGTTGGAAATATTTACTACTTCTACTATCGGCATATTGAAATCTGCTACTTCGAAATGCTCGTAGTCTTTCTGCTAATGGGACTCTCATCAAATTATCACTTCGACATTAACGTTGAGGTACATTTACTCGTTGAAATTGAACTAGATCGGATTCTACACGCGTCGTGGGCTAATTTCTTATGATTTTGTTGGTTTATTTAATAAATTTATGGTCGTTCGTTTGGTTTCTTCGGGAAAATCGTCGGATGGTTCTCGGGTCTAAAACGGGTGTCAGGATTTTCATCAGATGTTAAGAAAACCTTCTTAAGCTAGACGTTATCGTCGAGTTAAATCTAATGTTATTTCGTTCCACAATGAATTAATCTGTTCACATTTCTGATTCTGATCAGTATCGATTTTATCCCTACTTTTCAACAATGATGTTAATTTGGACTTTTATAACGATAATCGCAGGTTAATAAACTGTTATATTTCATTTAGTAACGAATTGGTATTTATTTTCCATCTTCTTATTAGTTTATTTATTTCTATCTTAATCAATTATCCATTTTTGATCACAATTACTTCATTTTAATTAAACCTTATTTCAATTTTTGTTAATGAATAATATTTTACACTAAACTTTTACTCTGGATTACTAAATTTTTAAGCAAGGAATTAATTTATTTTAATCCATCTAATATCAACAAATTAAATCAAAAGAAAATTTCCGTTATCTAATCAATGAATTTTTGGATTATTAATCAACGAATTATTTTATTTTTAATCAATAGTTTTCAGCATTTAACCAAATGATTACTTTATTTTTAATTAATAATTTTGAATTAATTTTATTTCAAAATATCAATAATTTTAGCTATATCAACGACTTCGAACTAATTTATGCCCGTACCATTTCCCTTTAATAAGCCTTAGGCGCGTTTTGTGTTTATATTATAGTTACTGAGTGCCCACTGGACTACTCGGTGTGATGATTTTGAGCCGTGTGTAATATAATTTTAGGTCGATTTTACAGAATTGAGAAACGAGGAAGCAGCCAGAGACTCCTTCCTTATTTCTCTTTTCAGCTATAGGGATAATATTGACGTTACGACCGCTGCGTTGCGCACGCTGAGTCTTCACGGGTACATATCATTGGCGATTTTCCACGCACTTACATGCATCTGTACTATGTAGATTTTGCTTTCTTGCGTTATGTATCGGCTGTGGGCCGGAAAAATTTCGACGAAATTATTTAACTGTTAAGCATATAAAACAGGTTAATATTATCAATAATATTTATTAATTATATAACAATTAAACAAAATTACCATCCATTGCCCAAAAATAACAAATAGCATAATATTGCACCAAAATAAAACAAAATGCCACTCTCCCCACGTCGACGCCAAGCAGAGCTCTACCGAGATGCTATGGACGTGACGTGGAAAGAGGGTTTCAACATAAATATTTCTCACCTAAAATTCACAATTGGCTTGGAAATAGATTTAAATAAATAATCGGCTAAAACTGATTTGAAATATGGTTTTAAAAATGGTTTTTATGAGTTTCAAAATGGTTTTTAAAAGGTTAAGTCAGTTTGAAAAATGGTTTTAAACAATTTTCAAAAATTGGTTAAGTTAAATGTGAAAATGGATCAGTATTTATACCTATTTTTCTCGCATGTGAAATTTGATGCATTAAAACAAAATTCGACCTTGTTATTTTCTAGCAAATTCTATTCTTTACTTTTATTATTTTTTGATTTATTTTTATAATTTTTTATTTAGAATTTTTATTGAATTATTACTAATTCAAAATTTTCGATTTAAGTTTCACTTTAATGAACTTTTATTAATTTTTCCAATTTTGTCGAATTTGTTGTGTTTTCTTGTTGTATTTGTGTAGGTATCGTGCGAATCTTGGTGCATTTTGTTATTATTTTAATTTATTTTTATGTTTATTAATTTATATTTAATTCTCTTATTTTCTCATATTTTATATGGTTTAATTGGTGTTTCCAGGTTTATTTGAATCTGCATGTTATATTTGCGTGTGTGTTACTGATCCATTAAAACATTTCTCAAGGCCGTTTACGTTCTGGTCCAACACAAGATACAAATTACTTGATCAAATCATTCAATAAAACTATAAAAATACATCTCCCCCCACGCCGACATCCAAGCAGAGCTCTACCGAGGTTGCGAGAATGTGACGTGGAGAGAGAGGTTCCAAATAAAATCACTGCTCACCTAAAAAATAATTCAAAGTAGATTTTTAAGATTAGCTAAAATTTTGTTTCAAAATTGGTTTCAAAATGGTTAAATTTTTTTGTGAAAATGCATCGGTATTTATACCTATTTTCTGTCCCTAACCTCGCGTGTTAATTTTGATTTAGTAAAACAAAATTCGACCTTGTTATTTTCTAGTGTATTCTAATCTTTATTTTTATTATTTTTTCAATTTATTTCGATAATTTTTATTTGAAATTTTTATTGAATTATTTCTAATTCAAATTCTTGATTTAAATTTCATTTTCATGAAATTTTATTGATTTATCAAGTTTCGGTCGAATTTGTTGGGTTTTCATGTTATGTTTGTGTTTCTATCGTGCGGATCTTGTTGCATTTTGTTATTATTTTAATTTATTTTTATGTTTATTATTTTATATGTAATTCTCTTTTTTCTCATATTTGATAGGGTTTAATTGATGTTTTAATAGGTTTGAGTTTGAATTTGCATGTTATGTTTGCATGTGTGTTACCGATCCATTTAAACATTTTCCAAGGCCGTATGTGTTCTGGCCCAACAAAAATATCAACATTTAGAAACCCACCAAAATATATTAATTTTCTTCGATCATTTTATTGTTTGTCTTGGTAGCTTGAGAAATCCGAAAATTCTCGGTATATGAGAAATGGTAATTTATTACCCTTTACTCCTACTTTTTCTTTTTCTTATTTCTCTATACATATCGAAACATTACGTGTTTATTTTCATTGAAATTTTAATCTTTTTGAATCTGTTTAAGATTGACATTAACAATTTTAAGTAAAGCTTCACCGAATTTTCCATAATTACTTCAGGTTCACCAAAAACATTTGTTGGGTTTTGCTATATTATTTCAATGGTTGCATTTGATGATTTTTACTCTGATTCCTAAGTATTCCTAGTTATGACAAACTCGTAACAATTGATAAAATTTATTAATACTATATCTCTGATGCTGTTAGATTTAATAAATAAAAGTAATAAAAATAATTAAATTTTATTTACTAAATTCAAAAAATCTTCTATTCCAATTCGACTATTCTTAGTTTAAAAGTAAAATCAAATAGTGATTATAAATCTTAACATATTAAATTTAAAATGTTACATTTACAACAAACTCTCGAATTCAATCACAGATAGGAATTTATAATTGATTTGAATAAACTTGTGGCGTTAATTGGCATTGGTTGTTGCTGACTGAATTTAACTCTCTTTAATGTCAAAATTTCTGATTACTGTGACATATTAATGCTTTTGTTTGCATCTTTTTATATGGTTTTGATATGGTTCATTATCCGTAATAGAGATCATCAGAAAATCGACAAGATTCAAAATTCCTGCCAATTCCTTTAAATTTATTGCTCGTGAAGAAATACAGTTGAATTTTTAATTATTCTTATTATTATTTACACTTTACTATTCCAATATATCACGGTTAGTTGATCCATTCTTCTCACCTCTTCAGTGTAATTGGAGCTTCTTCATATGACCTCAGTCATTGTATATGAAAACAGCTCTTGAACCCAAACGTGTCCTTTAATAGACAGGTTTCAATGTAGAGGTAAATACTTTTTTAAAATTTCCAAAACAACATTTTTTATATTATTATAGATTATATAAATAATCATTTTCGTATCAATTATAAAGTCTCAAGCCGAACGAAAACCGGCAGTTGAATGATTTAAATATTTATGTCGGTTTATTGTTGTTTTGAAAAGTATGGAATTATAAACAGTAATTTAAACAATAAACTTTCTCCTGGGATCTATTTATGTGAATTGGCCCGAACTATAAGCGTTGTGAATTTAAATGAATCTCAAATTTATCCCAAATTCGAGTACGCCTACCTTTTACAAAAGGGGGCGAGCCGTGCTAAACCCTTGGCATTGGGTTATGATGGAGCAGATTTTTCCCATAAGGAAAGTATCTTAAATAATAGAAGAAAAAGTGGCAATTGTTTTAGTTCTCAGAGAAATTTGTTATTAGTAGATTTTCCCGATGTTGTTAAAAGGTTATTATTTCAACGAAATATTCACGTTCCCAAAAATTTTGAAACTTTTGAAAAAATGGTCTTTGAAGTCAAAACTGGATCTCAAATTAGTTCACAGCATAAAATTGAATTAGTTAGCCTAAATTACCCCATTAAAAATCAAGAAAAACTCACTGAGTCTATATCGGCTTATCCCAGTCACAATGTCATTTTAAAGAACGAAAACCCAACAGTTGAGCCTTTAATTTTCTTCGAGAACAAATTCCAGAAAGTCTTTAAATTAGATAACCCTATATTTGATTTAAGGGTGATAGTTGGAGGGGCTAAACCTCTAATCTTTAATAACTATGCTGACTTGTTAGGCAAACCGATTTCCATAAATAGCTATCAAACGAAGAGTTATAGGAAAAAGGTAAGTTTTAATGAATTTATAGAAATAAATACCGAAGGTTTACACGAATCTACAAATCAAAAGAATTACACGGAGATAATTTTAACAAAATCATTTGAAACTTCTACATGGAAAAAGTTTGAAAACCCCATGAAAGCAAATGAAGGTGTTGAAAACGACTCACAAAATGGGTCTATCGTTAATACCTTATTGGAAGAAATTTCCGTTATTAAATGCCCTTCAGACTTATCGAGTGACTATGAAACATGTTCTAGCATTCGTTTAAAGCGAAAAAACTGTCCTTTCTTAGTTTCAAAAACGATCATGGCAAAATGTAACAACGAAAAATCTCGGAATCCTTACTTATCGGAAAATGTTGAGATTTCTATTCCTATTCCTAAAATGAATAAAGGTTTCCATATTGAAAGCAGCAATAAAAACTTAACTGTTTCTATTTCTACAAACAGAAAAAAATCGCATCCAAAATCTATTAATTTAGATCTGGGGTCTATCGAATCGTCGATTTCAAGCATATCGGAAGACATCAGCAGCATCGAAAGAATTCCTGATGATATTCTAATCCAGAAACCGCTAATAGAAAAACTCTTAGGACAAACAAGAAATCTTCCAGTTGAAAGTTACAAACAAATAAATCTTCGTATACGTGCCATTAATAGCAGAGTGAATCTTCACAGATTTCATCAAATCTTCGATATTTTTAATGCAACATGGAAGGGTATGAAAGACCTTTCAATTTTCTTGTTTGGTGTTGGAGCTTCTCTCTTCAACTGCACCGCTTCGTCTCTTACTCGGGCTATTTTTCAATTCTATTACAACGGAAATATCAGCTATTTGACATGAAAATAATCAAAGATTTTCTCTAATTTTTACACATTTTATATTTATCCAAAAATAATTTCGTGATTTAATTTTAAAATTTGACTTAAATATCGAGTTTTAATTATTAATTTAATTACAATTTAATTACCCTTTTAAATTTATATTTTGTATTTAAATCTGTTCAATTGTATATACGCAAACGGTTCGACAGACAACAAGTGTTTGTCCAGCGAGGTGAAGGGTTGGGAGCTATATGTATTGCCACCCATTTTATAAAATCTTTACTTTATTTGAAACTAATTTTTCCACCCACAGGTAACTGATAAATGTTGCTATTCTTTATTTTCTGGTTTGGATCCGGACATTTTAAATAATTAATAGCTCTCAACATTTGTCAACACCATTAAACACTCATTATCCAATAAAATTTTTTAAATAGGCCAATTTAAAGTCATAAAGAGGTCAAGGTTGTTTTAAGGGTCAATCTGATGTTATTTTAAGGTCAAATTAAGGTAAAATGTATGTCATCATTAACTGGAACGCCCATATTCTGAACGGAATCTGAAATGTTATTCGTTGAAATATTGAATAAATATATACTACTGATAAATATATAACTATTTTCCGCTAAACATTTTATTAGACCTTGATTAATTATTTGGGCCAGCACAAAAATAGCCTTGAGAATTGTTTAAATATATCAGTAATACAGCATGAAAACCCAGCACCAGGATAACTTAAAATATAACATACAACACCAACTAAACACTTTAAAATCTGAGAGAATATAAATAAATATATAATTAAAGACATAAAAGTAAAATAAAATAAATACAAAATGCATCAAGAACCGCACGAAATCTACATAAAACATAACATAATAACACGAAAATTTGACCGTAAAATGACGATTTATATAAAAAAAATTAATAAGTTAAATGAATAAAAATAAAATATTTTTTAATTGAATAAATTTATTTAAAAATGTTAAAAATAAATTACCAATTTAAATTAAGAAATTAATAAAAATTTAATTTAGATAACACAAATAATTTCAAGGTCGAATTTGTTTAATCGCAATAAAAATAACACGCAAGGTTGAGGTTGAATTGTAGGTATATATACTGATGTGTTTTCACAAATTTTCAGCACAAAATTGACAACCAAATTTCAACCAAATTGACAGACTGTGTACAGCCAAACTGACCAGACAAAATCAGACCAGAATTAACAGGCTGTATGCAGAGAGAAAAATTTAATTTTACTGTTAGCTGTAGCTGGTCAGATTGATTTTAAATTACTGTTGTCGATTTATGGTATTACTTTCCGAGTTTATATGGAGAAAGGGCGGAACGCTGTTCAAATTTTCCGAGTCAATGAAAATACTTTATCGAAAACTATAGAATAAGGATAAACCGTAAAATAAGGGTAGGACGCTGCTAAAGTTTTCGAATTAACAAAATACTTTATCGAAAACCGGAAAAATACAGATGGATTACGGCTAAATTTTTATATAAGAAAAATATTTCTTAAAGCTGAGGAATAAGGATGAATCCCTACACAAAAATTTGTTAATAATATTTATAATAATAATAATAATAATAATAATAATAATAATAATAATAATAATAATAATAATAATAATAGTAACAATAATCATGGTACTTGTAATAATAATGATAATAATAATAATAATAATAATAATAATAATAATAATAATAATAATAATAACAATAATAGTAATAATAATTATAGTAGTAATAATAATAAATATAATGGTAATTATAGTTATAAGAATAATAATAAATGTAATAGTAGTAACAATTAATAAAAGTAATACATATAACAGTAGCAATGACAATACTAGTGGTGGGTTACTGGGTTTTGACAATTTTTTAAAACTATATTGTTGTTACCCAGACAACCACATACAAATATCCTTTGCTTACCACTCGGCACTCGTTGCTAAGCAACGTTGGAACTGTGTTCGAGTGGGTAGATCGTCCGCAAAAAGTGAGCGTTATTGCTAACACTATGATTGACCGAACGATCTCTGGGTCCAACGAGTTGTCGATAGAAGACCTATGCTCGCTTTTAAATTATTTGGTCCCCTTGCGTCTAAGTTTCTATCGTTTATCTAACTATTTTGATGACCTTAGTTTGGAAACAAAATGGGTGGTACTTCTTATTTAAACTCTTCTACAATGTTGCTTCAAACCACTAAGATGATATAAATATAACAAGGTGTATACAGGAACTACAATATATATAAACAACGATCTCTATCACGCTTTATTTATCTATTAAATACATGAACTATATGAATCCAGACTATATGAATCTTAGCCCGCTCCTTACGTCCAGGTCGACGACTGGTTGTTACTGTTGGGATTGGAGTAGTGGTCGTGGTAGTAGGTGACGTTAGGGTTGCGGATGGGGCAACACTCGCTTCGCGATAGGCCAATTGAGCAGGGGCGAAGACTAGGGAGTAGGTCACCGCTGCCCCTTCTTGACAGGCGGACAACGCTAGCTCTAGCCCCCGGATTTGAGTCTTCAGGCCTTGGACCAATTGCTTCTCTTTCGCCCATCCCTTTTGCACCGCGGCCAGTTTTTGGTATAGTGGTTTGACTCTCTTTGGCTCTATCCACGTCGCCTTAATTTGTTGAGTTTCCCGGACTATTTGGACGAGTTGGTCATGGAGTTTCTTATTGGCCTGTCTCGCATGGGTTAATTCGGTTTGTAGTAATTTCACGGGGTCCATATCTAGAATAATGAGGGGTGAATTTCTGTGATGATTTCTATAGTAATAGTGTGATTAATCGTAAACATAGTTATGAAACGAATTTAAAATAAACAAAAGAAGAATTTTTAAAACTAGATTTCTAATAGTTTACTAAATAACAAAACGTTCCAATCATTAATTGTCATTGTTTTAGATGATTATTCGTCTGTGAGGAATCGCTTGATCCCTTCTTCAGGGGAGTAACCAGGGATCACGAACACTGGCCTCTTGGTATTTCGGGTCGGTCTCGGGAAGGTGGATAGTTGCTTGCTAGACGCCCCGCCGCTAGGTCGTCTTGGACGTTGGCCAAGTATCTCGTGGCCCACTCTACAGCAGCCTCGACGTGGCGCTGGTGGTGTAGGAGACCTTCCAGGAGTTCTTGGGCCTGAGCCAGTATGTCTTGGGATGGATTTGGTTCACTGGACAGTTTTCTGAACTGTCGCATAAAGTCTTCTGGTGAGATATCTTCCTGCCTGTCGTCTTCTGGCATGTTATGGCATCGCTCTCGATACACTCGATTCCATGCCTGTCGCCATTGCTCCACGATATGAGTAGGGAGTTCAACGATAGCTCCAGATTGTCCTGAATGGAAAAATTGGTGAGATTAGCGTTATTACCCAGTATTTCTCTTAGCATTTTAGGTTTGATTGGCTATCTTGTGGTTCTCAATTATATAAATTTCCTCGTCGTTTAAAGAAAACTGAATTAACTAATTTTTAAATGCGCTAAACCTCACGGACTCGAAGTTGAACGTGTGTTACTAACAGGGCTGGCATTGTATTCTCGACTCGGTCGCCTTCTCCTCTTTGTTCGCGGCGAAAAATAGCGGGTCATATGGCTGGCATTATCTTTGGAAACAAGGAAAATCGGTACTCCAAAACTACTGGGGTTATGCATTCTTATGCCGTAAAGGTCCATTCGAGAGAAGTTCATCATTCGGTTTATTGAGCAATCAAAATACCTGAATCGAATGTGGGGATGATAATAATAAAACGATCTATCGATTCGACTGAAGTAAATAGAAAAAATACTTGGAGAGATCGCAATGTCAATATTTTATTTTACGAGATAAAATTTTAACCTGGATTACTGAGATGAAATATCTAAGAAATTCGTTTTCCAAAAATGATCGTCGAGCGTTTGCTTAGGTGGTTAGAACCGGAATCTTCACGTAGAAATTGTTAATTCGGATATTTATAACACGGAAGACCAATGGGATCGATGATGGTAAATAATTTTATTTAATAACAAAGGAATTGGTTGTTGTACTTAACAGTGGAATGTCAGGGATTTGTCGTGTTGGAAATCGGCCTTGTGCGGAAATATCACAATGTACCATTAGGTATGGAATTATTTGGTCATCGCATTTAATCCGAAGAGTTTGCTTACTGACTCGTGCGTTTTCATTTGGCGGGGAAAAACGATAAGATTTTGATTCAGAATTGTTTTCTAAGGCTCAAGTACAATTACAATCTCGTTATTAGAAATAATCAAACTTACTCGTCAAAGGGGCTTCTGCGATATCCTGGGAATGGATTTTTGGATCTTCACCTGAGCCATTTAAAGAATACATGATTTTTGTTAGTTAAAAATGATATGTTTTCTACTATCGTCGGTGGATATATTGGTACGGTGTGCCGGATGATCGAATCAGATAGACAGGATGTGAATGTTGATTGCAACGCGACTACAACGAGGTGGATGTTTACATCGCCGTAAATGTCGGCGAGTTTTCGTTGAGGTAATATTGTTTACTTTGTAGCTTATAAGTTTATGAAAATTTGGTTTAGGTGAGTTGGACTTTTGGAATTGTGAGTTGGTGAATTATCGGGTAAGTTTTATGAGTTAGCTTCTACTATAATGAATTTCCTATTTAGCGTATAATGCGGGTGAATTTAGGGAATCAGTGCAGTTTGGAATTTTCTTTTCGCTATCGATCGTTCAGTTGAGTTATTGGAAAGTTTTGTCGGATCATTAACTTTCTCTGGTCATTTGGTAATTTATAGTATATATTTAATTAATTAATTTAGGTGCGCATTTCAGGGGATTTTCCTCGTTGGTAGCGTTTGCAAAAATTATTTCGTCGGATTTATTTACCTTCTGGTGTCGCGACTTACTCAGATTTGATTCTGTCAATCATTGTTCACTATCACGATAACGAAGATTGGTTCTGGTTCTGACGGGATCCTAGCTTAATAACATCGAACTACTCTGCTGGCCATCTGGATTGTATCTTTCTCATCTCGGTGTGATTGAACTGGAGTTTTAATCGTCATTTTATGCCTAATTTTAGTAAGTGGGTGTTTTCATTTTAATACAATAAAGTTTATATGGCTTTAATTTTGTTTTCAAGATTTTTAATAGTAAAGTAACTCTTTGCAATGTTTATGACGATTACGGTAAAAGATTTTATTGATTATTAATACCTTACGATGATTACCTCAGAGATTTTTATATAAAACTAATTATTTGGGTGGTATGATCGCTTAATAGTTAGAATTAGTTCTATAAACAGTACTATGGTGGATTTATTTTTAAATGATTCCATTTATTACACGGTAATCAACAAGAACGCGTATATGCTTCGACTCAGAGCCTGCTTAAGTTCTTTATCTTACTAGAAATTTAAGTTGATTTGTTTAAATTAAAAAATGTTTTAATTCAAAGTTAAGTTAATTCGTTAGTAATTAAATTTTTATAGCAGCGATTTCATATTGATTTATTCCCCATAATCTTTCCCTTTAATAAGCCTTAAACGCATTTTATGTTCATATTATATTTAATGAGTGCCCACTGGACTACTCGGTGTGGTGATTTTGAGCGTGTGTGAAAGAATTTAGGTCGATTTTACAGAAATGAGGAACGAGGAAGCAGCCAATAGACTCCCTCCTTATTCCTCGTTTCTTCTATACGGGATAGTATTGACGTTCCAACCCTGCGTTCCGCACGCCGGGTCTTCACGGGCACAGATCATTGGCGATATTCCACGCACTTACACGAATCTGAATTGTATGTTGATTTTACTAACTTGCGAGGTGTCTTGGCTGTGGGCCGGAAAATTTCGACAAAGGTTTAATTAATTTTAAGAAAACAAATTTTAAACATCATAACTATTTATTAATATATATTAAAAGCAAAATACAAAATTACTTGACCCATTCCATTCAATCAAAAATTTCATAAAAATACATCTCCCCCCACGCCGACATCCAAGCAGAGCTCTACCGAGGTAGCGAGGATCTGACGTGGAGAGAGAGTTCCAAATAAAACTACTTCTCACCTAAAAATTAAAAGGCTTCCGTATAGATTTTCAAACAAAATTCACAAAATTTTAGTTCAAAAAATGGTGTGTCTTACTGTGAAAATGAATCGGTATTTATACCTATTTTCTGTCCCTAACCTCGCGTGTTAAATTTGATGTAGTAAAACAAAATTCGACCTTGTCATTTTCTAGTGTATTCTACTCTTTAATTTTATTATTTTTTTAATTTATTTTTATAATTTTTTGTTTAGAATTTTTATTGAATTATTTCTAATTCAAATTTTTTGATTTAAATTTCATTTTCATGGACTTTTATTAATTTATCAAATTTTGTCGAATTTGTTGGGTTTTCTTGTTATGTTTGTGTTTGTATCGTGCGGATCTTGTTGCGTTTTGTTATTATTTTAATTTATTTTTATGTTTATTATTTTATATTTAATTCTCTTTTTTCTCATATTTGGTAGGGTTTAATTGGTGTTTTAATAGGTTTATTTTAAATTTGCTTGTTATGTTTGCATGTGTGTTACCGATCCATTTAAACATTTCTCAAGGCCGTTTGTGTTCTGGCCTAACACTAGTATCAATAATAGAGAATATTGTAGTTATAATAGGGATAAGGGTAAGAGAGCTAGTGTGTGAATATTTAACATAACAAAGGGTGTACGGGGCCATAGAATAATCATCAACACGGACGACGATAAGAAGGACTATGAGAATGGACATAACAACGAATGACATGAGAGTGTAGGTTAACATTTGAAGGAGTTAGGAGAATAATGAGACCAAAAAATCGAAATCGAGCACAGACCTTCTATCGGCAGCTCGTTGGACCCATGGATCGTTTGGTCAATTATAGCATTAGCAATAGCGCTCACTTTTTGCGGACGATCTACCCACTCAAACACAGTTCCAACGTTGCTTAGCAACGGGTGACGAGTGGTAAGCGAAAGATATTTGTATGGGGTTGTCTGGGTAACAACTATATAGTTTCAAATATCAACACTCAGAAACGCACCTTACAAATTTGGGGGCTCAGCCGGGATTAAAAGTGGTTTTCTTGGTAAAATCAAACGACACGAAAAAATAACAGGAAGCAAAAGCCAATTGAAAAGAGGAAATAACGAACACTTTGTTGAAACACCCTCAGTCGGGAATGAAATAATTTTTTTGGGCAAACGATCAAAGAGCGCAAGACGCAAAAATCTTGTTATCAAACAATGAAATGCTGGGGCGACATTTCACCGAACCCTAGAGAGATAACAAATGAGAACGACAGATGAATAAGAAATGAAATAAAGAAAGATGGAAAACGACCAACTTGAATACAAAACAAGAAAATAAAAGAAATATGAAACAAAACAGCAAGCAAAGGAAAACGATCTTGATGAAACGAATGACGGATGAACAAGAAGGGTATTTAACGAAGAGAACCTAATAAAAAACGATGAAAAACGAGCAACTCGACTGGACAATAGAGAAAATATATTAATGAAACAAATGACTAGCCTACCAAATACAAATTTGGGGCTTAGCTTCGTTATTAAGAAGAATCAAAACAATAAAGTTAAGAAATAATAGAAAGTGACCAGAGGATACAAGATGCAAAAAATCGAGTTCTTTAACAGAAAATGTCGAGACAACATTTTGCCAAAGAATAGAGCGTAATAGCAAACGATAGAAAACGACCAAATTGGCTACAAAATAAGAAAAACAGTGCAATGAAATAAATGATTAGACACCACATACAAATCTGGGGCAATAAGAAAAGAGAGATTAGCGGAAAGTTATGGAAAACGATGGATTTGTCTACAAAACGAAATGAAACAAGTGACTCGACAAGTACAAAGTTGGGGACTCAGCAATGAACAAAGTGAACAATATACAAGATTTCTGTTAGAAACAATAGCAAGCAAGAAACGTCAGGACGACATTGGATAACTAATGATTCGTAAAATCAGCAACAGAAAAAATTTAAAAGAAGTTAGCGGCTAGCAAGCGGGAGAAGCAAGATATTCGAAAGTAACCAACGAGGCGATATTCAGACAATGGTAGGAGAAAATAAATAGAAGGAAATAAAACAAAACTATGAAAACGACCAACCTATCTACATGGAAAGCAAACTAACGAAGGAAAGAAATACAAAAAGAAAAGAGCAGTGCGAAATAAGAAGCGAAAAACTTTGTTTGATCATTCAAAGCTGAGATCTAATGATTACTTTACAACGGAAAATAAATGTCAAAGAAAACTAAGAAATTACAAATATTCGCAAGAGCACACTCAACTCAGCATGAATGACGATTCAAGATGGAAACAAATAACGATAAAAAACAATAAGTGTTGTGACGGAATTTCACCGAAACGCAGACAGATAACAATAGAAAATACTGACAGATACTTTGGAAAATGACCGATTTGTCTACATGAAAGTAGAAACACAGAATGTGAGTGATATGACGAATAGGAACACCGTCAAGATTGATGGAAAAATATGGAGAAAAATCAACAAGAGAAAAGTAGATAATGTCACGAAATAAACAATAGTTATTGGATATCCACGAAAATTAGATAGTACCGTTATAAATAAATTAGGAAAGACAGAAGGTATCTTAGAGGTTCTAATAATATGAAATAAACTTGCAAAAGGGAATAACAAAATCATAACAGATAATAAAATAATAGATAACCTCGGAAAAAACATGACTATAGTTAATCAAAAATGGCGGGATGAGGAAAAATAGAGAATGTAAAATATGATGAAAATACGAAGGAACAAAACACCAGTTTAGAAAGCCCATGAATGACGAGTATTGTAATAAGAGAGGAAAATATCAATATATGTAAATAAATTAAAAATGAAACGATTCAACAGGAATGTGGGGATAAAATTATCAATATTTGTAAAGCAGAAATCAAAGAAACAGGAAACTATAAATAAAAATAAAATTATGGGTAGGTTGTATAAATCAATGGAATCATTTTGTAAATATCATTCAAAAAACCGTAGAAGTAGTAATAAAAATATAAAAAATAGATAAATAAATAAAATAAAAATAATAAAAACAGGGAAAAGGTGGAAATCACGAGGGTTAAAGTGATTAGAAACGGGGAAACCACAAAAATGTGGGTCGTCTAAGAGTTCGTAAAAAATTGGAAAACTAGAAATTACCGGATTAAAATTGTTTGAAATAATACATGATCACCAAGTCAGTTAAAATAATTTTAAACGTAATAAACGATTAATTGAAAATAATTAAATTAAAGATCAAAATAGTAACGGAAAAGGTTGCAACGATTTCGAGCCCCTACTCCTATGAATTGTGTATTGTAATAAAGTTAATGAGAAATTGTAGTGGAAGTAACGAACGACCAGTTGTGTGAAATTCAAAAGACATGAGGCTAAGTGAAGCCAAATTAGATATTAAACGAGAAACAGATAATCGATTAAGTTAGAGAAATTGACGAAAATATAATCAAGATGATGGAGGAACTTAGGCGTAGATAAAAGGAAATGTTTTGGTGTAAGTGAAATGAATAGTAAGAAATGAGCATAAATGAATAAATGATGATGCTTGTTATAGATGAAAATAAAGGATTGGAAGTAATAATGAATTATGAAACTAATAGCCAGCAACCAGAGGAAAATGATGATTGAAAACGAGTACGAGGAGTTGAGATTGATAATAATAATAAATGAGAAGGTGTAAAACATACGGAAAAACCCGAACACTTCATGAAAGCCGTGTAATAAATTCTGAGTGGACAAGTTAAACACAACTTAAACAGCGAAAGCTGAAAAATCACACATAAGGTACGACAAAGGTTTCGATGCATCTCGTTGTTTTTGTTAGTGTATTTTGTAATGTTATTTATATTATATTATATGGAAATAATACTGAAAAGTAAGATTTAAAACCGAGCTATCATAACGATAGTACGCTTATTCCGATGGGGAACCTTGATCAACCCGAGGAGAGGAAGGTAGTAGGTACCGTCGCAAATGTTGGAGAGTTCCTGGCGAGAGATTGATCACCTTTCTGGGGAACAAGCCAACGCGATTACTACAATTTCTGAAATGGGAAAGTAAAGGGGAAACCAAAAAAAATAAAAATTGGAAAATGCGCATGATTTAGACGTTAAAGGTACCTAGAGATATTCGTTTTTTCCCCTAGCTAGTGGTGAAGCACCAGAGGACAGCTACGGACTGTCGTGTTCAGGATGTTATCAGCCAAGAGACTGGTAGCGCTGAGCCGTTCGATACAAAAACCCGGATACCACACCGAGTATCGAATGAATATTTTTTATTGCTGGGCGGGACTCGATAAACAACCCGGATCCCACACCGAGTATCGAGGACACCAAACGGTAGGCAAGATGTGAATTAACCGGTAAATGGTTCATACTCAAAAGGACCTACTAAGAATCAGATCAGGGCGGCCAAATAGTGCCGGAAATGTGACGGGAGAGCGGACGAAAAGTAGATAAATATATTAGGAATTTCCGCGCCCATTTATCGCTTCCTTTTCTTTTCACTATTCGGGAAATCAAGTAAACCGTTTTTGGAACTTGGTTGAACGTCTAGGCATTTCCATACTTTTATAGTCTCCGAGGTACACAACCCGGATCCCACACCGAGTACTGAGGGAATGTTTTTTTAGTTTTCCCAGCAAGGAGTTCGGTACAATAACCCGGATCCCACACCGAGTACCGAATATCCAAATGGCGGTGAGGAAGGCGTAACCGGTCAAATGCGCTAGACAAAAGACGCCATGGATTGAGAGTCAGTGTGAGGCTTCAAGCTCGTCCATTAGACGAGTCACCCAACAGATCACTGATGAAACTCAACTCCGATTAGATATTAAAGATGAGATATGATTAGGAGTAGACATCAAAGACGAGATATGATCACGACTAGATATTAAAAAATGAGATACGATTATGATTAAATAGGATATGATTAGATATTAAAGATGACATATGATTAAATATTAGAGGCCATAGAGTGCCAGATGAGATACACTTAGATATTAAGGCCATAGAGTGCCAGTTGAAATAATATTAGATAGTAAGGCCATAGAGTGCCAGATGAAATACGATTAGATAGTAAGACCATAGAGTGCCAGATGAAATACGATTAGATAGTAAGGCCATAGAGTGCCAGTTGAAATAAGATTAGATATTAAGGCCATAGAGTGCCAGTTGAAATAAGATTAGATATTAAGGCCATAGAGTACCAGTTGAAATAAGATTAGATATAAAGGCTATAGAGTGCCAGTTGAAATAAGATTAGATATTAAGGCCATAGATTGCCAGTTGAAATAAGATTAGATATTAAGGCCATAGAGTGCCAGTTGTAATAAGATTAGATATTAAAGGCATAGAGTGCCAGTTGAAATGAGATTATAGATTAAAGGTTACAGAGTGCCAATTAGAAATAAGATGATGAAGGCCCCGGAGAGCCAACGGAATGATAAGGCCATAGAGCAACTAAAGATTAAGCAAACGATTTTTAGATCAAGGAGACTTAAGAAAAATTATTAACAGATTGAATGAAAGTATGATTGCAGTGATTTTATTTGATAAAGTATAGATAATTGATGCGACTACATAGATAATTGGTAAGACGAGATAGATAATTAATACGAGATTAATAAGAGGACGATAGATAGGCGATACGAGAAATAGATAATTTAAAATAGATTTAAAATAAAGGGAGATGAATCAAAAGGAAAACGATCACAGCGAATAAAGTTTAAGGAAAAAGACAAGAGGATTTAAATAAAAAGGCTCATAGAGCAACAGCGGATAAAGTTTAAGGAAGAAAGACGAAAGGAGTTAAGTAAAAAGGCCCATAGCGCATAGAGATTAAGAAACCTTTTTGGACCAATGATAAAAAGATAAAGGAGAATAGTAAATAAGACGATTATTGATATGATGGTGATGATTTATTAGATTAAAATAGTTAATTAATACGACAATATAGATAATTGATGCGACTATAAGGATAATTTAGACGAAGCAATTAGGTTCTTGATACGAGTTATAGATAATTTAAAATAAACTTAAAATGAAAAGACAAAAATTAAAAAAATAAGAAGTTGACGTAGCGAAAAGAATTAAAATAAGGAGAAGCAATGAGAGTAATACGATAAAATTAATGCGGAAATTTATGTAGAATAATATGTACTAGGAGTGTTATTTATTTTCAGATAATTGACAAGGAATAAAGAGATCAAGTAAACCAAAAGAATAAAGAGATCAAGTAAACGACGAATAATAGAGCCAAGATAGAATCAAGAAAACAAGTTACGAGAAACCGGAATCAAAGAAACCATTGAGTAGAGAAACTGAGAATATACCAAAACAAACGGAGAACAAGGATAAAGAAATAGACCATGTTATTGGAAGTCAGAGAAAGTGAAAAGCAGCAACAGATAGAAAACTTAATACAATAGCAACAGCAGAACAATGATTACAACAAGATTAGAAAGTTTGGAAACAGAAACCGAAAAATATTATAAATTAAAATAAAAGTTAACTGACAAAGGAAATAACGCGAATCACCCGAACCAAAAATTGAAATTCAGTTGAAAACAAGAGATGCATTCGGAAAGAAAATGCAACGAAGACAATTTAAATGACGAAAAGGAAACTGGAAATTCGGCAATGAAAACAGTTTAAACAAAAATAGCTGAAACATGGAAAACGGAAATCATACGGGAAGAGAACATATTAACCACAATTGAAGAAAGAGTCGAAAGAGAAAACGATCAAACCAAGTTAGATCAAGTATCTGAACCAATAAAAGTAACGATGGAAACAACGAGACAAACGAAAGCTATTGAACCGCAAACAAACCAATCCATTAAAAACCATCACGAATTTGCGATATGCCAGTTAAGCGGATTCAAGACAGTAGAGGTAAATTTATAAATTATAATAATTATTTCAGGATTAACAACGCGAGTTACAATCCAGTATGCAATATCTGTCCAAAAGAAGGATGCCGAACTGACCTAGGTAATCAACTAAAGAATTGTCAAGGAAGTGATAGAAGAGTTCGCACAGAAAGTATCAACAGACAAACAGTATTATTGATCCCTACACAGAGCGTCGGAGAAGAAATGATAACTTGCTTTAATTGCGATCAAACTGGCCATATGTCAAAGAATTGTCGAATGAGAAGGATGCAAAGTCAACAAAAACCATACCAATGCAAGAAAAGTCCACAAAATAACCTAGCACAAGAGATTAGACATTTAAGAAATATGACGATAACGAGGACATATACAGGATTCGAGAGTAGAACCTTTTACAACTGCAACCTAAACGGACATATAGCTGCAAATTGTGCAATAGAGAGAAAATCGAGACAACCAAAACTGGACAATTATAGCCAAAGTACACAAAGTAATCAAATACAAGAGATTGAGCAATTAGGAGGTAAGATTCAACGAATAGTCACAAACAATCAAATACAACGAAGTAATACGAGGAGAAACATGAATGATGTTAGATATCAATGGACCATAAAATACCCGGAACAGCAACAAATTGAATGGCAGAGATTACAGAGAGAAGAAACCCAAGAAATTCGACAAAAACAGCGATAAAAAGATATCGGAAAAACAAAAAAACAAAATGAAGTAATTAAGAAAGACGAAACTCAAGAGGTCAAAATAAAATTAGAGCAAGAATTGAGCAGCGAAGAAAAAATAAAGATAATTCAAGAGTTCACCGAACGATAGACGACGAAAAGCAGCAAAACCAGCGATAAAAAGATATCGGAAAAACAAAAAACAAAATATCAAAATCAGAGGGTACTACTACAAAAATCGAAAAGAGAACAGATAACGAAAACGAAAACGAAGAGCGAACGATGAAATTATCGAGGCAATGAACCAATGTGGACAACATACAAATATCAGAAATGAGAAAGGACAAACACCCATGATGATTGCAGTGTCAAGAGATGCGTCAACGAAAAATTCTGAGGGAGTTATTAAAAACAGAATCAACTGTAAATGAGAATGACAATAAAGGAAAAACGATGTTAAATTAGATTATTATGTCACGAGAAGCAACAGCAATAGATTTCGTTACGATAAATGCAATTCAAGGAGACATTGAAATAATAGGACAAAATTTAAACCCAATCCTTGGAGCAATCGAGAGAGGATACGATAAAGCAGCAGTAAAACTGATCAAGTGGAGAAAATGAAAATCATATAACGAAATCATAGACGTAAACAAATTCGAAAGCAATGAAAATACATTACTAAAAAGAGCAATAACTTCCGAGTATGCATTACTAAAGACGATAAACGCTTTGTTAAAGAGAGGAGAAATAAAATTCACTGACAATAAAAGAAAGCCGAGGAGAATAGGGTCCAGAAAGGAAGAATTAGAATCATTGGTAGGAGAATGGCACCGGATACAATGAGAATTTAGCGGTAGAAAACAAGAAATTGATGACATCAGAAATGAAATGAAAATGATGATCAAGATGTATGAGGATGTAATCAAAGAATTAAGTGTCGAGGACAACAGGATTGAGAAGGCTCGATGTAATAAAAACCAGGACAAAAAGGATGATGATGACGAAGACAGGAAAAAAGAAGAAGATAACGAAGAGGGAGAAAACTGAGATAGTTATAAAAAGCAAAATTCAGTAGCCTACAAAGAAATAAGACAACAATCAAAGCCAAATAACGTAGACGATCAGAAAAGATCAAAAGATGAAGAAAACACATACAAAATCTGTTGGAAACAAATGATGACTCACAGAAAATTCAAAATCGAGAGAACAAAGCAAGTCAAGATATGAACTAATACCCAAGTATGATATGGACGCAACAACCACTGTCACTAATGCCACCACTCCAGTGGCCAAGTGAGATCGATATATATCAAATAATTGATGAGAGATGCGGAGGGATACGCACTTTGTGCGTAGACCCTTTGGAGACGATAGAGTAATAAATAGTCAGGAGTGAGTATATAATGTATATGACAGATATGTTTATATAGTAATGTATAAAAGTAGTGTATAAATACTATATGGAATGAGTATAATAATATCCGATAATATATAAAAGTTGGTCCTTCTCATTATTGTCCATGCTGATGATTATTCTTTGGCCTGTACACCCTTTGTTATGTTAAATACACCCACATTATATCTTTCACCCTTATCCCTATTATAACTACAATGTTTCCCATTATTATTACCAGCATTATTATTGTTGCCATCATATGTATTACCTTTATTAATTGTTGCTACTATTTCCTATATTATTATTTTTGTTACTATAACTACCATTATATTTATTGTTATTACTACTATGATTATTACTACTATTATTATTATCATAATTATTATCATAATTACTACTAATACCATGATTATTATTATTATTACCATTACCAACACTTTAATCTGAACAAATCGCACAAATTTTGGAAGCAAACCAAAGTCTTGAATCAGTCAAAACAATTTTGATGTGAGTGAAGAGATGTCTTGATAACTTTCTCCACGTCGCATCCAAACAACCTCATACGAGTTCTGTTTGAGATGTCGGCGTGGGGAAATGTTGGAATGTGAATTTTGAATCTGAATATGACAAACACGTTTATGTATATGATGTTCAATAAAAGTTATATGAATATTATCTTTTGTCGAAATTTTTCCGGCCCACAGCCGCTACAACACCACAAGTCATTAAAATATTATATATCTATCGAACTGTGTAAGTGCGTGTATAATCGCCAATAGTTCGTGCCCGTGAAGGCTCCGGCGTGAGAACGCAGGGGCTGAAACGTCAATATCATTCAGTATAGGGGAAATGAGTTGAGGGGGAAACAGTCTTTTGGCTGTTTCCTCATCACTCATCTCCAATAAATTCGACCTACAATTGTTAACAACAAACGGCTCAAAATTATAACACTGAGTAGTCCAGTGGGCACTCATAAACTCTTAATATTGACACAAATTTACCTTGGGATCAATTAAAGGAAGGAGACGGGGAACTTAATGTCATCAAATCGTTGCTGTGATCTCTAAATTAACTAAGATTATATTGATTACTAATGTATTTCAAGTTGTTATAATGGCTAAAATAGATCGCAATTTAGCCTAACTTTTAAAGATCTATGGTAGTTCACTAAAAATTTATAGCTAATTCATTTCAAAAAAAAATAAAAAATTCAAAAATCTCAATCAAAACTTGGTAAACCAAAATTTTCCAACGGACGCCGACAACCTTCAAAAAATTGACATGAATATATAATTATGAAAGAAATAATACGAGAACCACTTAAAATCCCCAGAAATTTCCGTCATAAAGTAATATCAACCTTAACTACTCCAAACAACTCGTAAAATATTCCGAAAACATAGATTTATACCCAAGCCCCACTCTAATATCAATAAATCAAATAACTGTATATACTGAGTTCCATCACTACAGTACGCATTTGGAACGAAAACAATTACGAGATAATAAAATTAAATCACAAATTTATTAGAAAAAACACATGAACGTGATGATTGAGCTGACAAACCATGCATTCCAATTACAAAATCGTAAGTCCCGAAGTAGTCGTAGGTTACGGTTAAGATCCACTAATAATTCGTACAAACGCGAATCGTGGATAGTCGTACCGAGCAATTAAATCGCATATCGGATAATTCCTCGAAATCCACGCCCAAAGAGTTCACCATAGTAGAATCGAACATGCATAACAGCGAACGAACCCATCTGACGGTTAAACAACAAAATATCCGAGTAAAACTACAGTGGAATCAATCCTACAAGGACCTAATGACGAACAGTTATTAAATAAGTATATTGCAAGAATGCAAATTTACCAGATAATAGAACCATTGTTTGAATCCGATCGTTCCAACTTTCACGTCTAAGACGTCATTGAAAAACAGCATCGTTCCATTATCTAAAAAGATTTAACTACTATCATGGGATGTCTACATGAGAATTTCCTACTTCAAACTTGAATAACTGAATCGATCGCCAGCTGTAAGACTAAAATTCGTCGCAGTCAGGCTAAAATAGAAAATTTTCAAAATCAATTTAATTTAACCAAGCCAGAGAAGAAATTACTGATTTTTCAATTGATTATTTCCTTAATAAATTGTAGGGACAAGAAAGATGCCGACTGAGAATTGGAAGCAGTAACCAAATACACACTAGCCACCAGCACATCGACTTGACATTTAACTAAAATAAATCGATTAAGAAAGTTAATGCACACACATCCCTCTCACCTCTTCTTGAATAGCAGTACACACACAGGACTTTCAATCGTGGTATGTGCAACGACAATAACTTCGGTCTCCAATTACAGATGTGTGTATCCACATGTATATATAATGGATGCACCCGATTCCCACATTTATTTTAACAATTTTAAATGCATCGGAATTCACTACATCCAAACACAGCAGTCAAAAATCCACGGAAGACCGAAGCGAAGACAACGAGGTTAAGGGAAGGTAATTCTAACAATATATTAAGATAAAATATTTAATCGTTACTTCCGAGCCATAGCACTGAATAAGACACTACCAACCTTGCAGACCCCGACGATGAATTTTTGATCAGAAACGTGATAAAACAAAGAAGCATTTTGAAAACACAAATTAGTACTATACATTATGATTGTAAACCAACCCAGCATTATTCTATTAAGCTAGTAACTATGCCCGAATCCTAATGAATAGAATTAGCCAAACCTAATTCGTTAAGGAGATCATGATTCATTTCCCGCTAAGTATGATTGCAACAAGGAGAAAACTTCCAATTTACTTTGTACTATCAGAGTCTAACCAGAATAGGAGAGTAGGATGCAAGTTAGAGTACCACAGGGATTTCATTCTTTTGTCTATTTGATCCGATAAGATTGATGATACTCATGAATTCTTGAATTCAACTTAATTTATTGGGTTTTACGTTTAACATGTCTAATGAAGTTTTTATTCGTAATAGTTAAGTATTTATAAATTTAGGTTATTTTATTGAATTTTATATTTAATTACTGAAACTTCAGGACTAATAATATTTCAAGTAGTTTTATATTTAGTTTATTTATTGATAATATTTTTTTAAATCTGATTAAACCCTTAGAATTAATGATATGTAAGTAATTTTGTATTTAATTTATCTATTAAACTCATAAGATTAATAATATTTAAGCATGTCTATATTTAATTCATTCAATAATTGTATATACCATCCAGCTATCAAACTTTTCGGACTATTAGTATTTAGATTTTGATATTTGGTTCATCGAACCGTTATGACATATCCAGAAAAAAATTTGTGATTAATCTAACGAATCCATAGGACATTGACACTTCCGAAATTTGGCTCTTAGTTAATTATTGACATTAATGTGAAGATACTCCGTACATCCAGTTTATTGGATCCATTCCCGAGATAATGTTTTACATTTTCCATCTTGTGAGATATATTGAGCTAAATATGTCAAAGTGACGCTTCACATTTCCATTCGGAATTCAGATCCCATCAATACGAGTTCGTACAGTTGATACTTAGAGTTAGACTGACCAGCGTTAATTCAGTTTTAGTGAGAAAATTATGAATTTCCTCAAACCAATGATTTAGATAATATTTTTGTGTAATAAATTTTCTCCAAATGTTTTTTTTCCTTCATAAATTGTAATGCTTAAAGATCGACCATGAATTGCCAACACTCCGGTTAAAGTGTTCTATATTCCCGAAAGCAGCTCAGTAAACATTCAAAGAAATTTAGATTCTTCAAAATTGTACCACTAAGTTTCCTGAAATGTATAGCATAGGTAACGGGGAATGAATAGAAACCCAAGAGTCGAGATTGAGTCACAAAATTGTAGAAATTTGACGATAAAAGACAAATCAATCCTCCACGACGCCCTCTGGTAGCAGTTAACGGCCCAAGGAACAAGTTAGGATATGCACCCCAACATCTGGTAAACCCAACCAATCAACTATACCCCACAAACTATCCATTCGATACTAGTACTCCATGATTGTGAGCACGGGCCCCCTTGGATGCCCGTAGTCCAGTGAATGTTATACTTCCTAGGTTGAGACAGGTCACTAGACCTCAGACTTCAAATCTAATATGATAATATAGTATTATTCATTCAGAGAATTCCTGGATCGACGCTTCCCGGATAATCGCTCGGTTCCCGGCAAATTCGGCTGCCAGATGCAGGCACGCGATCTGGAACGCGGGATTTTCAATATCCCCCGTTCGAGAGACAAGGTCCGGAACTCAAAGGAGCTCGGAAGACGTAGAACTCCCTTACGTGGCCATAAAACGCGAACCTGGCCGGAATCCAGCCCAAGAGATCCGAGGCCAGGAGGAATTCATATTAGCTCAACTAGAGGAGCATCAAAGGGAGACAGCCCGCCAAGTAGATAAAGCCAGACGATACTTGGCCCAGATAAACAAGGACATAGCGGAGGGTAGAATACCCAGCACGGATGGGTATGCCCCTAGTTATAATGTGTCATACGAATTAAATGACCAGAAGCTACGTGAACGGAGAGCAACGCGGTAACCTACCCCATCGTTTTCGCACCCGCCCAATTAGCTTACCGAGAGTCCACGTCTGTTAAGGTGCCAGCAACTGAAGTTCCCAAACATAGGCCGGGAAGTCTGAACGGGCAAAACGCCGCGCTACATAGGCACCTGGACACTAATTTGAAATGGTCTTAGTGTTATTCAATAAATGTTTTGCTTAAATTCATTTTCTGAATTTTATCTTCGGTAATAATAGAGTAAGATTAAAGGGAATTTACAGACAGTTGTACGGAAAGAGACTGCAAAGGAGGAAAAGGTAAGCACACAAGTGAGGGACCTGAGAAAGAAAATCGCACACGTACCTTCTAACGGTAGTGCGTTGGACCCAGTTTGAGGTCGAGCCAGAGTAGTTCCTACGTGGCGCTCACCTTTGGCGACCTCAAAAACCAATGGTTGCATTCCCAACGTTACTTAGTAACGGGTAACCATTGGGGTTAAGAGAAATATTTTACATCTGGGGTCAAGGTTACCAATACCATAAACCCCACAAAAGTATTCACGAATTTTCGGCCAGCCTTTTTCATGTGATCTAATAAAATTTATTGAGATATTCGTCAGATAACAAAGTTAAACCATATTATATTCATTTTTCTAATTATAGAGAGTTGATTATAAAAATACATCGAACTTAAAAGTGCAAACAAAACTTGATTGCTTTTTTCAAAACAGGATTACTGAAAGCAATGTCATTTCACGACGAGTGTCCGAAAACAATTAAATAGAATTTTGTTTGTGTTTTTTAATTTTTATTTATATATAAATAAAGTGTACATATTTTCAAAAAAGAGTTTTTTGATTTATTTTATATCTATTTTTATATAACGGACTTTCAGCTTTAACGGATACACCCTACTTCAATTATTCCGTTATATAGAGGTTTTACTGTTCATTTATCAAACATGATTAATTGTGTTTGTGTGTGTATTTCACAATATACAATTCAGATTGTATGTGTTGGGCAGAACACAAATAGCCTTGAGAATTGTTTAAATACAGCACTAAAACCCAGCCCCAAGATAACTTAAAATATAGCATACAACACCAACTAAACATTTTAAAATCTGAGAGAATATAAATAAATATAAAATCAAAAACATAAAAGTAAAATAAAATAAATGCAGAATGCATCAAGAACCGCACGAAATCTACATATAAAATAACATAATAACAAGAAAATTTGACCGTAAAATGACCATTTATATAAAAATAAATCAATTAAATGAATAAAAATAAAATAATTTTGTCTAAATAAATTTAATTAAAAATGTTAAAAATAAATTACCAATTTAAATTAAGAAAGATAACGCCGATAAAAAACTTTTCGTACGATATATTTCGATAGCATAGCTATCATCTTCTGGTACTCAAAACCAACAAAAAATATTATGAATTAACATTAAATTTACACAAATTATTTTTTATTAATTTAATTTTGTAATAAATAAATATTTATAAAATATATTCACTTCACTTTTAATTAATTTAAAACTTTAAAATTTTCACTTATATTCTAATTTTTAAAAAATTAATGTAATTTAAAATTTAAAATTATTTTAATAATAATTAAAAAACAAACATAATTTAGCATACGTAAACTATTTAAAAACATTCAAAACATTCGTAGTCACAGCACTTTGCACATTAATCTTTGGATCCAATGACCTTATCAGCAATGCTTCACATATCACGCGTTCCCAATAATTATTAAAACTTCTCAATAAAAATTCTAAAATCAGACATTCCTATTTCACTTTTACAGCCTCTATTGTGTTCACTAATATTGGTCAAACCCTTCAATCGACAATGCTCTAGAACTCGAGTACAGAGATGACGGGAAGTCTCTCCAATGTATGTGGCATTACACCCATTACATGTAAATTGATAAACGAGATCAGAACACAATCCAACCGGAGTTTTTGATTTATTAATAAACATATTGCGTACCTTACACGAATTAGAGACGATCTTATACTCTAAATTTCCCATCTGTTTACTTAATTTCCTTTTATAATTTGTAAATCCTTCAGAGTACGGCAATACTAACACATATTTAGGCTCAATTTTTTATATCCATTTTTACTATTATTTAGATCAACACTCAATTCACACTCATTTGACAAATTACATTCAGACTTTCCAAAACATGGATCCTTAGGATTTTTAATCAATTTGTCAACAGTCTCTTTTATCATCAACAATAAAAATGATTTAGAATATCCATTATTCAATTATCAATAACTCAACCAATTTATCAACACTTTTTACCGAATTAGCAAAAGTAGAAGATAAATACCATGAACGATAAATCAATCCTTTCACCATATTTCTCTTATACTTAAATTCACAAAAGCTTTCTGGAGAAGTATAAAGACCAGTATCAGTTGGTTTTCTATAAATCTCTGTCTTATACTGTTTATCTTTGCGTTGAATTAACGAATCTAAACACGCAATTGATGACTTTCTCTCCGTTTCACATGTGAATACAATTATTTTATGTAAACTGTTTATAAAATGCAAAGACGGTTCTACATGTTTCTGGTTTTCAAATACAAGAAAAATATCATCCACATACCTTTTATAAACAAAAGGTTTTTCAAATTGGAAAGAAGCAATTTTCTTTTCCAAACTAGCCAAAAATATTGATGCCATCGTTGGTGCTACAGGGGAACCCATAGCGATTTCATCTATTTGTTGATACCATTCATTATTGAAAAGAAAATTGACATTTGAAGTAGCATATTCAAGAAGTTTACAAAATGCCCTTCTATCCAAAATGTGATGTTCCGAATCATTTTCATTCCACAAAGCACAGCATAAGTCAATCGTCTCAACCAGTGGTCATTTCGTAAACCAACTACAAACATCAAACAAAACCATAGCATCATTCATACTTTGTTTTTGTAGCTTTGCAATACAAGACACAAACTCAAAGCTATCCTTACATTCAAACTCTGATCGCATTAACGGTTTTGATATAAATTAATAAAAATGTAATTTAGATAACACAAATAATTTCAAGGTCGAATTTTGTTTAATCGCAATAAAATTAACACGCAAGGTTAAGGACAAATTATAGGTATATATACTGATGTGTTTTGACAAATTTTCAGTCTTATTTTTCGGAGAAAAAATTTCATTCTTACTTTGTAGTCTTAGTTTTTCAGAAAATTAGATGGTGTGTATAACTAGCTGAGAGCCGTGGATTCAGGCAATTAACACTGGTAAGGGTTTTGCCTGAACACGACCACTCTCGGCTAGTGTATGATTATTGATTCGATTTTTCGACTTGAAATTATGGAATGGACACAGTGATTTTTCGACTTGAATTTATGGAATGTGCACAATGCTTTTATGAATTGCCAATTGTCGTATTTGGTCGAAAAAATTTAACGTGGACGATGTAATACGCTGAATAAATATTTTCAACCAACCACCTTTGTGCTTCGAAGCTTTTATTTCAACTACTATGGTAAAATTTATTTGTTATTTCTTTTTCGGACCACAGCCAAAACATAACGCAAGATAGTAAAATTACACATAAGCATCGAACTGTGTAAGTGCGGTGTAAGTTCGCCAATAGTTCGTGCCCGTGAAGGCTACGGTTTGAGAACGCAGTAGCTAGAACGTCAATATTGTCCATTTATAGGGGAATTTAGGAGATGGGGAAGTAGTTTTGGCTGCTCCTTAGACATTCCTGAAAAATATACCAAAAATCTTTAATAACAATCGGCTAAAAATCACTAACACTGAGTAGTCCAGTGGGCACTCATCAAATATAACATAAACATACATAGATTTTAAGGACAAAGAGAGGGGATGGGTAGCGGGGAAAATAGCAAAATCGTTGAAACAGTTAAAATGAATAGCCATCGGAAAAAGATTAATCCGAACGACTGAAATCAGGAAAAATAATATTTTAAATAATATTTAAGAATTAATAAATTATGTTGAATTGAGACAAAAAATATAGACAAAAACGCTGCGCAAATTTTCGGAAATAGTTAAAACATTTATCGTAAAACTGTAAAATAAGGGTGGAACGCTGCTCAAAGTTTCCGAATTAATTAAAATACTTATCAAGAATAGCAAAGTAAAAGTGGAAAACTGCTCAATAGATTTGCCCTCGTGCAGTTGGCCTACAGGGATGCGGCGGCCGCCTCAAAGCCCGTCCCCAAACCAATTAGACATTGACCCGGAAGAAATGAGCAAGCCATGATTTTTTAAATGACTTTCCGATTGGAACGGAAAAGATGTGCCCACCAAATTCAAAAGTTGAGAAGTTAATGCTCACGCATTATCCTAAAAAGAACTATGTTCTTCATTGGAGGCTTCTCAGGCTTTATCTTTCTCTCGGGGCTAAGGTTACATATATACATAAAGCTATTTAATACAATCAAGCTCCTATTTTTAAACATTATATCGATAAAAACACTAACTTGCGTGAATTATATAGAGATTTATTTAAATTGTATAACAACAGTCTGTATGGTAAATCCGTTGAGAACCTCAAAAAGAGGATGAATTTGCAATTATGTAATTCAGCTGAAAAGTTAATTACATATTCGTCAAAACTGGTATTTAGAAAAACAATAGAGATTACTGATGATCTTTTTGTCGCTCATCTTAATAAGGACTCAATATTTTTGGATAGACCTAGTTATATCGGTCAATCAGTTCTAGATTTAACCAAACTACGTTACAGTATGTTGAATTACAAAAATATCGTGATATTTATAATTGTGATATAAATCTAGTAGCGGGTGATACAGACAGCTTCTTTTTCGAGATAAAAAATTTAAAATAAGATATTTTATTAAAAGCGATGATTTCGGATGACCTATTAGACACATCAAATTATGATCCTTCTTATCCTTTATATTCTAGACGACTTAACTCAGTTATATGCAAGTTCAAGGATGAGAGTAAAGGGGTTAGAATATAGCGAGTGGGCTTTCTTGCGCCCTTAATGTTATAGCTTGCTAGGAAATAAATCAACAATACGAGCTAAGGGTGTAAAATTACCAGGTACCGACATTAAATCACCAGCTGTTTACTTTTAAAAATTCTAAAATCGCATTAAATAATCATTACGATAAGAGAGCTTGGATAGGGAAAAACTCGAGTTTTGCATATGGTCATTATAGAGGGGTTGATGTCCTTGATGTAATATAGTAATGCCTGAAGCCGATCCTGCAATTCTCGATGAACAATTTGCAGAAATATTTGACAATATAATCGATATTTATTGATCAAATTTGTATGTAAAAATAAAAATTGTGAAAATAATTTGTCTTTACTATTTTCATGTTTTTTACATTTATTTGTTGTAGTTATTTAGATTTATTAATATTTTTAGATTTATTTTTTAATATAATAGTTTGCAGTGAGCATACAGATATTATATTGGTTTTGTATATGTATTAATTTATTATTAGATATTTTATATAGGTTTTATTTATATATTATCTGGTTTATAAAACTTGTAATAAAAATTTTTAAAAATAATAATATAAATAATAACTAAAACTTGCAATAATATTAATAATAATAATATTGAAAATATTATTAATATAAACGTGTAATAATAACAAAAATAATAATAAAAATATTAATATTATAACCAATAACAAATAGAATCTTTTAATAAAAACTTTTAATAGAAAAATTTGAAACAATAATAATAATATTAATAAATAAAACTTGTAATAAAAAATTTTAAAAATAATAATATTAATAATAAATAAAAAACTTGTAATAATAATAATTATAAAAATATTTATAATAATAATAATAATATTAATAATAATATAATAATAATAATAATAATATTAATAATAATAATAATAATAATAACAATAATAATAATAATAATAATAATAATAATATTTATAATAATAATAATAATAAATATTAAAAATATATTGAAAAAATATGACTAGTCATCCAATGACCTTGAATGAGTCATGTTCTTTGTTTAAATGACCTTGCAAAATTATGACGAGTCATCCAATGACTTTGAATGAGTCGTGGTCTTTGTTTAAATGACTTTGAAAAAATATGGCGAATCAACCAATGACCTTGAATGAGCCATGGTCTTTCTTTAAATGACCTTGAATGAGTCATTGTCTTTGTCTCAGAAAAAATTTGTACTTTTGGACTTAGAAAAATTTTCTCTCATAATGTTAGCTAATTTTCGCAATGTTTAATGATAAAATGAAATATTTCGACCGAAAATCGGTCCTGATCACTCATAACCAAAATTTAACTAGACATTTGCTTTCTCCTGTTGGGTTATTATCGTTTAAAAGTCGGTTTTCGCTGATTCCTCGTGTTCTATATATATAAATGAAGAAAATCCAACACAGAATGACTTTATTTTCAATTCACCACAATTACAATCAGTTACTAATTTGCACTTTTCTTTGATAAGTTATTGTATGTTATCGTGAGGTAAGAGACCACCTTTATGGCACGATAATTTAGTAAATGTTTCAATCCTTTTACCTTTTGTTTTGTATTTTGCTGGTGTCGAACGTTTTTTATTGTTAACTCTCTTCGACCAAATTGGCAATTTCTTGTTTCTGAGTTTATCTTTTAATGTTTTGATCAGGCAATTATTAAACTGTTATCTATCCTTTCGTCAACATATGTCCTCTAATGTAGCTGTTATCAACTGTTATAGACCTGCAATGAGATAAAAATAACAATTTAGGGCTCTACTTGACGCCTATTTTGATTTTCCATCTGCGCATTAATTACCCCGGGTTTTTCATTATCTCTTGGGCTTCCCATTGACCAGTGTTTTTCATTAGCTCGGGCTTTCCATTAGGAAGTAAATAATTTTCTTATTAATTTGTTTTTACGATCTACCTTTTTCTGGGGGAACCCTAACTGAATTTTCATTGTTATATTTAGATTCGTCTTTTGATTTGGCATTCAACCATGTCACTTTCTCCCGATCAATATTATAATTCAAATTAATTTTGAGACTTTCGTCATTTTTGGTGATATTATTGATTTTATTAGTGCTCCATTGTATAACCCCAACACTCCGCTTGTTCTCTGATTGATCATATCTTTCACTTATTTGTATTTAATTTTAATTATTGTTAATTATTTGTAATTATTTGTAAATGATAATTTAAAATTAAAATTAAGGTTTACTAAAATATGAAAATCACATTCCAATTTTTTAATTTTTAATTACTTTAAATATTTTAAATAAAATTAATATTAATTCACATTGACAATTTAAACAAGAGCTTTCAAGAAAAAATAACTAATAAATGATATTTATTGAAATAAAGTACAATATCATTATCATAACATATTTTTCTTCGTCACCATCAGCACTACCGCGATAAATCCCCCGGTTAAAGCAGTAAGCCAGTGTCCAATGTTACAAAGGTCTGTATTGCAGCAGGCAACTGAACCTCCAAGTACAATAGCAGAACTACATGGAGAAGAACTAGAAGTTTTTGTGATGGCCGAACACATTTTTGATCTTATGCATGAGGTCTAATTCAGTGTTACCGTTGCCGCTGATACCACAAAGAGGTTAGCCATTTTATATGAGAATAATGTTTAAAGGGCCAAATAAGTATTTCGGTTTTTGATTTTTCACTTTTTGAGCCTTTCAGCTGTTCTCTCTCTCGTAGCCCAAGAGATTTTACTAAAATTTGTTTTGATTGAAGGTTTTGATTAGCATTTTAATATATAAATTAAAAAGAAATCATAAATGCATTGAACATACACATGAAATTGTCACAGGAAATTGATATGAATTCCCGTTTAGCAAATTGCAAAATTATAATTAAAATGAATTTTTGTTACAAGTAAATTTTCAGACCAGAATATTATAATTTAACTGTGAGAATAACATAAATTATTATTGAGGGGGTCAACATACACTGTTGGTGGCTTAGTAGGAATCGGTTTAATAGATTTACCTTTGAATTGACAGATGGCCTCTCAGCAGAAGACGAACAAACAGAAAAAATGTTATGTTGAATAAAATCCACCCAAACATCACCAAAAGAAAAAAGAAATGTTGGAAACCCCACAAATAAGGCTGTTAACTCTATTTTGATTTAAAACACTAAAATGTATACCAAAACTACCCAAATACAGCCGATCCAAGCCGGAATCATAAAATGTATTTGATTTCCTCCAGAGGTCTTCTAGTTTATATATAAGAATCTTTTAAATTTAAATTAAAAAATTATAATTACATGAAATTTTCAATTGTTAATTATATTATTACATAAAAAAACTATAAAATATTCATTAAACAGAATAAATTGACATCAAAATCATCTTAAAAAAAATTCAATTTTAAATAATATAGTTTACTGACTATTTTGTCAGTAGTATATTACGTAATAATTTTACCAAAATTATCATAAAACTTTAATAATTTGTAAGAAAATTTAAGTTTACAAAAATTAAAGTATATTGATAATTTATTTAATTATAAATAAGTCACTCAAAACTTTAATTTGAACACAAGATTTACAAAATTCAATATTTTATGAAAATAATTCACTCAGTTTAAAATGTCAACTTAACTAAATGTAAAAAATTAAATTATACAAGATATACTTTACCAATTTCTATAAAATTTGAAATTTATAACAAATAAAATATACTGATTTATATTCTATTAAAATTTAATTTTTGAAAATTAAAAATAATTCACCCACGCTAGAATTTGAACCCCTGACTCAACGAATTAATATCGATACCAGACTGTTACAAGTCTCATTTTCGAAAAACAAGATTTTATTACCCAAAGTTGTAATAATAATAATAATAATAATAATAATAATAATAATAATAACAAAACAATAGAATAAAAAAACTAACAATTTTTAAAAACAACATTTATTTAAATTACAACTTCAATATCTTCGGTTTTAATCTTTGACATCAGTGGCATTGATACCTAAATAATGTCCGAATGCAAAATTTTTGTTTTTACCTACAAATTGATGTTTATCATCGTTGTTACTTAAAGCAATTTTACAATTTTAAAAGTAAACAGCTGATGATTTCTCGTCCCTATTCTCGTTTGAGGAACAGAAAAAATCTTATCGTTTCTATAACAATCAAGACAAGAGAGATGTTTTATTTCAGTTCCTTCCAAAGTAATTCTCTTTGCTTTATCACTTTCAGTTTCACCTAAAAGACTATAGCATTTTGGTCGTATGGAAACCCATTTCTTATATCCAAGTCCATTACTCTCATCTTTGAATTTACCTATTACTGAGTCAAGTTTTCTTGAATACAAAGGATGACCAATATAATAATTTGAAGTTTCCAAAAGATTATCCGAAACCATTGCAGGTAAAATAGTACTTAATTTACAGTTTTTAATTTCAAGGAAGAAAGAGTCAGTGTCGCCAGCAACAATGTCAATCCTACAATTGAAAAGATTCCTATATTTCTCTAATTCAAGATACTTGAGCTGATACATACGTGATTTTGATAAATCAAGAACCGTTTGTCCGATATAACTAGGTCAGTCTAAACAAATTAATTTTTTATTTAGATAAGATGCTATTAGTTCATCATAAATCTTTATACACTATCTAAAAGACAGCTTTGATGAATAAGTAACCATCTTTTCAAATGAATTATATAATCTTAAATTCATTCGTTTTTTAAGATTTTCCACAGATTTTTCATAAAGACTGTTATTTAAAAGTTTGAAATAGTTCTTATCAAGATTATTAGTAGCATACGCTCTCAAAGAAGTGTTTGTATCAATATACTTTTTAAAAATCTTTGCCTGTTTAATCCTTATAGATCTATGAATCTTAACAACCTAAAACCAAGAGAAACAAACATCTTTAAAAGTCTCAATGAATAACATAGTTTTTCTAGGGAAAATGGGTGAGCATTAATTTTTCAACTTTCGAATCCAAAGGACACATCTTTTCAGGCGCCAAAGGCGATTTTTTTCAAAATCTCATGTAAACTTTCAGAAATTTTGATATCAACTTCCAAAGTGTAACCATGTGAAAGCATTTCAATGTCTGTACTCATACACTCATCCAAAACAGAATCAAGATTATTAATTACGCATCTTAAATCACCGAAAGGAAGACTTTGGCTAAAAGCCCAACAATACAGATTGTTGATATCAATATATAACAATTCCGTATCATCAAAAATTTTAACATAATCTTTATTCGCAAATGTCAATCCACCCCTGATCCCTCCTTCATAGAAATTATACATTGCCATATCGGTAAGGAGTTCAATGGGTTCTTTCAATATCATCAAAGCAGAAGCCTTACTCGTTCCAGGTATGCAGTAAAAATTTAAGTGATCTAAACCCTTATGTGTAATACTCTTTGATTGAAATTGCTGAAAAAAGTAAGCAAGAAAAAAGACACTATTTTCAAGTATATCATCATATAATCTATTATTCTCATTCCAAATCTTTTGAGCTCTCAAATATTGTAATTCAGTCATTAATATGGGAATTCATTAATCAGTATCATGATATTGGTCATCATTTTCGAGAAGTAAAAGATACAAGGGATCAACGTCAATCACCTTAGTGTGATGAATAATATCCAAATGAGGATGATGAGGAATAAAATCGTCATTTTCATTATTATTAATAACAGTTGGATTATAATACAAGACATTAATTGCAAGACCTGGTTTCTTTTCCTCAAACCTACTAATATTGCAAAATCTCATAAGACAGTCATCTATCTAATCATAATTTAATTCATTCAGGAAGTTAGTATAGCTATATATATATATATATATATATATATTACTATTTACAATAAAGCCAAGATACTATATATAAAAAAAGATTGTCACTATTCTTAATATTAATAATAGCTCTTTTCCCTTTAAGCGCAAGAGGAGTTTCAATAAAACCGTGACCAGATAACCTTTTTATTTGGGAATATTTAGTCAAGATAAAATGAATTTCTCTAATTCTAGAATTAGTCATCCAATAACAAACTGAGTAAATCTTTCTATTTTTTCATTTAATTTTCTAACTCCTTCAAACAGAAAATTATCTGAAAAAACCTCAGCGTTATTAGATATAAATTCATCTTTAGTTATAACATCGTTCTCAAATTGGATGTTTAGAGCAAATTGAATTTTAACGTTCCCCATTTTATTAATTTCAATTCTTAGCCGGGTTATAATTCAATCTGTTAAAATAATTTGATTAACATTAAATTCGTCTATATAAAATTTTAGTACCCTACGAGATCCTCTTAAATCTAATTTTACAATTGGGTCATTACTAATTTCGACAGAACCACCTATTTGATACCGCCCAAGATATTGAATATTATAAGTTTTATAAGGGTCACTCTACCCATTTAAATCAATTTAAAATTAATAAAAAAAAATTATTTCAAATGATTAATGCAGAAAATGTTAATAATAATTATAGTAATAATAATAATAATAATAATAATAATAATAATAATAATAATAATAATAATAATAATAATAATAATAATAATAATAATAATAATAATAATACAAATAATAATAATAATACAAATGTTACAAAAACCATAAATAATAACACAAATAATAAAACAAATAATAATAATACAAGTGTTACTAAAAACATAAATAATAACACAAATAATAAAACAAAATAATAAAAAATCAAAAATATCGGCTGATAAAATCATGCCGTGTATCCCTGCTAAATTTAAAAAATTTGAAACTATTGTTATAAGTGATGAAGAATCTGAAATATTGCAAATATTCAAATAGAGGGTTTAGTAAATACCGAAATAAACATAAACGATGAACCTGAAATAGAGGTTGACTTAAGGGTTTCTTGTAAAGATGTTTGATTTGATTTAGAAAATCAAAACCTTATTCAAATCACCTAACAGATAAATTTATAAATAAATTAAAAAATGAAATATAGAAAATGTGATCTATAAATGTTCAGTTTACAGCTCTCATTCAATTCGAAAAAGATGATGAAATAAAATATAATTTCTTTTATAATAACGCAAGTGTCTTCTCCGATAGTTTACTTGCTGATGAGGTGAGTCGATTAAATGAGAAAATCGAAAAATGAAGTATTTAGGAAGTGGTGGCTCGTAGTTAAGATTCGTGAAATCGATTTTATTTTAACCACATATTACCCGATAAGTTGATTAAGTGGACATAGTTTTATCCCGACACCTGACTCTCTAGCAGGTAAAAAGGTAATCGTCAATGTTCAAAGCACAGATCATTCATGTTTCATATATAGTGTTTTAGCTATTTTCAAGCGCAATGTAATTTTTATGCATAGGAAGCGTGTTTCTACTTACACAAGTTATATGAGCGAGTTAAATTACGATCCAATTACTGATTGTCCAATGAGACTCTGTAGCATCTTGAAATTTGAGAGAAACAAATTGCAAATCAATGTTTTTGAATATAATACCACACCTTCTAAGCAACTGAATGATATTGATTACGTACCCCACAATCCTCCCCCATCTTAATTTACCGAACAAAAATCATCGGTGGTAATTCTATTAATCTTTTATTATTACAGGATGGTGATAATTATCATCATACCGCCATTTTGAATTTGAATAAACTGATGAATTGTCATTCTAGAGTAGGTAGTTAGGAGCTATCTGATATACAAAAAAAATAGAGGAGAGAGGGGGGGGGGTTATTTACAGATTAAATTTCGGATTATCTTGATTACATAATGATGTAATCAACTTAATTAATTTTGTGTGTAATAATTTTTTTAATTAAATTTTGTAGTAAAATTTCAAATCTATTTTCGAATTTATTTTCCATTTTTAAAATAAAATTTTTTAAGTATTTCTAATTAAATTTTTTTTTTAGTAAAATTTCTAATTAAAATTTTTTAGTAAAATTTCTAATTAAATTTTTTTTCAATTAAATCAATGTATTTTTTATATAAGATTTTAAAAATATGATTTTAAATATAAGTTTAAAATATATACGATTTCTAAGTAGAATTTTCAGTATAATTTTATCGATAAAGTTTTTATCAATTATTTTTAAGATAAAATTTTTTAGTATAATTTTTAATTTAAAATATAATTTTTCAAAGTAATAAATTTTTAAACATCATTAAATATTGAAAATTTTTTATACAAGGTTTGTTTTCAGTATAATTTTATCGATGAATTTTTTTATCAATTATTTTTTTTAAGATAAAATTTTTAGGATAATTTTTACAATGAGATTTTTATACATTTTGATTACGATCAAAGAAATTTAGCGTTATCAAAATAATAATAATAATAATAATAATTCCACCAATTAAAATCTTTATAAAAAAACTATAAAAACTATAAACACATAAAATAAACTCGTAAAAGTCTTCTAAACATTTCAAACCAGATCCTTGAACTGATTCATAGTGCATACGTACAATTTCTTCAATGTTGATTCCTGTCATTTGATAGATCCGTGTAGCCAAGTATTCAGGAGCACAATAGGAAAGTTTGTTTTTCATATTCGGAAACAGTTCTTCCATCTTCATCAGAATTGTTTCGAATACGTATGCTTCTTGCTCATCGATCATTTTTAATTTTTACAATCGTCAGAATTGAATCTATTTAAACACAATCAGTGCTTAATAAATAATCTAGTATTTCTTCGTCGGTATTAAGATTATTAATTTTGATTTTATAAAATTAAATATTTCTTGTACTAGACTGTTGTATTCCAGTGTTTTTATTCCCATGACAACGACTTTTCCGCTTGCAAATACATTCACACAAAGTGGATTATACTTGACAAGTCTTAATGCAGGAAACAATTCCGGTTTGTAAATGTTTTCTATTTTTGTAGACAAATCATACAAGTTGATTCGACAACACATGTCAATATTCAAAGATAATGATTGAATTTGTAAATCTTGAATCTGATATTTGAGATCTCCTTCCTGTAATGGTCTTTTACAACCCATTACTCTGCATTTTCCGCTCTTGAAGAATATGATTGGATATTTTCCACTTCTATCCACTACATGTTGAGGTTTTCCGGTTGGGAACTTCATTCCAGTTACTTGTATACATATTAGGTAACCGATAACTAGTTACTGAACAAATAAATATTTGGTTACTTACCAACAAAACTTTAAATAAAAGTAAATCAAAAATACAAATTTATTAAAAAAAAATTTTCTTCACTCTCTTTCACAACATTAATGTATCTATATCTGTAAATCACTTGGTTGTTTAGTTACTGAGTAGCAAGACCTCTTTTCTGAATAAAATTTTGTATTTGATTATTGTATTTTATTGAAATTATTGTGTAAAAGTCAAACAGTTTTCAACTATTTTTAAAAATGTATTCAATTTTGAACAATTATTTTTCTATTATATGTTATTTTTCATAAAAATATTCATTTAGATAGTATTTACCCTTTAAATAACAATATTCAACCGACTCAACCCCTTAAAAATATCAATAAACTTGTTCCTCATCGATAATCTCCCCTTAAAATACATGGTTATTGACTATAAACCCAAAATGTTACCAATAACTAGTTACTGAACCAATAAATATTAATGATCGGTTACTGACCAACAAGTTTTGAAATAAAACACATAAAAGGTTGAACAAAAGAAATACAAGTTGAAATTTTATTAACTTCTTCACTCTTTTTCACATCATTGATGTCTCGAAATTGGTAAATTTTTTGGTTGCTTAGTAACCTTGTTGTTATCAAGCGATAATTAATCAAATTCATTGAAACCAAATCCATTGTTATATTTACTTGATATCAAATTCTGAATACTGATACACTGTGAATAATTCATTAATAACTGAACAACAATCACTACGTACTGTATACAAATAACTGAGTACTGTACAACTCTCTATATACATACTAGGTATTGAATAATTTACTTATTCATTAAAATGACATATTTAAATAATATTTACTCTTTGAACACCGATATTCAACCAACTTAACTCATTTAAAAAATAAAATTTTCTCTCAATCATTTCCCCTTAAAATACTTGGTTATTCACACACTCACAATATGTTATCAATAACTAGTTACCGAACAAAACAATATCAAAAATTTTTACTGACCAAGAAATCTTTAAATTAAAGCACATAAAAATTTGAACAATCCAAAGAAATACAATTTCAATTACAATTTTTATTAACTTCTCGACTCTTTTATCGATCATTGAGGTCTCCTAATTGTTTGATTGCTTAGTTACCTGATTGACATCAAGAAATTATTAATCATTGAAGCCCAATCAAGTGTTGTATTTTCTCTGAATAAAATTTATTGCTTTACAAGTCTTGTATGTGATTTATTGTCATTTTGTAAAACTTAGTTAAAAAACATTGAAATTTTTCTACCATTTTTGTAATATTTTTAATTGCGTCCAACAATGAACAATTACTAAACGTTATTTTCAAAGATGAATGCCAACCTTTTCATTTATTTTTCACATGCCCTAAATAAATTAATTGCTAACACATCAAAAAAAAAATTACTTAAATTTATTTTTATAGATTTTCTAATCTATTCACCCCCAACTCTTATTGTTTACTGAATGATAAATTAATTAGTAAGTACAAGTAGTGGTTAATCTAATTGTTAGTGAAAAGAAACTTGATTAGAAAAAGATACTTAAATTAATTTCTCAAAACATATATTACTTTCATTGTACTTGGAATAAATTTTCATATATTTATTGAAAATGATTCAACTCTTTAAATTATTAACTCAAAGATGCTAAAGGTTTGAATAAAACTGATAGAAAAAAAATTAATATCTACAGCATTACTAAAATCAAATAACTATAATTTCTAATACCATGCTTCAATACATACATAGGTTCTTGTGTACTGATATCACTTACTGAAAACCCAAACTTATAGGAAAAATGTATATGATTGTCTATTAGTCTTTGTAGAAATTATTTTTATTAAATTGTGGTTAGCTGGTGAATAGAATTTGATTAAAGTAGTGGGAAAGATGTAAATTTTAAATAAAACTGTTTAATTTGTAAATAATGTTAGTACTTTGAAGAAATATTAGAATAAGACCTTCAGCAAATTGGTAAGAAAATAGTAGTTATTGAGTAATACTTATTAAAATTACTAAAGTTTTATAATTTTTGACAAGTCTTGATATATCTTTAATAAAATTTGTTAGTACTTTGAATAAAATATTTTAAAAAAGTTCCAACACAGTAGCAAATTGTAAAGAAAATAGTACTTATCAATTAATTAAATTAACTGAGTTGTAAAATAATTGAAAAAATTTGTTAGATTTTTAAAAATTTTAAGATTGTTAGGTAATTGTTCTAGATACTTGTTGAATGAAAATTAATTGTACAATTTCTTTTAATTCGTAGAAATAATCGTAAATATTTAAATTATTCAGAAAATTGTCAATAAAAACCTAAATAATGGGTAACAATAAAGTTTTAAATACTAGTCAATTTTAGTTTTTAATTTAATTGAATTACAAACATTTTAATAAAATCAAATAAATAGTTACATGAATCAAACAATTTCTTAAAACTGAAATCTTATCGATATATCCTAATTAACCTTAAATCAATGAAAAAAGTAACAATTTTCCTAAGTATCTTATAAATTCAAACAACTCAATCCCCTTAAAAATACTATAAATTCGCCTCTCAACCAATCATTTCTCTTCAAATGTTCTTTTTCACTCCATTATATCAACTATATTCATAATTTTCATAAAAACCTATCAAGTAGATAATATTTACCCTTTGAACACTAATATTCATTCCAGTAAATTCCATTAAAAATATTATAAATTCATCTCTTGACCAATCATTTTCCAAAAAATAACAATATTTCAAGCCATATTCAATATTTTTCATAAAAATCATAACAATACCCATTTCTATAATATTTACCCTTTAAATAACAATATTTAACTAACTCAAGCCCCTTAAAAATGACAACAAACTTGTTCTTAATCGACTATTTTTCACTAAATAAATTCCACTCTTGACCAATCTTTTCCCATCAAATAACACTTTCCCCTACTCTACCAACTATATTCATTATTTTATAAAAATCACCTGTTAAATAACGATACTTAACCGACTCAACACCTTAAAAATATCAACAAATCTGCTGTTAATCGATTAGTTCCCTTTAAAAGATCATAAATTCTCTTCTTAGCCAATTGTTTTCCCCTAAAATAAAATTTACTCTCAACCAATCATTTCTCTTTAAATGAGATTAATCCCAGTTATATTCATTATTTTCATAAAAAATCACCGACATCGATATTCAACCGAATAAATCTCTTGAAATCACCTTAAAATAAAATTCCTCTCTTGACCAATCAAATCCCCTTAAAAATATTATAAATTCGCCTCTTAACCAATCATTTCTCTTTAAATTACAATAATTCCCGCTATATTCATTATTTTCATAAAAATCACCAACATATCGATATTCAACAGGATAAATTTCTTGAAATCCATCTCGTGACCAATTATTTTTCCTTAAAAGATCATAAATTCTCTTCTTAACCAATCATTTCTCTTTAAGTGACAATATTTCCACTCTCTCAAAAGATTTACACACATATTGATATCTATCTGAACAAATCCTCCTAAAAATATTATAAAGTCCTCCTCTATATTCTCCATTTATAAAATATTTATTCTTGAACACAGATATTCAACCAACTCAACCCCCTTAAAAATGACAACAAACTTGTTCTTAATCGAGTATTTCCCCTTAAAATATCATAAAATTTCATCTTAACCAGTCATTTCCCTTGAAATGACATTTTCCCTTAATGCACTAACAAAATACATATTTTTTTGTAAATTTTCTTTAGAAATCTATATTTAACCGAATAAGATTCTTAAAAATCCATCATTCGGATCATATTTACTATATGTATTCAACCAATCAAATTCCCTTAAAATAAAAATCTGAATTTTACCAATAAAAATAAATTTTCATTAAAATATTACATAATTTTTATCGATACCCAACATTGTCCGTCGAAAATCACCACAATTTGATTCTGACAACAAATTAAATCTAATAAAAAATTCATCAAAAATGACTAAAATCGAATAAAGTATGTTTCCCACATAAATTTAATTTCACTAAATTAATGTAAAATCATAAAATATATATCATGTTGCTCAAATAATTAAAATTAATCAGTAAATCAAGTATAAATTCAATAAAAATTACCAGTCAACCCATAGATATAATTCAACGATTTTCATATGTATATTGTTAACCACACTGAGCATCCTCTTAAAAATCTCTACAGTATACTACTTTGTGATTGATATCCACGAAATCAATAAATGGAAAATGATAATAATTATTGATCTCCTTTTTTACACTGTAAAATCAATTAAAATCTTAGGTTTCACTAAAATATTTTTAAAAATTAACTGATTTAATCAACTATTTAAATATAACATAAAATTATAATTAAAATATCATTTACTATTCAAAATCTATCAGTCAATCTGATTCTACTTAAATAATTATCTTAAATAGATGTTTCATAAACATTTTGATCATAAATTTAACTTTTATTTAAAATAATCCTAAAATCAAGTCAAATCTAATAAATTATCAAGAAATTAAGTGTTTCTAATCAAACCCTAAATCTATTAAAATTCAGAAGAAAACCATAAAATTCACAAAGATGATTAAAATTTACTAAAATAAATACCTCGTAAAACTAGATATCACTTAAATTATCATAAAATTTCCCTAAAAGCTCTAATTGATTTATATAGCCTAAAATTATTTTATTTTTGTCGAGTACAACCTAGTCTATTAAAAGATGTTATTTATTTAATTAAATTTTCATTGAAAATAACAAGTCAACAAATAGAATTTTAATTAGTAGAGATTATATTCCATAAAGAAAATTTTCAGTGAAGAAGCAATGTTGGTGAAAGAGTACATTAAGTGTCTAAAATCATTGAAATTACTGGGAAAAAAGTGGGATAGTTAAAGATATCTACTAAATAGATGAAATATCAATTGATATATTAAAAACTTACAAGGATAATATACTTTGAATGGAGAAAATATACATCGAAGAGGAAAATATTCATTGAAGAGAAAAATATTCGTTGAAGAGAAAAAACATTCATTGAATAAGGAAAGCATTAATTAAAGAGAGAAAATATTCATTAAAGAGGAAAGCAATCATTAAAGTGAGAAAATATGAATTGAAGCTACCAAATATTCAGTGAATCGAAAATTGCTTATAATAAATTAGATTGTAAATTTCTCAATGATGAGATGAAATATCAATTAAATATTTGGAAATACTTTAAATGGAGTCTGAATTATTCACTGATCTACAAATATACTTAAAAGATGAAAATATGCACTGATAATGAACGTACTATAAGAGGGGATGAATTAAAAATTCAATTAAAAATTATTAACAATTGAGTTGATTTCATCGGTCAATTATATTTAAATATATATATACAGATATATATATATATATTTGATGGACACTTATGGGCGGAGGAATAGTTATTAAAAACAATATTTTTAAAGGAATTTACTGGAATGAATATTAGTGTTCAAAGGGTAAATATTATCTACTTGATAGGTTTTTATGAAAATTATGAATATAGTTGATATAATGGAGTGAAAAAGAACATTTGAAGAGAAATGATTGGTTGAGAGGCGAATTTATAGTATTTTTAAGGGGATTGAGTTGTTTGAATTTATAAGATACTTAGGAAAATTGTTACTTTTTTCATTGATTTAAGGTTAATTAGGATATATCGATAAGATTTCAGTTTTAAGAAATTGTTTGATTCATGTAACTATTTATTTGATTTTATTAAAATGTTTGTAATTCAATTAAATTAAAAACTAAAATTGACTAGTATTTAAAACTTTATTGTTACCCATTATTTAGGTTTTTATTGACAATTTTCTGAATAATTTAAATATTTACGATTATTTCTACGAATTAAAAGAAATTGTACAATTAATTTTCATTCAACAAGTATCTAGAACAATTACCTAACAATCTTATAAAATTTTAAAAAATGATCTAACAAATTTTTCAATTATTTTACAACTCAGTTAATTTAATTAATTGATAAGTACTATTTTCTTTACAATTTGCTACTGTGTTGGAACTTTTTTAAAATATTTTATTCAAAGTACTAACAAATTTTATTAAAGATATATCAAGACTTGTCAAAAATTATAAAACTTTAGTAATTTTAATAAGTATTACTCAATAACTACTATTTTCTTACCAATTTGCTGAAGGTCTTATTCTAATATTTCTTCAAAGTACTAACATTATTTACAAATTAAACAGTTTTATTTAAAATTTACATCTTTCCCACTACTTTAATCAAATTCTATTCACCAGCTAACCACAATTTAATAAAAATAATTTCTACAAAGACTAATAGACAATCATATACATTTTTCCTATAAGTTTGGGTTTTCAGTAAGTGATATCAGTACACAAGAACCTATGTATGTATTGAAGCATGGTATTAGAAATTATAGTTATTTGATTTTAGTAATGCTGTAGATATTAATTTTTTTTCTATCAGTTTTATTCAAACCTTTAGCATCTTTGAGTTAATAATTTAAAGAGTTGAATCATTTTCAATAAATATATGAAAATTTATTCCAAGTACAATGAAAGTAATATATGTTTTGAGAAATTAATTTAAGTATCTTTTTCTAATCAAGTTTCTTTTCACTAACAATTAGATTAACCACTACTTGTACTTACTAATTAATTTATCATTCAGTAAACAATAAGAGTTGGGGGTGAATAGATTAGAAAATCTATAAAAATAAATTTAAGTAATTTTTTTTTTGATGTGTTAGCAATTAATTTATTTAGGGCATGTGAAAAATAAATGAAAAGGTTGGCATTCATCTTTGAAAATAACGTTTAGTAATTGTTCATTGTTGGACGCAATTAAAAATATTACAAAAATGGTAGAAAAATTTCAATGTTTTTTAACTAAGTTTACAAAATGACAATAAATCACATACAAGACTTGTAAAGCAATAAATTTTATTCAGAGAAAATACAACACTTGATTGGGCTTCAATGATTAATAATTTCTTGATGTCAATCAGGTAACTAAGCAATCAAACAATTAGGAGACCTCAATGATCGATAAAAGAGTCGAGAAGTTAATAAAAATTGTAATTGAAATTGTATTTCTTTGGATTGTTCAAATTTTTATGTGCTTTAATTTAAAGATTTCTTGGTCAGTAAAAATTTTTGATATTGTTTTGTTCGGTAACTAGTTATTGATAACATATTGTGAGTGTGTGAATAACCAAGTATTTTAAGGGGAAATGATTGAGAGAAAATTTTATTTTTTAAATGAGTTAAGTTGGTTGAATATCGGTGTTCAAAGAGTAAATATTATTTAAATATGTCATTTTAATGAATAAGTAAATTATTCAATACCTAGTATGTATATAGAGAGTTGTACAGTACTCAGTTATTTGTATACAGTACGTAGTGATTGTTGTTCAGTTATTAATGAATTATTCACAGTGTATCAGTATTCAGAATTTGATATCAAGTAAATATAACAATGGATTTGGTTTCAATGAATTTGATTAATTATCGCTTGATAACAACAAGGTTACTAAGCAACCAAAAAATTTACCAATTTCGAGACATCAATGATGTGAAAAAGAGTGAAGAAGTTAATAAAATTTCAACTTGTATTTCTTTTGTTCAACCTTTTATGTGTTTTATTTCAAAACTTGTTGGTCAGTAACCGATCATTAATATTTATTGGTTCAGTAACTAGTTATTGGTAACATTTTGGGTTTATAGTCAATAACCATGTATTTTAAGGGGAGATTATCGATGAGGAACAAGTTTATTGATATTTTTAAGGGGTTGAGTCGGTTGAATATTGTTATTTAAAGGGTAAATACTATCTAAATGAATATTTTTATGAAAAATAACATTTAATAGAAAAATAATTGTTCAAAATTGAATACATTTTTAAAAATAGTTGAAAACTGTTTGACTTTTACACAATAATTTCAATAAAATACAATAATCAAATACAAAATTTTATTCAGAAAAGAGGTCTTGCTACTCAGTAACTAAACAACCAAGTGATTTACAGATATAGATACATTAATGTTGTGAAAGAGAGTGAAGAAAATTTTTTTTAATAAATTTGTATTTTTGATTTACTTTTATTTAAAGTTTTGTTGGTAAGTAACCAAATATTTATTTGTTCAGTAACTAGTTATCGGTTACCTAATATGTATACAAGTAACTGGAATGAAGTTCCCAACCGGAAAACCTCAACATGTAGTGGATAGAAGTGGAAAATATCCAATCTTATTCTTCAAGAGCGGAAAATGCAGAGTAATGGGTTGTAAAAGACCATTACAGGAAGGAGATCTCAAATATCAGATTCAAGATTTACAAATTCAATCATTATCTTTGAATATTGACATGTGTTGTCGAATCAACTTGTATGATTTGTCTACAAAAATAGAAAACATTTACAAACCGGAATTGTTTCCTGCATTAAGACTTGTCAAGTATAATCCACTTTGTGTGAATGTATTTGCAAGCGGAAAAGTCGTTGTCATGGGAATAAAAACACTGGAATACAACAGTCTAGTACAAGAAATATTTAATTTTATAAAATCAAAAATTAATAATCTTAATACCGACGAAGAAATACTAGATTATTTATTAAGCACTGATTGTGTTTAAATAGATTCAATTCTGACGATTGTAAAAATTAAAAATGATCGATGAGCAAGAAGCATACGTATTCGAAACAATTCTGATGAAGATGGAAGAACTGTTTCCGAATATGAAAAACAAACTTTCCTATTGTGCTCCTGAATACTTGGCTACACGGATCTATCAAATGACAAGAATCAACATTGAAGAAATTGTACGTATGCACTATGAATCAGTTCAAGGATCTGGTTTGAAATGTTTAGAAGACTTTTACGAGTTTATTTTATGTGTTTATAGTTTTTATAGTTTTTTTTATAAAGATTTTAATTGGTGGAATTATTATTATTATTATTATTATTTTGATAACGCTAAATTTCTTTGATCGTAATCAAAATGTATAAAAATCTCATTGTAAAAATTATCCTAAAAATTTTATCTTAAAAAAAATAATTGATAAAAAAATTCATCGATAAAATTATACTGAAAACAAACCTTGTATAAAGAATTTTCAATATTTAATGATGTTAAAAATTTATTACTTTGAAAAATTATATTTTAAATTAAAAATTATACTAAAAAATTTTATCTTCAAAAATTATACTGAAAATTCTACTTAGAAATCGTATATATTTTAAACTTATATTTAAAATCATATTTTTAAAATCTTATATAAAAAATACATTGATTTAACTGAAAAAAAATTTAATAAGAAATTTTTACTAAAAAATTTATTAGAAATTTTACTAAAAAATTTATTAGAAATTTTACTAAAAAGTTTAATTAAAAAAGTTATTACACACAAAATTAATTAAGTTGATTACATCATTATGTAATCAAGATAATCCGAAATTTAATCTGTAAATAAACCCCCCTCCCCCCTCTCCCCCTATTTTTTTTGTATTGCAGATAGCTCCTAACTACCTATTTTCTAGTAGTAAAAATTACACCAGAATTCATGTAAAATGGTGTCCCCATTGTTTAAGTGGTTATATTCTTGATAAAACGTTTAAACCACACGCTCCCTAACAAATAAAACTTGACATTTAAAAATTTTGTTTGGGTGCATGAGAATCTGAATGATGTGCTGAGTAAATGAGTGAATGCGAATATTGAATTCCTTCCGTACGGCTATGCAATGGAAGTTGATATCAATATCCCTGAGCGTGTGCATCAGTATTTGAATGACTTCTGCTTGCTCCGGAACAAATGTATCAGTCCAATCCAAAAGCTGAGAAGTTAATGCTTACGCATTACAGTAAGAAGAACCATGTTCTTCTCTGGAGTCTCTCAAGCTGTATATAGAATTAAGTGCGGAAGTTGAGTGTATTCATAGAGCAATTTAATTTAAACAGGCACCTATTTTTAAAGATTACATTCAGATTTACACTCAACCTCAACATGCGAGCTACATGGAAATTTATATAAATTATTTAATAATAGCTTAAATGGGAAGTCCGTTGAGAATTTGAAAAAACGGATGAATTTGAGGCTATGCAATTCAGCTGAAAAGATGATTGTATATCCCTCTAGACCGACTTTCAGAAAGTCCATTAAAATAGTTGATTATTTGATTGCTGCTCATCTGAACAAAGACTCTATATGTTTAGACAGGCCTAGGTACATCGGCAAATCAGTCTATCTAATCAGTCTCTCAACCTATCTAAACTGTGGATGTACCAATTACAATATAATGAATTAGCAAAATATAGATCTGAATTTGACTGTGATATGCATATCATTGCCGGCGATACAGATTCGTTTTTCATTGAGGTTAAGCACTGTAAGCTTGACACTCTTTTGTCGGCAATGATAAAAGGCAACCTTTTAGATACCTCAAATTACGACCCGATACATCCATTATACTCAAGGAAACTAGGTTTTGTGATAGGTAAATTTAAAGATGAGAGTAAAGGTCCCAGGTATATGAAATGGGTTTTCTTAATTAAATCAGACACAATGAAGGCTAAGGCGGTGAAGTTATTGAGAACTGACATTAAATATAAGTCGTATTTGGATTGCTACAATAATAACATAGTATTTACAATGTCTCAGAGTAGGATAGGGACGTGGAACCACAAGTTGTATACTTTTGAGTATAGTAAAATCGCTTTGAGTAATAACGATGATAAGCGATTATTGGTGGGGAAAAATACCAGTATCGCATTTGGGCATTATTTTTGGATTGATGACATAGATAGTGGTCAAGTAATAAATGATAGATCAGATTTTGAATGACCGTGAGAATTATGATGAATCATCCAATGATCAACCCAAATATTTGTTACCAGGTGTTAGTGTCCAAATTAAATTAACAAGAAAAAATCCAGAAAAAGTCTGTACTAAATTTGTACCTATAATAGTATTGCTAGATGCAAAATTAATGGTTAGAAGAGTTTGTGTCGAACCTTTTGTCTTAGCGGGTCATCAAATAGGGATTGCTACTAGAAATGTAATTTATCCTATGAGAAGTAAGGAAGTTGTTGAATTTTCTTTACTTTTTGGATCTTCTTCTTTTAAGGAACAAATATTTAGTGATAGACGATTACTAATTATATTCTTGTAACTATCCAAGGAAATAAAATGTTTAGTAGTTCGTTTTTAGATACATTTACTGTATTTGATCACTTTAACGTTAAATCAATAACTTTAAGTAAAGGAAGTGATTATCATGAAAGATATAGTCAAGATTTTGAAAATGGTAATTATAATACATGTTATATACAAAGTATTGTTAGGAATATGGGATATATTAATAAAAATTTGAATTGTGGTAACAGTATGTCAGACTTTAGAAATAGGTATCCATTCTTTACATACGTATTGGGGCCAGATTTCGATTTTAATCAAAGTCAGTTACCACAAAATTGAAATTTAAGATTAGATATAAAGTTTGAAGCACTCTTAACTGAATCAGTTACAGTAATTTTATATGAAGGTTTAGAAAAGGAAATTCAAATTACTTCCAATCGAACAGTATTGGTTTGATCAAACCTTACAGGATTGTCCAAACATTATTGATTGAATTATAAACCAGATTGAGATTTTTTAATTGTCAAATATGAAGTAAGAAATTTAATTAATTATACATATATGTTATTTAATTAGTATTAGTTCTATTCAGATTGATTCTATCGGTATAAAATTATTGTGAAAAGAATTAATATTAATATGAATTAATATCACTAATTTACAAAATTTAATTTGATTCATTTTTATTTTTGCGTAAGATAAATTTTTATTTTATCTAATTAATAAAGTCAGCTTTAGTCATAATAAAAATAATAATAATAATAATAATAGTAATTATTATTATTATTATTATTATTATTATTATTATTATTATTATTATTATTATTATTATTATTATTATTATTATTATTATTATTATTATTATTATTATTATTATTATTATTATTATTATTATTATATTAATTGAATTGTGTGCTAAGATTGAAAGTTTGTATTTTCATATTGCCCAATCACTGAGAAATTTGAAAGTTAATTACGTTCATATTAAAAATACATATAAAGAATAATTAAATCGAATGTTTTTTTGCAACTAAATTTTTGGATTTTACTCTAAAAAAGTGTTATATTAGATATTGCCAAACAAGGAATCTTGACAATGTTAGTGGGAGAATGCAAATTATCCTTCAAGGTATGGATTGCATTCATGAATTATGGACATCATTTTTAGTGCTTTAAATTTATCGAATTTGAAAAGACATTATCTTATTTGATCTAAAGCTCATAATACTAAGGCTTCTTTTTCGAGATTTTCAATTTGGTTTTAATTTCTGATTATATAAACATATATACATACATCGCCCTATATGTTTTGACCATTTATCAGTCATTTTCAGGCAAGAAATCACAAATTTTATAGCCCCATACAATTTTTTTGTATGTGCAGACCCACTAATAGGCATATTTCGAGATTTTTTAATAATTTTGTGTTTGTTTTCAATTTATATCAACTACAAATCCAATCCCACAAGAATAGTTTCCCAAATTCAAATCAAAAAGTCCAGTTTTAGTGGATAGTTAGAAAACGGAAAATTCATTTTTCTTAATCGATTAAAATTATTAAAAATTGAAAATTATTTCTTTTCTAATAAATAATAATCAAATAATAATAAATTTCAAATTGAGAATATATCAACCCAAATTCAAAAATATATTCCAGGATTTTTCAGAAAACTAACACAAATTAAATTTTTAAAATTCAATGAGATAATATTTCTAGAAACTTCGTACAATAAAACAAATCACAATTTTCAAAGAAAATCGATAACTTGAGCATAGGCCTGTACAAGGAAATTTTATATTTTATACGGGCATACGGGCGCCATGACGGGCCACACTGGGCATTATTGGACTATGCATTACATAAAAAAAGCTCATACATAAAATATACATCAAGCCACGATGAGACAAATCACATATAACATTTATAGAAAATCAATAAATTTATAACACTATAAACACAATAACTCAACTTGTGGTTGTTTGTAAAATAGTCAGTGAGATAAACCTTACACTATAGAAAATAAAAAAGTGACAGAAAAATAATAAAACATGTATATAAACTTTCAACTTGTAGCCATCCGAAGTTGCGACAAACCCCTATAGTAAATTAATTTATAGACATTTTTGTAATATTTTTAGAAAAAAAATGGCTGAAAAAATTTTTCATTTAAATTTTGGGATTTCTGCTCAGAATATTCAAGTAAATGAGGATGTATTTTTATAAAATTTACCCTTAAAACTAAAATTAATTTAATATTTCAGACATTTCTGTCGAAAAAACTAAACCTGAGATTCGAAAAAAAGTATAAATTGTAAATTTTATTAATAAGTTTTAAAAAATAATCATAAACCCAATTATTTTGAGTACATATTCAAAGATTTTTTTCAAATGATGTATAAAAAATTAAAAAAATTAAACATCTTTTTTATTCCTCAACAGTGGCAGTGTTACATGCATATGTAAAAAAACACCAGCTCATCTTTGAAAATAACAGCAAAAAATACATGTGTAATTGTTTTTTTGACCAGATTATTGTTGGGGCAGCACACAAATAGTCTTGAGAATTGTTTAAATGCATCAGTAATACAGCATGAAAACCCAGCACCAAGATAACTTAAAATAAAACATACAACACCAACTAAACACTTTAAAATCTGAGAGAATATAAATAAATATATAATTAAAGACATAAAAGTAAAATAAAATAACTACAAAATGCATCAAGAACCGCACGAAATCTACATAAAACATAACATAATAACACGAAAATTTGACCATAAAATGACCATTTATATAAAAGTAAAAATAAATGAATAAAAATAAAATATTTTTTGGTTGAATAAATTTATTTAAAAATGTTAAAAAATAAATTACCAATTTAAATTAAGAAATTTATAAAAATTTAATTTAAATAACACAAATAATTTCAAGGTCGAATTTGTTTAATCGCAATAAAAATAACACGCAAGGTTGAGGTCGAATTGTAGGTATATATACTGATGTGTTTTCACAAATTTTCAGCACAAAATTGACAACCAAATTTCAACCAAATTGACAGACTGTGTACAGCCAAATTGACCAGACAAGATCAGACAAAATTTACGGGCTATGTGCAGAGAGACAAATTTAATTCTACTGTTAGCTGTAGGTGGTCAAATTGATTTTAAATTACCGTTGTCGATTTGTGGTATTACTTTCCTGTGGTATTTTTCCAATTGCCTGCAGTTATGGAATATTTTGATATGAATGAAGAATTTATATGAGAATATACGTTCATGCCTCGAAACTTTTATCGAATTTGGATGATAACATTTAATTTTTTTTTAATTTTATTTTTCGGCCCACAGCCAAAACAAACTGCAAGTAATTAAAATTACACATAATCTATCGAACTGTGTAAGCGCGTGTATAATCGCCAATAGTTCGTGCACGTGGAGGCAACGGTGTGAGAACGCAGTAGCTGGAACGTCAATATTGTCCACTTATAGGGGAAATTGGGAGGTGGGGAAGTAGTTTTGGCTGCTTCTTCGCCATCCGTTTCCTGAAAAATAGACCTAAATTTACAAATAACAATCGGCTAAAAATAACTAACACTGAGTAGTCCAGTGGACACTCATTAACTATGAAATGAACATACATAGATCTTAAGGACAAAGAGAGAATGGGTAGCGGGGAAAATTGCGAAATCGTTGAAACAGTTAAAATAAATAGCCATCCGAACGACCAAAATCAGGAAAAATAATATTTTTAAAAATATATAAGAATTAAAATAAGTAATTTTGAATTGAGACGGAAAATATGGGCAGAACGCTGCACAAATTTTCGGAAATAATTAAAACCTTTATCAAAAACTGTAAAATAAGGGTGGAACGCTGCTCAAATTTTCCGAATTGATTAAAATACTTATAGAAAACAGTAAAGTAAAAGTGAAATGTTGTTCGATTGTTAGTATAATATTCTCTTGAAACCACAAAATAAAGGCGGATCGCTGCTCAAACTTTCCGAATTGATTAAAATACTTATACAAAATAGTAAAGAAAAAGTGGAATGTTGTTCAATTGTGAGTATAATATCCTTATAAAACTGTAAAATGAGGGTGGTACGCTGCTAAAAATTTTCGACTCAAAAAATATACTTTGTCGAAAGCTGAAAAATACAGATAGATAACGGCTAAATTTTTATAAGAAAAATATTTTATAAAGCTGAGAAATAAGGACAGATCCCTACAAAAACATAATAATATTAATAATAATAATAATAATAGTAAGAATAATAATAATAATAATGATAATAGTAGTGGGATACCGGCCCTCTAGCTCAGAGGCTGTCTAGCTCACGTACCCCACCCCGGCAAAAAAATTTTTTTTTCTAAGTTTTGCTGGTGTAATGGGTGTAATTAATTTGTTTAAATCTGTACAAAGCTTATTCAAACTTATCCTCCTCGATCAAAATATCTTCTTTTCCTAGGGTCTATGCTATCTCACCCAGACGCCCCACAATTTTAATCCTACCACTATATACCCATGAGCAAGCTCATGTTGGTACTGTATATAGCAGCTGAAAATTCATGAGCAGGTGAGCTCCATTTCTAGAACTACTCCTCATGATATTTTCACTTTCGGGTTCCTGACTGCCGATGGAAGGTCTTACGTCTCTTTCTATCTATACGCTTGTTCATACTCATCTATTTCTACAATTTCTATATCAATTTGTCATCATTACTGTTTATTTATTAAAATATTTTTCAAAAATTTGGGCAGCGTTCGGCTCTTATTTTATGGAAAATTCCTTGTTTCATGCAAACGTTAGCCTATGGTAAATTGAAATGAATGCATTATTTTAAGATCATTATTTTAGTCCAACAACTCATATTTGCTTTCCAATGGTCGCCACAGTTACCACCATTCGTAAATCTCTATATTATCATCTCACAGATCTATGCCAAAATGTATCCTTTTATTTTAATTTTCCACCATGATGATTATCAAACAATGTACGTGATCTAAACCTACTTTATACTTTCGTTGACTTAAATTACTATCACTAGTCGTACCCTTGATAATATAATAATCGGCAGGAATTAAATTAAAAATTCAATTTTCCTACTTAAACATTTACATAAATGTTATCCCTTTAATTATGGCGATCTTTCCGCAGTTTACCCTCTTACCGCTCCGACCAACATTGAAAATGGCCGCCACGGTGAATTACGACGGTGTCCTACCCTGTGATCAGTGCAACAAGGCCTGACCAGACTAAGCAGACACCGAAGGGTGGATTGTGACAAAGCAACACGTCAACGTCCTGCAAATTTAACGGCCGGAATTGAATGTTGCCCTGCCATTCTCCACAATTAACAGGTATATAAAATGAATATAAATAAGTTAGGGGGAACCTGCCGAGCAATGCCAAAAGACATTGCGGCCATCCAGAATAAGTTAAATTAAACAAAACATTAACTTAGAAAAATATATTTCTACAAAAAACAATACTTACGATCGACAAGTTTGTCAGTCAAGTATACAAATTTGAAAAATTGTCATACATCGGCATAAACAGTGAAGTCTAAAAATTTTGTGTCTACAAAATTTTCTCTACAAATGTCTAAAAATTATGAAAATGACTGCTGTATATATAGTCATTTCATGCCTGGGTGCGACCAATCAGAGTATTTTGAGCCTTTTCGGGCTATTTTTCGGGGGGTTTTTTGCTTTAATTTAATTTTAAATATTTTATTTTTCTCCTTATTTTTGTCTATTTTTTGATATTATTTTCTCAATATTTCGTAAATTTTTATTTTTATTTATTTTTTTTTATTTAACCATTCTTTTTGATTGTTTCTCTTTTTACCCTTTGATATTTAAATTTTTGGTCGCCGCTTTCGCCTATGTATTTTCTAAACCTTCTTTTGCAAGGTTTTGGCGATTTTATATTTTGGTTTTGTGTTTCTTTCTGCATCTTTAGGCTTTTCAATGATTTTATTTAATATTTGTTTTATTTAATTTTGTTATGTTTTTATTTTGTTTTATTTAATGTTTTATTTTATTTTTTGATTTCTGCTTGCGGTACGTGCTTATGTTACAGCAGCCATATTGATAATTTTCAAACCTCATTAATTATTTTGTTTTAATTTACACAATTTTTCATTTTGTTTAAATTATGGCTTATAGCCCAAAAGTTTAAAAGTACAAATTTTTTTAGACCAAAGACAATGACTCATTCACGGTCATATAAAAAAAGACCATGACTCATTCAAGGTCATTGGATGACTTGTCAAATTCTTCAAGGTCATTTAAACAAAGACCATGACTCATTCAAGGTCATTGGATGACTCATCAAAACTTTTCAAGGTCATTCAAAAGTAGGTCAAAGTCACTCAAAAGTAGGTCAAGGTCATTGGATGACTCATCATATTTTTTCAAGGTCATTCGAAAGTAGGTTAAGGTCATAGTATTTATAAACATTTTAAAATATAAATTTACTACTTATTTTTATAAGTAGTATAAATTTGTAAATTTATTTTATTATTAATATTATTATTATTTTTTATTATTCAATTATTACTTAAAAAATCTTTTATTAATAATAATATTAATATTATTATTGTTGGGCCAGAACGTAAACGGCCTTTAGAAATGTTTAAATGGATCGGTAACACACATGCAAACATAACCAGCAAATTTAAAATAAAACCTATTGAAACAATAATTAAACCCTATCAAATATGAGAAAAAAGAGAATTAAATATAAAATAATAAACATAAAAATAAATTAAAATAATAACAAAACGCACCAAGATCTGCACGATACCAATACAAACATAATAAGAAAACACAACAAATTCGACTGAAAATTACAAATTAATAAAAGTTCATGAAAATGAAACTTAAATCAAAAAAATTTGAATTAGTAATAATTCAATAAAAATTCTAAATGAAAAATTAGTAAAATAAATCGAAAAATAATAAAATTAAAGAATAGAATTCACTAGAAAATAACAATGTCGAATTTTGTTTTACTGCATCAAATTTAACATGCGAGGTTAGGGACAGAAAATAGGTATAAATACCGATTCATTTTCACATTAAACTTAACCAACTAACCATTTTCAAAACTATTTTTGAAACTATTTTCAAAGCCAATTTTTGAGCTAGAATTTTGTTTACAAATCTATATTTAGAACTTACTTTTAGGTGAGAATTAGTTTATTTGGAGCTCTCTCTCCACGTCGAATCCTCGCAACCTCGGTAGAGCTCTGCTTGGATGTCGGCGTGGGGTGAGATGCAATTTTATGCTTTTATGAATGTACTGGTTGCAAGTAATTCTGTATATTGTTTTAATAATAGATTTTTATAATATTAATAAATTGTTTTATATCTTTAATAAATTAAAATAAAATCTGTCGAAATTTTTCCGGCCCACAGCCAACACATATTGCAAGATAGTAAAATCTACATAGTACAGACTTGTGTAAGTGCGTGGAAAATCGCCAATGATATGTACCCGTGAAGACCTAGCGTGCGGAACGCAGGGGTCGTAACGTCAATATTCTCCATATAGATGAAACGAGAAATAAGGAAGAAGTCTTTTAGCTGCTTCCTCGTTTCTCCTTTCTATAAAATCGACCTAAAATCATACTACACACGGCTCAAAATCATCACATCGAGTAGTCCAGTGGGCACTCAGTAAATATAATGTAAACACAAAATGCGCCTAAGGTCTATTAAAGGGAAAGGGTACCGGAATAAATTAAATTGAAATCGTTGATATAACTAAATTGGAAGTAAATTAATCATCGGTATACTAAAATGAATAGTAAAATCATTTAACAAGTAATTCATTGATTCAATTAAATTATTGATTAAAATTAACGATTATGGAGTAAAAATAAGTATCACATTGATTAAATTAAGTTAATTCATTGAACAAAATTAAAGTAATTTGAATAAAAATAAACTAGTAAATCTTCGAGTAAAAGTAAAGTAAAGCTTTGATTAAAAATATTGAAATAATTTATTAAAATGAAGTAATCTATTGCTTAAAGTAATTTATCGATTTAAAGAAAAAACAAGTAATTCGAGTGATTGTAATTAATACAAATCGTTGAATTAAATTAAAGTAACTATAAATTAAAAAAGTAATGAAATGTATTGATTTAAAAAACAAATTTTTCTGTAAATTAATATAAATTCATGGATTAAAAATAGAGTAATTAAAATGGGTTAAAAGTAAATTAACTCGTTGATTAAAAATAAATTCAGTGGATAAATTAAGGTAATTTGTTAATCAAAGTAAAGTAATTCATTGCTTCCAATCAAAGTAACTATTTGGTTGAAAATGAAGTAACTCATCGCTTAGAATTAGTGTAATCAGTAATTAAAATTAAGTAATTCATGGATTAAAAAATTTAAATAATTCGTTAAAGTAATGTTTGATTAACGTCATTGGTTAGAAATATAGTAATTGTTGATTAAAAATGGGTAATTTATTAAGTAAAATTTAAAGATAGAAATAAATAAATCTGTAAATGGAAAATAAATATCTGTTTATTAACACAAGATTACTGTTATAGGAGTTAAAATTTACATCATTGTTAAAAGGGGGAAATCAAATCGACATTGATAGGAATCAGGGATGTGAGTAGCATAAGTCGTTGTGAAACAAAATAAAATTAACTTGACGATAATATCTGCTTAACTACGGATAAGACCCCAAACCAGTTTGAGAACCAAGAATTTCCACGACTATTTCCCTGTAAGATTAAAACAAACGACCAAAAATGTATTATATGAACCAAATAAAAATCATACAGAAATCAGCTTACTACTAGTATAGAATCTGAACCAGTTTATCATCCATAAAATGAAGGTATTTCAAATGTTAACGTCGAAGTAATAAGTTAATCATTAGAAGAAATCCAATAGCGATAATAGAAGCACTGCAAACATTTCGAGAAAGTTAAAATCCAACAAATAGAAGTGGTAAACCGTTCCAAAATTTCGAAATAAATTGGGCGATATAACCAGGATTCCAACCCGTTCAAAACGAATAAAAATTCCATGACATAGAGATGCATCGAATTGACCAGTCGGCGTAATATGCCGGATATTGAATCATGCCGAAAATTTCACAACGAGATCATGCCAATCCACTAAAATACACTCGAATAATACCGACTAGTAAAATAGAATCATGACTAAGTTAGAATCATTAATTACCACCAAACATAAAGTTAAACCTAACCGACAATCAATCAAAATTCCATTTAACCGGAAATCCGGTTAATCATAGACGACGACTTCTAAACGCACAAATTCATCTAGCGGAAACGCGCCACTGTCACGATAGACCATCATCGATTTTTACCGCATCGAATTATGAATTTACAAGATCCCTTTTATGTAAATAATTTATTTCAAGTTTAAAATTACAAATCGTTAATAAATAATAATCTCTCATAACCTAGTTCTAAACAAGATTTAATCATTTAGTTAACTATAATCGCCCATATTAGCATAGTACCCAAATCGGATATTAACTTCCAAAAGAATTACGCCCAATTACCAATTCATTCCGCCCTCTCCGAATCTTCTAAATAAGAATACTCGTGAACATTTGAAAATCCGAGAAATAGGTTATTCCCTTCGCGCTTCTGGATGCTACTTTCATGAACTAGAATAATGGTTTGAACACTTTTACATTGAATAATTTCTAGATACCCCGACATATTTCGTCCCTCAAACACTGTACTGATCACCGGTTAATTAGGTACAAAATAAATTCGATATCTTAATTATGAGAGGTGTTGTTTAGTCTATGAACCAAAAGTTAGCCTGAAATACCCGTAGATTACAGCGTATTGATTGTCATAAGAAAGACTTCTATGGTCGTTTGATAAAGAGTTTAATCCGCGAGTGCTAACAATTTCGGAACGACCAACAACCATTACTAATTCCGATAGAGGTTTTTCTTTCACCGACCCCATTAATAATTATTTCACCATGACACTTCCAAAAATAACTAACGAACATCAAACTGTGCAGCCGGTTTGGATAAATTTCATTGCAAATTTTACGTACTTAATGGTTCATTCACAATATCATTTCAGAAGAAATCATGCCGCTCGATTGGACCTACTCTCAAGTAACTGGCGAAAAGCACCCGAGAAAGGCACCACAGGCCGCAGCAATCATCGACAAACTTCGACCACAGTGGTCATATCCTACCACTTGGCGGCTGATGGGTTTCGAAACGGACCCTTGCGGACTCGCCGGGCAGCAATACCCCGCCGAAGAGATATACGAGCATGCACGGAACCTCCTCACCCATTGGGAAAGGGTGCAGGAGCAGGTGGATCTCAATGTGATCAAAGCCCGGATGTAAAGGAGGACATCCGCGTCGGACGTATTGCGGAGGCATATCCACCCTGACCGGCCCGCGATACCCGACGGCCCTATCCGGTGGCGGCTCTGAGGAAAAGCCTAAAAAGACATTCTACCGAGGAGTCCTGATCCCTCGTCAAGGAATAAAGACAATAGTTACAGTGTTAATGTTGTAAATGATTTCGAATTTAAATGTCGTTTGTGTTATTCCTCTTTATGAATAAATTCGTTTCCTAATTTTGTTTAAATGATTAAATTATGATTTAATTAAGTCAATAAGAAATTTAAAGGTTCTCTTTTATTATAGTGATGTCTACCCTACAATTACTACAAACCGAACTGGATCACGCGAGGCGGTCAAATGCGGATCTGCTCACCCAAATTATCCAAATGACCCGAGAAATACAGCAAATAAAGGCAACCTGGTCAGATCCGGGAAAAACGAAAGCTGTCTACCACCGACTCACGGCGGCACAGAAAGGTTGGGCAGAAGAACGACAGCTCAATCAGAGCTTGCGCACCCAGATCAGAGGATTGGAAGTCGCCCTAGCAGTCTGTCGGGAGGGGGAAGCGGTAACATACCCGCTCGTCTTCGCCCCATCCCAGATGCCGCAGAAAAGTACTCAATCAGCAGACCAGTCCGTCGCCCCACCCAATATTCGTCGGCCGGGACGTAAGGAGCGTGCCCGACGTCGAGCAACACAGCTCCAAACCCATTAACTCATAAATGCTACGTGTTTTGTTGATTCGAATAGAGTAGTCATATTCATAGTCAATTTGTTTCTTAGACACATTTGTATGCCAGCGTTATCATAAATATTCGCATCATAAATATATCGATAAAAACAAAAAGCAGAATATTAGGGATTTTATGACTTTAAAAAACTTAGCTAAAAAAAATATAAATATCTGTAAGTTTGACAAAGGAAATGGGATAGTTATTCTTGACCATGATGTGTATGTAAATAAGTTGAATGATTTGTTAAATTCTCCTCAGTTTGTGAAATTGCCAAAGGGTCGGAAGAATGGAAAATTACCTCCTCTTAAGGATGAAGAGTTTGTGCAAAAAATGTTAAATGGTTTGATTGAGAAGAAGCTTATTGATGAAGAGGTAGGTAAGTCTATTCGTCCAATAGGATCGCAGCCAGCTAAACTATATGGGCTACCAAAAATCCATAAAGATGGTGTACCTATGAGACCAGTTTTGTCGATGGTTGGTACTGCCCAGTATAAAATAGCAAAGTTTTTAGATGGATTATTAAAACCGTTAATGCGATCAGAGTTTGAATGTAAGGATAGCTTTGAGTTTGTCTCTTGTATTGCAAAGCTACAAAAACGAAGTATGAATGATGTTATGGTTTCGTTTGATGTTTGCAGTTTGTTTACGAATGTGCCACTGGTTGAGACAATTGACTTATGCTGTGCGTTGTGGAATGAAAATGATTCGGAACATCACATTTTGGATAGAAGGGCATTTCGAAAGCTTCTTGAATTTGCTACTTCAAATGTCAATTTTCTTTTCAATGATGAATGGTATCAACAAATAGATGGAGTCGCTATGGGTTCCCCTTTAGCACCAACGATGGCATCAATATTTTTGGCTAGTTTGGAAAAGAAAATTGCTTCTTTCCAATTTGAAAAACCTTTTGTTTATAAAAGGTATGTGGATGATATTTTTCTTGTATTTGAAAACCAGAAACATGTAGAACCGTCTTTGCATTTTATAAACAGTTTACATAAAATAATTGTATTCACATGTGAAACGGAGAGAAAGTCATCAATTGCGTGTTTAGATTCGTTAATTCAACGCAAAGATAAACAGTATAAGACAGAGATTTATAGAAAACCAACTGATACTGGTCTTTATACTTCTCCAGAAAGCTTTTGTGAATTTAAGTATAAGAGAAATATGGTGAAAGGATTGATTTATCGTTCATGGTATTTATCTTCTACTTTTGCTAATTCGGTAAAAAGTGTTGATAAATTGGTTGAGTTGTTGATAAAGAATGGATATTCTAAATCATTTTTATTGTTGATGATAAAAGAAACTGTTGATAAATTGATTAAAAATCCCAAGGATCCATGTTGTGGAAAGTCTGAATGTAATTTGTCGGATGGGTGTGAATTGAGTGTTGATCTGGGTGATGGTAAAAATGGATATAAAAAAATTGAGCCTAAATATGTGTTAGTATTGCCGTACTCTGAAGGATTTACAAATTATAAGAGGAAGTTGGTTAAACTGATAGGAAATTTAGAGTATAAGATCGTCTCTAATTCGTGTAAGGTACGCAATATGTTTATTAATAAATCAAAAACTCCGGTTGGATTGTGTTCTGATCTCGTTTATCAATTTACATGTAATGGGTGTAATGCCACATACATTGGAGAGACTTCCCGTCATCTCTGTACTCGAGTTCTAGAGCATTGTCGATTGAAGGGTTTGACCAATATTAGTGAACACAATAGAGGCTGTAAAAGTGAAATAGGAATGTCTGATTTTAGAATTTTTATTTAGAAGTTTTAATAGTTATTGGGAACGAGTGATATGTGAAGCATTGCTGATAAGGTCATTGGATCCAAAGATTAATGTGCAGAGTGCTGTGACTACGAATGTTTTGAATGTTTTTAAATAGTTTACGTATGTTAAATCATGTTTGTTTTTTTTAATATTATTAAAATAATTGAAAATTTTAAATTACATTAATTATTAAAAATTAGAATATAAGTAAAAAATTTAAAATTTAAAATTAATTTAAAATATATTTTTAAAAATATTTATTTATTAAAAAATTAAATTAATAAAAAATAATTTGTTTAAATAAAATGTTAATTCATAATATTTTTAGTTGGTTTTGAGTACCTGAAGATGATAGCTGTGCTATCGAAATATATCGTACGAAAGGTTTTTTATTGGCGTTATCGTTTAATTAAATCGTTGCCAAATTTATTTAATTAGTTATTATTATTATTAATATTATGATTATTAATATTATTATTATTATTATTTTTATTATTATTGTCAAGGTTATTGGATGACTCATCATAATTTTTCAAGGTCATTGAAAAGTAGGTCAAGGTCATTCAAAATTTCTCAATATCATATTATTTTTAAACATTTTTAAATTTTAATTTACTACTTATTTTTATAAGTAGTATATATTTTGTAAATTTATTTTATTATTATTATTATTATTAATATTAATATTTTTATTAATATTATTTTTATTATTATTATTTTTTATTATTCTATTATTACTTATAAAAACTTTAATTATTATTAATCATATTAATATTTTTATTAATATTATTATTATTAATATTATTATTATTATTACTTTTCATTATTCTATTATTACTTATAAAAACTTTAATTATTATTATTAATATTAATATTTTTATTATTATTATTTTTATTATTATTATTATTATTAATATACTTATTACTTATAAAAATTTTATTATTATTATTAATAATACTTTTAAAAACTTTTATTAATTAAATTATTATTATTATTATTAATATACTTATAACTTAAAAAATTTATTAATATTATTATTATTAATACTTTTAAAACTTTTTATATTATTATTATTATTATTATTATTATTTTTATTATTATTATTATTTTTAATAATATTATTATTATTATTAATGTATAATAGAAACCAAACAACTACATAAAACTTTTATTATAAGGAAATAATTTTATTATTATTAATATTATTATTAATATGATTATTAATATTATTAATTAGTATGATTACTTATTAATATTGTTTAATTATATTTATTTTTATTATTATTATAATCGTTATTATTAATATTATTATTTTTATTAATAATATGATTAATAATATGATTAATTATTATGATTACTTATTTTTATTATTTTTTATTATTATTATAATTATTATTATTATTGTTTTTATTATTATTATTGTCAAGGTCATTGGATGAGTCTTAATTATTTTTTTCAAGGTCATTTTTAAGTATGTCAAGGTCATTTAAATTCACAAGGTCATAGTATTTTTAAAAATTTTTATATAGATTTACTACTTATTTTTATAAGTAACGTTTTAATATTTATTATTATTATTATAATTATTATTATTATTATTTTCAAGGTTATTGGATGAGTCATAATATTATTTCAAGGTCATATAAAAGTAGGTCAAGGTCATAGTATTTTTAAACATTTTTAATTTTAATATACTACTTATTTTTTATAAGTAGTGTTTTAATGTTCTTTAATTTTTATTCTATTATTATTATTATTATTATTATTATTATTATTATTATCTTATAAGTAGTGTTTTAATGTTTTTTAATTTAATTTTATTATTATTATTATTTTTATTATTATTATTATTTTTATTATTATTATTAATATTACAAGTTTTTATTATTATTATTTTCATTATTATTTTATATAAATTTTCAACAAAGTATATACAATAAATATTGAATAGAAAAAGTTTGTTCAATATTGTTTCATAGTATACAGGGATAGAACAATTGTAAATGTTTGTAAAATGTTTAAGAAAAATTCTAAATTTTTAATAAAATATGTGCAAATAAATATCAAAACTAATTATGGCTCAAATGTGTGTGTTAAACCATCGATATGTTACAGTGTTTATGGAAAAACTTTAATGAAAATATGTGTTATTTTTCAAAATTTTATGAAATATTTATTTTATGGCTAATAATGTGTTTATGTTAAATGATAAAAATAGTTCAATATTTATGTAAAGTTTGAGATTGTTAAGAAAATGTATATAATTTATGATACACACGTGTTTTTTGATTGAAATATAGGTGTTTGTTTTTACCGATATAAGAAAAACTATGGACAATTTTTAAGAAAATACCCGTAACTTATGATTATCATGGGATTAGAATTTGATTAAAGTTGTGAGAAAGTTGTTAAATTTGAGACCTTAAAATAAGACCTTCAGCAAATTGGTAAGAAAATAGTAGTTATTGAGTAATACTTATTAAAATTACCAAAGTTTTATAATTTTTGATTTTGTTAGTACTTTAAATAAGAATTAAAAAAAAAAAAAAGTTTCAACACAGTAGCAAATCGTAAAGAAACTAGTACTTATCAGTTAATTAAATTAACTAAGTTGTAAAATAATTGAAAAAAATTTGTTAGATTTTCTAAAATTTTAAGATTGTTAGGTAATTGTTCTAGGTACTTGTTGAATGAAAATTAATGTATTTTATCAACAGCTCATAGTTTTTAATCGTACAATTTCTCTTCATTCCTGGAAATAATCGTAAATATTTAAATTATTCAGAAAATTGTCAATAACAACATAAGTAATGGGTAACATAAATTTTTTAAATACTAATCAATTTTAGTTTTTAATTAAATTACAAACATAATAATAAAATCAAATAAATACTTGAATGCATGAATCGAACAATTTCTTAGAACTGAACACGTATCGTATATTTTATTTAGATTCCAATAATATCATTAAAATTAACCAAAATCTTATTGTTATATTTTGATAACCCTTAAGTCAATGAAAATGTATCGATTTCACTAAGTATCCATCTTTTGACATTGATATCGAATAAATCACCCTAAAAATAAGATTCCCACTCTTGACCTATCGTTTTCCCCTAAAATAATATAAAATTTACTCTCAACCAATCATTTCTCTTTAAATGACAATAATCCCAGCTATATTCATTATTTTCATAAAAATCAACGACTTATATCGATATTTCCCTTAAAAAAAAAATTCATCTCTTGACCAATCTTTTACCATCAAATAACACTTTCTCCTACTTTACCATATTCATTATTTTTATAAAAATCACCTATTAAATAACGATACTTAACCAACTTAACCCCTTAAAAATATCAACAAATCTGTTCTTAATCGATTATTTCCCCCTTAAAAGATCATAAATTCTCTTCTTAGCCAATTGTTTCCCCTAAAATAAAATTTACTCTCAACCAATCATTTCTCTTTAAACGAAAATATCCCAAACTATATTCAATATTTTTCATAAAAATCACTGACATATCGATATTCAACTGAATAAATTTCTTGAAATCCCTTTAAAATAAAATTCCTCTCTTGACCAATCAAATTACCTTAAGATTATCATAAATTCTCCTCTTAACCAATCATTTCTCTTTAAATGACAATAACCTCAGCTATATTCATTATTTTCATAAAAATCACCGACTTATATCGATATTCAACCGAATAAATTTCTTGAAATCGCCTTACAATAGAATTCATCTCATGACCAATCATTTCTCCTTAAAAGATCATAAATTCTCTTCTTAACAAATCATTTTTCTTTAATTGACAATATTTCCACTCTCTCAAAAGATTTACACACATATTGATATCTATCTGAACAAATCCCCTAAAAATATTATAAATTCCTCATCTATATTTTCCATTTAGAAAATATTTACTCTTTGAACACAGATATTCAATCAACTCAAACCCTTAAAAATGACAACAAACTTGTTCTTAATCGATTATTTCCTTAAAATATCATAAGATTTACTCTTAACCAATCATTTCTATTGAAATAACATTTCCCCCCAACTGCATCAAGAATATACTGTTGGTCCAGCACACAAATAGCCTTGAGAATTGTTTAAATGCATCAGTAATACAGCACGAAAACTCAGCACCAAGATAACTTAAAATACAATATACAACATCAACTAAACACTTTAAAATCTGAGAGAATATAAATAAATATAAAATCAAAAACATAAAAATTAAAATAAAATAAATACAAAATGCATCAAGAACCGCACGAAATTTACATAAAAAATAACATAATAACAAGAAAATTCGACCGTTATATAAAAGTAAAAATTAATGAATAATGAATAAAAATAAAATATTTTTTGGTTGAATAAATTTATTTAAAAAATGTTAAAAATAAATTACTAATTTAAATTAAGAAATAAATAAAAATTTAATGTAGATAACATAAATAATTTCAAAGTCGAATTTTGTTTAATCGCAGTAAAAGTAACACGCAAGGTTAAGGCCAAATCATAGGTATAAATACCGATGTGTTTTCACTAATTTTCAGTCTTATTTTTCGGAGAAAAAATTTCATTATAGAACTGTATAACTGGTTGTATAACTGGTTGAGCCGCGCATTCAGGCAATTAACACGGGTAAGTGTTTTGCCTGAACACGATCACTCTCAACTGGTGCAATATTATTAATTCATTTTTTCGAAGGGAATTGATGGGTAATTTTTCAATTGAATTTACGGATGACTTTTCAGATCGAATTTATGGATAATTTTTGTTTTTCAAATTGCATTTATGGATAATTTTGTTTTTCCAATTGAATTTATGGATGATTTTTCGAATCGAATTTATGGGTGATTTTTCTAATTGAATTTATGGATGATTTTTCGAATCGAATTTATGGGTGATTTTTTTAATTGAATTTATGGATGATTTTTCAGATCAAATTTATGGATAATTTTGTTTTTCCAATTGAATTTATGGATGATTTATCGAATTAAATTTATGGGATTTTCGAATTAAATTTTATGGAATGGATACTATGAATTTCAAATGTATGTGGCCGATGTAATATGCTGAATAAATATTTTCTATATAGCCTTAGTGCATCGAAACTTTTATTCCAAATGCTATGGTAAAATATTATTTGTTATTCCTTTTCCGGCCCACAGCCAAAGACACATCACAAGTTAATAAAATCAAACATATTATTCGAAGCATGTAAGTGCGTGAAATATCGCCAATGATTCGTGCCCGTGAAGGCTCCGGCGTGCGGAACGCAGGAGTTGGAACGTCAATATTATCTGTAGATAGGGAAATTGGAGGGTAAATGAGTAGCCCTTTGGCTGCTCCTTCATCATCTGTTTCCTGTAAAATTGACATAAATTTTTAACAACAATCGGCTCAAAATCTCTAACACCGAGTAGTCCAGTGGGCACTCATTAACTATAATATGAACATAAATAGATCTTAAGGACAAAAAGAGGGAAGGGGTAGCGGGGAAAATTACGAAATCGTTGCAACCGTTAAAATGAAAAGCCATCGGAAAAAGATTAATCCGAACGACCAAAATCATGAAAAATAATGTTTTTAAATAAAAATTAAATAAATTAATTTGAGTTGAGGCGGAAAATATGGGCGGGACGCTGCTCAGATTTTCCGAATTAATTCAAATACTTAACAAAAATAGTAACGTAAAAATGGAACGTGTAAAATAAGGGCGGAACGCTGCTCAAATTTTTCGACTCAACAAAAATACTTTACCGAAAACCAGGGAAATACAAATGGATTACGGCTAAATTGTTATATTAGAAAAATATTTCTTAAAGCTGAGGAATAAGGACGAATCCCTACACAAAATTTTGTTAATAATATTGATAATAATTATAATAATTGTAATAATAATAATAATAATAATATTAATAATAATAATAATAACAATAATAATAATAATAATGGTAATAATAATAATCATGGTATTTGTAGTAATGATGATAATAATTATGATAATAATAATAATAATAATAATAATAGTAATAATCATAGTGGTAATAACAATAAATATAATGGTAGTTATAGTAATAAAAATTATAATAAAGGTAACAGTAGCAACAATTAATAAAGGTAATACATATTATGGCAACAATAATAATGCTGGTAATAATAATGGGAAACATTGTAGTTATAATAGGGATAAGGGTGAAAGATATAATGTGGGTGTATTTAACATAACAAAGGGTGTACAGGCCAAAGAATAATCATCAGCATGAACAATAATAAGAAGGACTAAGCAAATGGACATAAAGATAGATGATATGAGAGTATAGGTTAACATTTGAAAGAGATAGGAGAATAATGGGACCTAAGAATCAAAAGCGAGCACAGGTCTTCTATCGACAGCTCGTTGGACCCAGAGATCGTTCGGTCAATTATGGTATTAGCAATAACGCTCACTTTTTGGGGACGATCTACCCACTCGAACACAGTTCCAACGTTGCTTAGCAACGGGTGCCGAGTGTTAAGCGAAGAATATTTGTATGGGGTGTTCTGGGTAACAACCATATAGTTTCAAAATATCGAAACCCAGTAACCCACCAATACATATTTTTAAAAGCCTACAAGGTAAAATTTCTTTAGAAATCTATGTTTAACTGACTACTCCTTAAAAATCCATCATTCAAATCATATTTACTATATGTATTCAACCAATCAAATTCCCTTAAAATTATCATAAAAATTTGAATTTTTCCAATAAAAATAAATTTTCTTTAAAGTATTTCAAAATTGTTATCATCATTTTCCATCCAAAATCACCACAATGTTGTTCTGGCAACAATTTCAAGAAATTAAAAAATTCATCAAAAATGACTTAAATCGAATAAAATCTATGTTTTCCACATAAATTAAATTATTGTAAAATCACAAAATATATATCATATTGCTCATTAAAATTAATCAGTAAATCAAGTATAAATTCAATAAAAATTACCAGTCAACCATTAGAGATAATTCAATGATTTTCATAACTATACTGATAACCACACTAAGCATCCCCTTAAAAATCTCTAAATTATACTACTTTTGTGATTGATATCCATGAAATCAATATAAGAATTGAAAATGAAAGTAATTATTGACCCCTTTATTTACACTGTAAAATCAATTAAAATTTTAGGTTTCACTAAAATATTTTTAAAAATTAACTGATTTAATCAACTATTTAAATAGAACATAAAATTATAATTAAAATATCATTTACTATTCAAAATCTATCAGTCAAATTGGATTCTAATTGGTAAATAATTATCGTAAATAAATGTTTCATAAACATTTTGATCCTAAATTTATTTATTTATTTATTTTTTTTATTTAAAATAATCCTAAAATCAAGTCAAATCTAATAAATTAAGAAGAAATTAATTGTTTCTAAAATTATAGGTTTACCCTAATTTATTCAATAATTTCATTAAAAGCATAATCAAACCTTAAATCCATTAAAATTCAAATGAAAACCATAAAATTCACAAAGATGATTAAAATGTACTAAAATAAATACCTCGTAAAACTAGATATTACTTAATTTATTATAAAATTTCCCTAAAAGCTCTAATTGATTTACATAGCCTAAAATTATTTTATTTTTGTCGAGTACAACCTAATCTATTGAAAGATGTAATTTATTTAGTTAAATTTTCATTGAAAATAACAAGTCAACAAATGGAATTTTAATTAGTAGAGATTATATTCTATAAAGAGAATTTTCATTGAAGAAGTAATATTGGTGAGATAGTGAATTAAGTGACAAAAATCGTTGAAATTACTGAAAACAGTGGGATAACTAAAGATATCTACTAAATAGATGAAATATCAATTGATATATTAAAAACTTACAAGGATAATATACTTTGAATGGAGAAAATATACATCGAAGAGAAAAATATTCGTTGAAGAGGAAAAAACATTCATTGAATAAGGAAAACATTAATTGAAGAGAGAAAATATTCATTAAAGAGGAAAGCAATCAGTAAAGTGAGAAAATATGAATTCAAGCTAACAAATATTCAGTGAATCGAGAATTGCTTATAATAAATTAGTCGGTAAAATTTCTCAAAGATGAGATGAAATACCAATTAAATATTGTGAAATACTTGAAATAAATGGAGTCTGAATTATTCAATGATCAACAAATATACTTAAAAGATGAAAATATTTACTGAAAATCAATTGTACTTTAAGAGTGGATTAATTACTATTATATTAAATTAATAATTATTAACAATTGAGTAGATTTCATCGGTTAATTATATTTAAATAGGGATATATATTTTTTGATGGATACTTATGTGCGGAAGAATAGTTATTAAAAACAATAACCGCGCGCGCGTATACTAATTCGGCGAATATTCAATAAATCCGACAAATTTAATATATATATATATATATATATATATATATATATATATCTTATGTATATAGAATATATATACAAATCCGGCGAATACACAAATCCAACGAATATTCAATAAATCGGGCAAATTTAATATTCATATATATATATCTTATGGATATAGAATATATACAAATCCGGCGAATATATACAAATCCTACGAATATTCAACAAAACCGGCAAATTTAATACTATAAATACGGGTGGATCTGATACAATATAACCAGTAAGAAGAACGTAATAGATAGTCCATAAAATAAAGGAACGTAGTAAACAATGCATTGAATAGATGAATAATTTGGTATTACGATTATAAGAAACATTTAGTTTTTGTAATATTAAATAAATTCAGAAAATTGATGTATGTTTTATATTAATTATTGCTTTTTATAAAATGTTATAAATTTACTTTTAGAAATAATAATCATTTTTGATGTTATTATTATTATTTTTGAATTTAAATTATTATTTTGTCAATAGTTACAATTGAATAAAATATTTAAGTTAATTTTACATTTGGATAATATTTATTTATAACCATCAATTTATAAAGATATTATTCAAAATATTTTTAATTTGTCAAAAAGTTTTATTTGAGAATAAATCTAAATCAAATATTCTATTTACTAATCAATAAAAAATTATTTTAACTAAATTTCAAATATAATTTCAAATAATAGAATAAATTTAGAATTGAAAATAATATATTGTCAATAGTTACACCTAAAAGAGTATTTAAATATAAGTTTTATCGACATTAATAACATTTAGATAATAATTCTTAATAGCAATAGAATTACATAATGTTCATTCAAAATATATTATTCAATGTGTTTTGAATTTTCTATTGTAAGAGACTTAGATTTGATTTCTAATATCTCAGTATCTGATATATAATAAAGGTAAATTTTTGCCGGGGGGTATGTGAGCTAGATGGCCTCTGAGCTAGAGGGCCGGTATCCCACTGCTGATAATAATAATAATAATAATAATAATAATAATAATAATAATAATAATAATAATAATAATAATCATAATAATAATAATTAGTAATGATAATAGAAATAACAATAATAGTTGTAATAACAATAAATGTAATGGTAATTATAGTAATACGAATAATAATAAATGTTATAGTATTAACAATTAATAAAGGTAATACATGTATAGCAGGGATAAGGGTAGGATGTATACTAGACGGGAATATTTAACATAACAAAGAGGTTATAGGCAATAGACAAATCATCAACACGGACAACGTTGAGAAGGACTAAGCAAATGGACATACAGAAAAAGAATATGAGAGTATAGGTTAACATTTGAAGGAGATAGAAGAATAATGGCGTTCGAGCACAGGCGTTCTATTGGCAGCTCGTTGGACCCATGGATCGTTTGGTCAATTATACCATTAGCAATAGCGCTCACTTTTTGCGGACGATCTACCCACTCGAACACAGTTCCAACGTTGCTTAGCAACAGGGGCCGAGTGGTAAGCGAAAAATATTTGTATGGGGTTGTCTGGGTGACAACCATATAGTCTCAAAATATCAACACCCAGAAACCCACCAGTTGTATAGTGTGTTGTGTTTTTTTTAAAGAGAATAATAAATTTTTACTGAGTGTTTCTGGTTACAAAAAAGGTAAATATTTTTCCAATTTATTTATTGGCAAAGTTATATTATTTTTTTACATACATACACTTGTAATATTTTTAGCCAAATGAGTGGAAAGGTTGTTACTGGTAGAATTACCAAAAATAAAAAGAATTATCACCTTGGAGACATAATTAGATATTTTGCGACGATTTGATAAGGCTGTGGAGATATCAAAGGCTGTTTGTCTGGCGGCGATAACTGTCAGAACTATTAAAGATCGCGATGGGGATAAAATAAGAGAGGCTTCAAAATCTGCAGCATCATTAGATACTAAAACGATGACCCGTACAAGGAGTGCTTTGATGATCAAAATCGAGTCCTTGCTTTCTATTTGGATTGAAAATCAAGTTGCGCAGAGAATACCATTAAGTAAAAGGGTAATTCAGACGAAAGCAAAAAGCTTCTTTTATGACATAAAAAGTAAAGCAGTATCCAACTATAATGCTAGTCGTAGTAATATAGACAAGAATGAAAATTTTAAAGCTAGCCAGGGCTGGTTTGAGAGATTCAAGGTTCGAGTAAATCTGCACAGCATTGCTCTTAAAGTCGAAGCAGCTAGCGTTATATAACTGCTGAAGAACGCTACCTGACAGAGTTAAAAGCGTTAAGTCATGAAAGTGGCTATGATCCGAAACAAGTCTTTAATGTTGACGATACTGGGTTAATTTAGAAACATCTACCTAACAGACCTTTCATATCTAAAACAGAAAAATCTGCGCTAGAATTTAAAGCTAGCAAGAATAGACCGACTCTTCTTCTTTGTTGTGATGCAAATGGTAATCTCAAATTTAAACCATTTCTCATTTATCAATCAGAAAATCCAAGAGCATTGAAAGGTTGTTCAAAGAATCTGCTTCCTGTCCACTAGTGAGCAAGCAAAAAAGCATAGATGACGGTATCATTATGGTGGATTACAGGGTTTCGTTATTGGTTTAGTTTATCCGGTGGTTACCCCAGTAACGCCATACAAAATACTTCTTGCTACCACTCGGCACCCGTTGCTAGGCAACGTTGGAAATGTGTTCGAGTTGGTAGATTGTCCGCAAAAAGTGAGCATCATTACTAATACTGTAATTGCTCGAACAATCCTCGGGTTCACGAGCTGTCGATAGAAGACCTATGCTCGCTTTGCTCTGTCCCTTGTGTAAAAAGTTCAAGATCAGGTTGATGGGGACTGTTGGAGATGGAACGATGGTTTGAAAACGTGATACGAGTATTCATGATGATGATTGTATGCAAAGTGTATCTTGGAGATAAATTAACAGTGAATGCAACTTATTTATTCAAATCAACAAGGAAAACATGTGATATTCGTGAACTCAGTGTGATGAGCTTGGTGGTCGGGCTGCTCGACGTCGGGCACGCTCCTTGCGCCCTGGTCGACGATTACTTGATGGAGTGGCGGATTGGTTAGTAGGTTGAGTTACGATACTGTGGGAATCTCTACATGGTATCTGTGACGGAGCGAAGACGAGCGGGTACGTTACCGCTTCCCCTTCCCGACAAATTGCTAGGGCGACCTCTAATCCCCTGATCTGAGTGCGCAAGCTCTGAGTGAGTTGTCGCTCCTCCGCCCAACCTTTTTGAGCTGCAGTGAGCCTGAGATAAAGAGTTTCCATCTTCTTCGGGTCTGACCAGGTTGCTTTGATTTGTTGCACTTCTCGAGTTATCTGGATTATTTGGTTAAGGAGATCCGCATTTGCGCTCCTTGCGTGATCCAACTCAGTTTGTAGGATTTGGGTAGTTGTTATCGCTATAATGAACAAAAATCTTTAAATTTCTTTACGGATTTACACAATTAGTAATTATGATTATCGCAAACATAATTATCAAAATGAATCTATTCATGCAAAAGATTAAAACGAACGACAATTAACGAAGATTTCTTTTAAAACTTAATCATATTAATACACGACTTATTGTCCATGTCTTTGGTTCGAGAATTCAGGGTTCATTGATGAATGGTCTCTTCAAGCCCTTCTTCCGAGGTGAAACTGGGAATGGCCGTCGGGTATCGCGGACCGGGCGAGGTGGATGGGCCTCTGCAATACGCCCGGCGAGGATGTTCTCTTCGACATTTGCGAGGTACATCCTCGCTTTGACCACATTCAGGTCCACTTGCTCCTGCACTCTTTCCCATTGAGTGAGGAGGTTCCGCGCGTGTTCGAGGGTTTCTTCGGCAGGGTATCGCTGTCCGTTGGGCCAACAAGGGTCCCTTTCGAAGCCCAACAGCCGCCAAGTGGTGGGATATGGCCACCTTGGTTGAAGCTCCTTGATAATTTCTGTTGTTGGCTGTGCTCTCTTCTGACACTGTTCGTCGGTTACCTGAGTAGAGGTCCAATCAAGCGGCATGTCTTCTTCTGAAATATCATCATGGTCAGATAGTTGCGTGTAAAGGAGTGAACGTTAATTTATCCAAATCTTCCGCTTGAGTTTTAATAATCGATTAAATAATAAATGTGATATTGCAATTATCAAAATCTAAATCTTATCAAATTCCGTTAAAACTTTAATTATTACTGCATTTTTCAAATGAAATAAATACGACTGTTCAACTATAAGTTTATGATATAGTATATTTAGTTAACTACCCTAGCTCATGACTCTCCTATATTTCCTTTTTATAATGGTTATAATAATTTTTAAAATAAAGCGACACTCCGTTACTACACTAATTGGGTTATGGACATTTAAGGTTTTAGCAAAAGTCTATTCATAATCTAACGGCTTGACGTTTAGTATGGTAAAATACAATTATTAATTAATTAATTTTCTTTAAGGATGACGGCTCGAATGGTCATTAATTAAGTCTCTAACGTTACTAAATTAATCAAGGGAAGTTACGAAATGTTACCTTACGAGTTCGGATCTTTGGATAAATCCTTTATGGCCGAAAAATCTATGTTATGAGAAAAATTTGGTAATCGATAATGCCGTGGCAGGATGTTGATGTATGTATGTCTGTTGTAATGGCACATGGATTTATTTATTTTATATTAAGTCGATAAACGATCTTGGATTGTCGATTTCCGGTTGATTTGTTGATCTTAGTTGTTGGTTAATTTGTCGATTTGATAAGATTTCCGGTATTTATAAATGAACGGCGATAATTAAATTCGGGTAAGTTTATATTTTATGTTTACATTACTTGTACTTTATTTACAGAATTCGTGATTTGTTGTAGGTAAATTCACCGAAATTTAGTTTCACTACTATGTCGAATCGATTTTTGTCAGTTAATATTTTAGCTGCTTTAAATACCTTTTATCAACGTTTTTAGAGAAAATACTTGACTCTACAGCGGATTTCGGAGTGGACATCTTTCTCGGCACATTTGTACAATCGAATGCGTTTGGAATTTTATTACTTCTATATTATTGGAATTTTCTATTCATCGTTTTTACGGGGATATTTGAACTACATTGTTGGAGTTTATTTAATTCGATGCCGGCGGTAAGCCTTGCTTGTAGTTTTCAGCTTTTGTAACGTTAATGTAACTTCATGATCGTTCCCTTTTATGTAGTATTAATACAATTTTGTGGTCATTCCTTTCTACGTTAATTGATTTATCATCACAAATTTTTATGGTCATTTTTTGATTTTTGCATCGATTTTATAAAGCACTAGTTGTATTAACTCTCGGTGTTAAGATCAATGTCTGGGTTTTTATCAGTGGTTTAAGCTTTAGTGATTTTTTAATTAAACATTATAGTCAAATTAAATTTATTAAATGGACGTATGCCATAAGTGTTAATTTATTTCCACTCAGTTACATCAATGATTTCAAGTCAATTTATTCCAAAATATTAATTCAATCTAGTTATATCAACGATTTCAAGTTAATTTATTCCAAAATATTAATTCAATCTAGTTATATCAACGATTTTAAGTTAATTTATTCCAAAATATTAATTCAATCTAGTTATATCAATGATTTCAAGTTAATTTATTCCGTACCCTTTCCCTTTAATAGGCCTTAGACGCATTCTATGTTTATATTATAGTTATTGAGTGCCCACTGGACTACTCGGTGTGGTGATTTTGAGCCGTGTGTAAAGTAATTTAGGTCGATTTTACAGAAATGAGAAACGAGGAAGCAGCCAAAAGACTCCTTCCTTATTTCTCGTTTCTTCTATATGGAACAATATTGACGTTACGACCCCTGCGTTCCGCACGCTGGGTCTTCACGGGTACATATCATTGGCGATTTTCCACGCACTTACACGAATCTGCACTGTATATATTTTACTAACTTTCAATATGTGTTGGCTGTGGGCCGGAAAAATGTCGATAAAAATAATTTTATTTAATTATATAGAACAATTTTTAAATATTATAAATATTTATTAACATATTAAATAACTAAAATACAAAATTACTTGACCATCAATAATTTCACAAAGGCATAAAAAATGCATCTCTCCCTACGCCGACACCAAAGCAGAGCTCTACCGAGGTTGCGAGGATGTGACGTGGATAGAGAGCTCCAAAATAAAACTATTTCTCACCTAAAAATGAGTCTTCGCAATAGATTTTTAAACAATAATTCAAAATCAATCTTTGATTCAAAAATGATTTTCAAATGGTTTGAAAAACGGTTCAAAATGGTTTTATTTAATGTGAAAATGAATCGGTATTTATACCTATTTTCTGTCCCTAACCTTGCGTGTTAAATTTGATGTAGTAAAACAAAATTCGACCTTGTTATTTTCTAGTGTATTCTAATCCTTAATTTTATTATTTTTCACTTTATTTTGATAATTTTTTATTTAGAATTTTTATTCAATTATTTCTAATTCAAATTTTTTGATTTAAGTGTCATTTTCATGAACTTTTATTAATTTATTAATTTTTGTCGAATTTGTTAGGTTTTCGTGTTATATTTGTGTTTGTATCGTGCGAATCTTGTTGCATTTTGTTATTATTTTAATTTATTTTTATGTTTATTATTTTATATTTAATTCTCTTTTTTCTCATATTTGGTAGGGTTTAATTGGTGTTTTAATAGGTTTTATTTTGAATTTTGCATGTTATGTTTGCATGTATGTTACCGATCCATTTAAACATTTTCCAAGGCCATATGTGTTCTGGCCCAACAATTATTTCAAAACTGGGTTTCAACTTGTGCTTTTCCAGAAATTAAAGCTTATTGCAACAAGGAAAACTTAAACTTAAAAGTAGTGTGTTTTTAAGCATTTTCAGCTGATGGATCCCACCCGAGAAATCTGTAAAAACCGAAATTTTTAAAAATTTTCAAAACTTACCAATTTCTCTTCAGAATTTTGATAATCTGTAAAAATGCAAAACTAACAAAATTAACTAATTTACTCAACAGGGATATTCGTTGAAAATGCTTAAAACCACAATACTTAGTATGGAATGATAAAAATAAATTCCATATCATAAAAATTTTAAAGTTTATATTGTGTTTAAATACACTAATTTACTTACTTATCCTTTTTAACGTTTAATTTTTTTTCTTTTAGGAAATAATAATTATTATTAAGAAATTTATTTTTAGATAAATGATTTTCAAAATTTAACATCCACTCAGCATGTTACTTGGGGTATTACTATATTTATTAATATAGTTTTATCTTCAAGCAAAATCATAGGTGGAATATTCAACATATGAAATCAAAACAATTGTAAGTTTTTATTTTTATTTATATATGCAATTTTTTTAAGATATAATTTAAAAATATAAAATAATAAAGTTTAATATAAATTAAGTTATTAATATTAAAATAATAATTAACTGAAATTTAGCTATTTATTCAAAATAAAAAACACCAGAATAATTGTTTCATACTTTAACAACCGCTATTTAAATCTGTCAATAAATAAATACTGAAAATTCCTTCATTATTATATTACTATTAGTGAAACAGATGAAACAAGTGTCAAATAATTATATTTATAATATTCTTTTCAAACAAAAAATATCCAAAAAGTGGCTTACGCCGTATGCCTAAATCTATAGTAAAGCAACTGAGCCATATTAATTTGTTGGTGGATGATGTATTAAAAATGATGTATTAAAATTAAATAAATCAATTTTATGTCTTTATTTATTTTTATTTAATATATTTGAAATTAAACTATATTATATTAAGGAGAAAAATATTTATAAATCTTGAATAAAAAATATCTATATTTAGTTACTTTCAGTTTTTTTATTTGCAAAAATTTGCAAAGATTGCAATTTTTTGCTGACTTGTAAAACTCGAGGAACACTGCCTTATCATGAAATTTTTAGAAGGGGGAGGGGTTTACAACATTTTTGAATGGCTGAAAAATTTTTAGATTATTGTGAAATTAGGAAAAATGAAAAGATTTTCAAAATAAAAATAATGAAAAGATTTTCAAGAGGAAAAAATAAATATAAAAATTTCTAAGATGAAAATATTTAAGAAAAAAATATTTTAAGATATTATATTATATTTTCTTGTTCTTTATTTTACCAAATCTAAATCTGTTGTATTAGTATTATATTTTTTATTAGTTTCATCAAGTTAGGATATTTTTTTTATTAAATAATGTCCATATGGAAGAGTTGTAATTCCATTATTCATAATCCATTTTTTATCATCATAATTATCAATGTTGTTTTTAAAGATTTCTCAAGATAAATTTCATGACTTTTAGATCTAAGATTATGAATTATTTCAACCTGTTTTCTACATTTACCTTCAACACAATCTTTAAAATTACTAAATTTTATTTTTCTACTTACAGATTTTTTAACCCTCTGTTTTTATTTTCTTCACCTTTAACCGTTTTTAATGCATATTGTTTTGATCTGATGGCAACAACACTTAATATTGAATTTCCAGGTTTTTCATCTTTACAAGTAAATAATTCACCAGATTCATTTATTAAATTATTTAATTTTACATCTTTTTTAATTTCATCAAATAAATCTTCATAATCTTCATCTCTTTTAATTTCTAAAAACATTGAATCTGTATCCATTAAATGTAAAGAAATTCTATCTTGGAAACCTCCACTTGACAATGGTGTTCGAAAATGTGGTTGTAATATGTCATAATACATTTCTTACATTTGTAATTTTGATAATTCTAGAATACTGAATCCAACATACATTGGTTCATTATATGTTTTTGTATAACTTCCCATTTCAATAGCAACCGATTCATTTGAAAATCTTTCACAATTTTTAAATGTTGGTCATGAAAGCATTTTAGAATATTTCATTAAATCTTGAGGACTATTTGTTAACAAAGTTATATTTACATATTTATCTATATTTTCCACAGTTTTACCAAAGACTGAATTATTTAATAACTTATACAACATTTATCCTTGTTTGATATTGCTTCTTTTCTATTTTTAATATTATCTTCAAAAAAACTTTTCATAAATGGTTTTTGTTTAAAACTAATGATATTATAAACTTTTTTTAATTTCATTCCATGTCGAAGATAAAATTGTAAATTTCTGTAATGACATAAATATTTTTCTTAATCATGTTGAGTGCAGAATAATTTAATAGCTGAATCTTTCTTTTCTAAATTTTTGATTTTTGCCATGGTGATAATTCTTCATATTTTATTTTTGTTTTTACTAGTGCTAATGGAAAATACATTGTTTTATCATGAATTTCTTTGAGATATTCCAAATCACCTTCTAAAAAAGATCATGTCGATGAATCTTTCGGAGTTAATAATATTTTTTCTAGGAGTACTTCAGATTCAACATCTACCATTTAAAATTACCAATTGATAAATATTGTGTCATGATTCCAGAATATAATGTAGTTGCATAAATATAAATTAAATCAGATTTATCATTAAAATATTTCAACCCTTGTTCATTTTCACCATTTTTAATTTCTGTTACGGGTTCAGGATATTTATCATAAAGATATTTTTCATTTCAAGAAATAATCAATCTATTTCTCATCACAGAACTCACTCATACATGTCAACATCAGTTAATAAATCTAAAACAACACCACTTCTTTTCAACATTAGATCCCAAGATAATGAAGGTGTTAAAATATAATTACAAGGATTAAACTCAAATTTCTTTATAAAATTTTCAAAACAATCAGTTAATATAAATTTATCAAGCCTTAAATATAAATCTGTGTATTCTGCTAAACTTTTACATTGAAATAATTAATACATTTCTAAATATCTTGAATATTCTTCATCACTAGTACCACAATCATTCAGAATTGAATTAAAGTCATATTTTTCAATAATAATACTTTCTTCATATTTTTCAAAGGAATCGATATAATAATATGGATAAATTCTTTTTCGTAAACAGGTTTTATATTTTTCAACTGGAATATTTTTAGGAATTAAAATATTATCCATTGTATATTTATAATCTTCAAGTTTTAAAGCTTTGGATATTTGATCTAAACTTCCACTCAGAAAATATAATGAATCAATAAATTTCAAACATCCATATTCTACATATTTTCATTTTTCTTTAGTTTTTCCTATAATATTAAAAGAATTTTTATTATCTATTGCCAAACTTTATAAATAAATAGATGTCATAATTAAATAAGTTGTGAAATATTACTGGGATCTTTGATGGTTTCTTAAATTTAATATTACAATATTTATGAGCTGCATCACGATAATTATTAAATTTTATAAAATCGTCATAATCCCTAACCTTATTCTTTCGGGAACTACTACTTGAAGAAAATTCTTTTTACAAATGCAACAAATTTTAGTCTTTTGAAGTTCATCTTTTTGTTCATTGGACATGTCTAAATCATACTCGGAGTCTTTAATTGTTATAAATAATTTATTTCCAATTTTATTAACATATTGATCAAATGTTTTTAAAACTTCTTTAGAATGATTTCCTTGATAAAACATTTCTTCTGATTCAATTAATTCAGGATAATTACTTTTTAAATATAAACAAAATGCTGATGGTTTTTGATTTGTTACGGGATAATTACTTTATTGCAACTAAAAAGTTTTTAATCTTTTCCCATTTATCTTCATGTTTATTATATACATAATTATATCTGTTAAATTATATTTCTCCGAGATTTTAAGATATTCTTCTTTTAAATTTTGTTTAATATTAATATCTTCAAAATCTCCATATATAACAGCTAATGGTTGCATAAGATTTCTAATTTTATTAAAAGTTATTTGTACCTTATCACCAGATGACATTTTAACAAGTGCTGGTTCATTAAATTCACATAATATTTCATGTTTTTCCCTCATAGACTTAGTTGATGTATAAGACAAACAACTTTCACAAACCCGACCTTCTTTATAATTAGCAATTGTAACTTTCTTTCTCATAATACTTTGAAATTTTTTTATCCAAACATAATGAGAAGTAATTTCCTTTTCAGTTTCTTCATGTATTATTAAAAGATTAATGTGTCTTCGAGAAGAAGTCGCTTCAGCATGTCTTGGTTTTGGTTTTCTTACATCAGTAATTTGAATTAGAATTATTACATCATTTTCATATTCATAAATATTAATTGATAGATTATTTAATTTTTCAAATTTATAAATATCTTTTATTTTCATTGCATGTTCAAATCCATCCCAATATTTTATTTCACTTTCATAATCTATATAATTACTTAATCTATCAACATTTTTTTCTACAGGATACAAAGCTGAAAGAACTGCCCATTGAAAACATTTATTATCTCTATTTTTAACATTTACAATATAACTTAAAGTAAATGGAGTTTTAATGCATGATTTTGGTCTTGGAGGTCCATGTTTGCAAAACTTTATACTAATATTATGAAAATAATGAAAAATTAAAACCGAATCACCCAAGCAGAATTACCTAATGTGAATAAAATTGCTCATACATGGTGGGTTTCTGGGTGTTGATATTTTGAGGCTATATGGTTGTTATCCAGACAACCCCATACAAATATTTTTCGCTTACCACTCGGCACCCGTTGCTAAGCAATGTTGGAACTGTGTTCGAGTGGGTGGATCGTCCGCAAAAAGTGAGCGCTATTGCCAATGCTATAATTGACTGAACGATCCATGGGTCCAACAAGCTACCGATAGAAGGCCTGTGCTCGATTTCGATTTTTAGGTCCCAGTATTCTCCTATTTCTTTCAAAGGTTAACCTATTTTCTCATATCATTCATTTTTATGTCCATTCCCATAGTCCTTATCGTCGTCCATGTTGATGATTATTCTATGGCCCGTACACCCTTTGTTATGTTAAATATTCACCCACTAGCTCTCTTACCGTTATCCCTAATATAACCACAATGTTCTCTACTATTGATACTAGTATTGTCATTGTTACTGTTATATGTATTACCTTTATTAATTGTTACTACTATTACATTAATTATTATTCTTATAATTATAATTACCATTATATTTATTATTATTACTACTATTATTATTATTACTATTATTATAATAATAATTATTATTATTATTATTATTATTATAATTATCATTATTATTATTATTATTATTACTACTATTATAATTACCATTATCCTTACTATTATCATTATTATTAACAAATTTTTGTGTAGGGATTCGTCGAAAAATTTTAGCAGCGTACCGCCCTTATTTTACGCATTCCATTTTTATTTTGCTATTTTTGTTAAGTATTTAAATTAATTCGGAAAATTTGAGCAGCGTTTTGCCCTTATTTTAACATAATAATCTTATACCAACAGTTGAGCCGCATTTCACTTTTATTTTACTATTTTCTATAAGTATTTTAATCAATTCGGAAAATTTGAGCAGCGTTCCGCCCTTATTTTACAGCTTTATATTAAATGTTTTAACTATTTCCGAAAATTTGCGCAGCGTTCTGTCCATATTTTCCGTTTCAATTCAACATAATTTATTTAATTCTTATATATTATTTAAAACATTATTTTTCAAGATGTTGGTCGTTCGGATTAATCTTTTTCCGATGGCTATTCATTTTAACTGTTGCAACGATTTCTCAATTTTTCCCACTACCCATTCCCTCTCTTTGTCATTAAGATCTATGTATGTTCATTTCATAATTAATGAGTGTCCACTGGACTACTCGATGTTAGATATTTTGAGCCGATTGTTGTTAAAAATTAATGTCAATTTTACAGGAAACGGATGATGAAGGAGCAGCCAAAGGACTACTCCTTTACCCTCCAATTTTCCCTATTTACGGATAATATTGACGTTCCAACTCCTGCGTTCCGCACGCCGGAGCCTTCACGGGCACCAACTATTGGCGATTGTACACGCACTTACACAGTTCGATAGTGTGTTTTTTACTGTCTTGCGATGCTGTATCGGCTGTGAGCCGGAAAAGAAAATAAATAAATAAATTTACCAGATGAATTAGGCGAAAGTCTCGAAGCATAAAGTGTATATTTGGCATTCACATAAACAAATTTTAAATCGTGCATCGATGCACATAAACCAAAATAACATAACTGTAGATCAATGATCTGAAAATACTACTGCAAAGTAGTTGAAAATCACACAGCAAAGCAAGATTATAAAAAAGTGCGCATCTTAAATTTGGTTGAAATTAATACTACCAAGTAGTTGAAAATTTGTGAAAACACATCAGTATTTATACCTATAATTTGGCCTTACCCGTGCGTGTTAGTTTTACTGCGATTAAACAAAATTCGACCTTGAAATTATTTGTGTTATGTTGGGCCAGAACACAAACGGCCTTGTAAATGTTTAAATGAATCGGTAACACAAATGCAAATATAACATGCAGATTTAAAATCGAACCTATTAAAAAATAAATTAACCCTACCAAAATATGAGAGAAAAAACAGTTAAACATAAAATTATAAACACAAAAAATAAATTAAAATAATAACAAAATGCAACAAGACCCGCACGAAATAAATATAAACAAAACACGAAAACCTACAATTTGACCGAATTTGACAATTTATCAAAAATGCGAAATTTCATGAAAATGAAATAAAAAATCAAATAATTTGAATTAGAAATAATTCAATTAAAAATCTAAAGAAAAATTGTCACAAAATCTCAAAATAATAAAATTAAAAATTAGAATATACCAGAAAATTCCAAGGTCAAATTTTGTTTTACTAAATCAAGAAGAACACGCCAGGTTAGGGTCGTACAATAGGTAATTATACCGATTCATTTTTACACAATTTTAATCAGTTTTTCAAAACTTAAAAGCATTTTTTACTCGTCAAACAGTTTTTTTAAAAACCTTGAAAGTATTTTGAATATTCGATGTAAGTGAGAGTTTTATTTAAAAACTCTCTCCACGTCGCATCCTCGCAACCTCAATGGAGCTCTGCTTGGGTTTCGGCGTGGGGAGAGCAATGTTTATGATATTTTTATTTTATGTTGAATGGATCGGGTAAAATATATATTTATTTTAATAAATATTTAAATAATATCAAACTTTGTTTTCTATTGTCGAAATTTTTCCGGCCCACAGCCGAAACACACTACAAGTCATTAAAATCCAACATACTATTCGAATTCGTGTAAGTGCGTGAAATATCGCCAATGATTCGTGCCCGTGAAGGCTCCGGCGTGCGGAACGCAGGAGCCGGAACGTCAATATCATTCCGTATAGGGGAAGAGAGGGGTAAGGAAGTAGTCTTTTGGCTATCTCCTCGTCTCTCAATTTCCATAAGCTCGACCTAAAATTATGTTCACATACGGCTCAAAATATCACACGAATAGTCCAGTGGGCACTCATTAACTATAACATAAACACAATGCGCCTAAGGACAATTCAAGGAGAGGTGCCGGGGAAGTAATCAAAGAAAAATGAAATTGTTGCTATGAATTTTAATATATTTACTCTAATAGAGATTAATGAACTTTAATTATAGATTTTGAGATGTTATTTCGTACTAAAATTAATAAGCTAGGTGAAAACCCACCCCGATATAATGTAGAGAGTCGATATTTACTTGAGTGAAGACTAAAATTGACCCTAAAATAACATTGAGATTCAGCTTCCTAAGGTTAATAGTAAGATAATTTAGTGAATGTAAACTCCAGACAATATGTATCAAAGCCAATAAACTTTCCAAAATAAATGCGGTAGTTATTAGCGTAATGTTTTGATCCAATAAAGCTTTACTTGAAGGGGGAGATAAGATTATGCAGATACCATAATATAATGTATTAAATCTAGTAATCCTCACTTAAATCCAATACGGCGATTTTTACGACTTTAAAGATAAAATTTTAGAAATAAAAAAGGGATTGATTTTCAAGGACTCCCAACGATTGTGTCACGATAAACCGTAATATAGTTTTAAATTCAACAAACCATTCATGAGGAGAATTGACAGACGTAAATACGACAGTTTCCCTAAATGCGGTAAAATCTACAAAATTGTTTAAATATTAATGAATAAATTTGGCGAACCGAACTATCCAAATGACTTAAGTATTTATTCTATTACCATCATAAAAATCATTTAAATAAACAGTAAGATTGGAAAAAGAAATTCTTACGAATAAAACTCCATTTATTTATAATAATCACGAAAATATTCCAATAGCGGATTTAAAATTTTGTTAAATGAAATAAATTCCATCGAAGATAAATCCTGTTTTAATCAGACCCAGAGAGTAGGGTTAGAAGGAGCTTGAGCCAGATTCCATTGTGATTACCATGAGTTTTCTTTCCTAATATTGTTTGCCATCTACATAATATAAGGTAAGAATTAATGAAATAATAATGACATTGAACTCACTGGTTTGGAAATCCAAAGCGGCTATCACTGTAGCGTCGCATTGAGAATGGTGAGCCTCGGTAGCAATCGACGATTTTATTTGAATATGGATCAATTATCGCCGACCAGACGAGAAACCGGTGTGCCGAAATGACATGGATAGATGAAGTAGAAATATCACACATCCACGCATCGATGTTTAAACAACAGTGATTACACGAGGGTATTTAACATTCTCTCACCGTCTAGACACCCTAGCGGATGAAGTCTGAATACACGGACACACAACGGCAGCGGCATGCATTACTACCTAGCCGATATATGGGTATGACTGGATTGGAAAAGTCAGTTTAACACAAAATATTTTTGATCCAATACCATGCCAATAATTCAGATAAGAGCACCACGAATCGATTTCCGAATGCAATGAACTCGTCGGATTTCAGCGCGGACACTTCAGGTAAAATAATAAATTTTCTAATTATTCTCTGTGTTAGTTTTTATTATAAGATATAGCCAGACAGCGATTTTTTTTGCGGAATCATATCTGCAATATTAGGAGATTTCGGATCGCAATAAATGTTTCACCGAATCTTTATTAGTCTATGGCGGAAAACAAATTACAATCGACACCTTATCCCACCAGATTTCGTTTAATTACATCTTGTAACGAATTTACAATCATTTGTCTTGGATCGTTCGCCATTTCTTTTGGTCATTTTGTTGAATTATTTGATTATTTTAATCACCCATTTAATAAGCGGGTTTTTATGAAAGTATTAATTTCAGTATTTAATTATAAATAATAAGAAAATTATTTAAAATTTATTTATGATTATGTTCTAAGCAGCGTGAGAAGAATTTTCGTCTTCTCTTACACTCATGTCTCGTTACTCTAAGGGTCGTGCCCGATTGTCATTGGTATTTCAGGAAGGGATAGGACAAACACTGTTAAATAATCGACATCGTTTCATTTTGTCTAACCCGTAATTTAGCAGCAATATTAAGTGAGATAAAGTTTAACTTAAAACATTTAGTTAATTTTGAGCAAGTGTTGTAAATCAAATCTATTTTTATTGTCATTGAAAAGCAGACAGAATATATTTCTATCAGTAATTTTCTCAATAATCAAAGATCATTGCGATTATAAACATGATACAATTTTCGAACTTTACGTTGATAAATTTATTAAATTTTTTAAAAGGGAATAAAAGGTATGGCAGTACCTGATAATTAAAAATGACAAGTCGCAGGTTTACTCTAATAATACATGTCCGACAAGTGGGGTTATAATTTTCATGCCAACCATTCCGTATTGCTATTTTAATGTAGAATCAATTAATTAGTAGGATACAATTAGATTGTTTGTCGGAGTGAATGTTCGGCGAAAAGGATTAAATGAGACCGCATTAGAAAGAAAAAAAGATCTTTTTACGGCATGACAGTTCAGGTAGTTCTGGGAACTCAAAGCAGGGAAATACCGGTTCAGCATTCCCGACGAACCCACTACACAGACCTGTAAAGGAATTTTGCGACATCATTACACTAAACCCACAAAACTCCTAATGACGCGCACCTGAATAGCTATTGAACAGCCCAACCATGAACAATTTTAATTTTCAAGAAAACTTTGATTGAATTATTTTTCATTCAGCAGAATCAAGTGCCATATTCCGGGCTCCCGTACAGGTCGCTGATCGATGGCGACCGGCCATGTGAGATACGGGCTTGACCGGGTCCCAGCCAAGAAAATCCCGATCAAATGCCTCAAGTCAAACAGAAAAGATTGAGCTACCGTTCGTCGTGATAAGACGAGGATTGGGCCGAAACCCAGCCCATGAGATTCACGAACAGGCCAGGTCCCTCCTCTCACGTCTCGAGGACCATCAGCGTCAGCTCGGTTTCCAAGTGGTCAGAGCCAGGCAATATCTGGCAAATATAGAGGAAGATATCGCGATCGGTAGGATCGCGGACACAGACAACTATACACCGCCGCGCAGCCCCACTCGCCATGCTGTTGACGAATGGGAAAAGATTTACTCTACTAGCACACATGTTGCCAGTTCTCCGAGGTTCCGCTCCAACCGCACAAGAAACACGAAACGACCGGCATATACATATATATATATATATCGTGAGCGCCCTTATGCTCAGCCGGCTGCCGAGGAATGCGATGATGGATCCCACGGAATTTCCCACTTGCATCATTAACTTGAGTACAGACTATGCTTGATAGAATTTAGTGAACTTAATATTAAACTAAATAAACGATTAGTTGATTTTTTCCACGTTCTTCATTTATTTTTGGTTAATAATAGTAATGTTTGTATTATCAGTTAAATGATTTAAGATTGGTAGACAAGAATCGATATCATTATTTACAGATATGGAATAACTGAAAATTCTACAGAAAGAGTTGGAACACGCCCGGAGAATTAATAAGAATTTCTATGAGCAAATTATCCAACTGACAACGGAAATTCAACAAACGAAAGCCGCCTGGATGGAACCAAGGAAAGCAAAAACGCTTTATCAAAGGCTTACAGCAGCCCAAAAGGGATGGATGGAAGAGAGGCAGTTAAACCAAAGCCTGAGAACCCAGATAAAAGGGTTAGAAGTAGTATTGTCAGCCTGCCAAGAAGGAGCGGCAGTGACATATCCCCTCGTTTTTGCTCCTGCCCAACTAGCCTACCGAGAGACAATGACAGATCCGAAGGCTACACCAAAGGCTAGTAGTTATCGACCCGGGCGTAAGGAACGAGCTAAACGCCGAGCCGCTCGATTATTGAACAGTGCATAATTAACTTATCAAAATGTGTTGTTTACTTTATAGAATATATATTTATTGTTACTTAAATGATGTTTAAAGACTTCGATAGGTGTTAATTCGTAGTGGTAGTATGAGGACAATACACCGCCTGAATGAGAAGTTTACGCGAAAATTATGAACACAAATGATGACATTAACGATATAAGGGGACCTAAAAATGCAAAAGCGGGCACAGGTCTTCTATCGACAGCTCTTTGGATCCAGAGATCGTTCGGTCAATTACAGCATTAGTAATAGCGCTCACTTTTTGCGGACGATCTACCCACTCGAACACAGCTCCAACGTTGCCTAGCAACGGGTGCCGAGTGGCAAGCAAAAGAATATTTATATGGAGTTGTCTGGGAAACAACCATATAGTTTAAATACCGCCACCCAGAAACCCACCAGTTATCTAAATTAAATTTTTATATATTTCTTAATTTAAATTGGTAATTTATTTTTAACATTTTTAATTAAATTTATTTTATTTTTATTCATTTAATTCATTAATTTTTACTTTAATATAAATGGTCATTTTACGGTCAAATTTTCTTGTTATTATGTTATTTTTGTTGGGCCAGAACACAGACGGCCTTGTAAATGTTTAAATGAATCGGTAACACAAATGCAAATATAACATGCAGATTTAAAATTAAACCTATTAAAACATCAACTAACCCTATCAAAATGCGAGGAAAAAAACAATAAAACATAAAATTATAAACACACAAATAAATTAAAATGATAACAAAATGCAACAAGATCCGCACGAAATAGATATAAACATAACACGAGAACCCAACGATTTTGACCGAAATTTGACAATTTATAAAAATGCGAGATTTCATGAAAATGAAATTAAAATCAAATAATTTGAATTAGAAATAATTCAATTAAAAAATCTAAAGAAAAAATTGTCAAATAAAATCTCAAAATAATAAAATTAAAGATTAGAATATACCAGAAAATTCCAAGGTCAAAATTTGTTTAACTAAACCAAAAAGAACACGCAAGGTTAGGGTCGTACAATAGGTATATATACCGATTCATTTTTACACAATTTTATTCAGTTTTTCAAAACTTAAAAGCATTTTTATACTCGTCAAACAGTTTTTTAAAAACCTTGAAAGTATTTTGAATATTCGATGTAAGTGAGAGTTTTATTTAAAAACTCTCTCCACGTCGCATCCTCGCAACCTCAATGGAGCTCTGCTTGGGTTTCGGCGTGGGGAGAGCGGTATATTTATGATCTTTTGATTTTATTGATTGGATTATGAATCGGGTAATTTATATTTGTCTTTTAATAAATTATTTATAATGCATAAATTGTTTTTCTTAATTGTCGAAATTTTTCCGGTCCACAGCCAAAGACACATCACAAGTTATTAAAATCAGACATATTATTCGAATTCGTTTAAGTGCGTGGAATATCGCCAATGATTCGTGCCCGTGAAGACTTCGGAATTCGGAACGCAGGGGTCGGAACGTTAATTTTATATAAGGAAGTGGTCTTTTGGCTATTTCCTCGTCTCTAAATTTCCATAAACTCGACCTAAACTATCTTACATACGGCTCAAAGTCATCACACGAGTAGTCCAGTGGGCACTCATTAACTATAATATAAACACAATGCACCTAAGGTCAACTAAAGGGAAGGAAACGGGGAAATAGAGAACTGAAATCGTGGTTGTGAATCTAAAATAACTGTAAATCAAAATTATTATGCGTCTGAAAATAACCAAAAGAGATAAACTAGGACTATGAATCCTAAACCGTCACTATAGACCAAAAATGCTTAGCAAGATTAGGACGTTGTCATGAACTTAGATATATTTACTCTAATAGAAGATTAATGAACTCTAAATTATAGACTTTGAGACGTTATTTCGTATTAAAATTAATAAACTAGCTGAATACCCACCCCGATATAAGGTAGGGAATCGAAATTTAATTGAAGGTAGACTAACATTAACCCCAAATTAACCTGGAGAATTAGTTTTTGAAGTAAATAGTAAAATGATTCAGTGGATGTAAACCCCAGACAATATGCATTGAAAAACCAATAAATTTTCCACATGAATGCGGTAATTGTTAGTGTAATGTTCGGATCCAACAGAGCTTTACTTGAAAGGGAGATAGGATTATCTAGATACCATAATATATTGTGTTAAATCTAACAATTCCCATTTAAACCCAATACGATAATTATTACGATGTTAAAGAAGAAATCCTAGAAACATTACCATCATAAAATCATTTAAATAATTAGTAACATTGAAAAAGAAATTCTTACAAATAAAACTCCATTTATTAAATTGATCACAAACTTATTCCAATAGCAAATTTAAATGTTGTTAAATAAAATAGATTCCACCGAAAATAAATCCTGTTTAAGCGGACTCATAGAGTAGGGTTAGAAAAGGCTTGAGCCGGATTAAATTATGTTCACCATGAGTTCCTTTCCTAATTGTCTGTCATCTATATAATATAGGATAAAAACTGGTGGGTTACAGGGTGTTGACGTTTGTTTGAATTAGGTTGTGGTTACCCTGGTAACGCCATATAAATATTTTCTTTGCTACCACTCGGCACCCACTGCTATGTAACTTTGGAACTGTGTTCGAGTGGGTAGATCGTCCGCAAAAAGTGAGCGCTATTACTAATGCTGTAATTGCTCGAACGATCTCTGGGTTCAACGAGCTGTCGATAGAAGACTTGTGCTCGCTTTTGATTTTTGGTCCTATTATATTGTTAATACCATCGTTCCTACTCATAATTCTTGCGCAAGCGTCTCTCAGGCTGTGCCATGTCCTCATACTACCTCTGTGAGTTGATACTTATAAAATCCTTGAAAATATCGTTTAAACAACAGGAGATATATATTTTATAAAATAAACACAGTGTATAAGTCAATCATGCATTACTCAACAATCAAGCGGCTCGACGTTTAGCCATCTCCTTTCGTCCTGGACGATAGCTATTCGTTGTTGGTGTCGTTTTTGGAGTGGTTACCGCCTCTCGATAGGCTAATTGGGCAGGAGCAAAGACGAGGGGGTAAGTTACAGCTGCTTCCTCCTGGCAGGCTGATAGTGCCACTTCTAACCCCTTCATCTGAGTCCTCAGGCTTTGGTTAAGTTGTTTTTCATTCGCCCATCCTTTTTGGCAGCGGTTAGCCTCTGGTAAAGTAATTTTACTTTTCTGGGCTCCATCCAGACGGCCTTCGTCTGTTGAATTTCCGTTGTCAGCTGAATAATCTGATCGTGAAGATTTTTGTTAATTTTCCGTGCGTGTGCTAGTTCCGTCTGTAATATTTGCAGGGGTTCCATCTCTGTAATAACGGAAAATTAATTTCTTGACTAACAGTTTTGAATCATTAGGTTTCATTAAACAAACAATAACGTTTTAAAATAATAAAACACAAAAGAAAACAATCTTGGGTAACAGTACATCATTTATTTACCATGCATTTATAGTGTAATTATCATAGTTAGCCTATTGGTGTCCTTCTGAGGTCCACGGAGCATCCAAGTGTTCCCGATAAACAAATACCGGCCGCTTCGTGTTCCTGGTCGGTTTGGGGCGGGGCGGCGGCATACAATTGTAGGAGTCTGCAATCCTACCTGCCGCAATGTCGTCTTCTACGTTTGCCAGGTACTGTCTGGCTCTGACCACGTGAAGGTCCACTTGCCGCTGGTGGTCCTCGAGGCGTGTGATGAGGTATCGGGCATAATCCCGGATTTCTTGGGCCGGGCTTCGGCCACAGGCTCGTCCGTCCATGGGGAACGAGGAGGCATCATTCTCCGCTGATTGTGAGGCGGTCCAGCGGGACTCTCTTGGTTGGGGCACCTCGGGATATTTTTCCCGCCAGATGCATCTCCAAGCCTGTCGCCACTGATCGGCAACGTGCGTGGGAACACGAACAAAGGGTCCTGATCCTCCTGAATAAAATTACGATTAAATGTATTTTCCACTTATTAGAAAAATAATCATGAAGAAACATCAATATTTCTGTTGTAGTTCCTGAAATTTGGTGATGAAAAAATCATTGCCTTCTTAGGGAAAATTTTATTTCCTAGACTAGGTCTGACTCCCGGATACTAACTTTTTTCTATCTGTGGACGTTGTTGGAACTTCATAATGTTTCAAATCCGGTCACCTACGTGTGATAAAATTACACCTCATGAATTGCATTTGTTTTGTTTTATTGACCGACAATTCCCTGATAAATTTTTCTCACGCGATATTACTAAAAATAAACAAGCGCGTTTACAATAAAACTTTAAGCTTCACCTTCAAAAAAAATAAATAAATAATATTAATTTACGATTAAAAAATTCAAGCCCGTCCGACAGATCAATATTGGGGGTTGGAATTACAGGGTGGAGTGAAATGCATAATGATATATTTATCTCAAAGGTGCCAGGAAAATGACAACGGGACGTTCATGCTACAAGGGATTATGTCTAGGACGGCGGTAGATTGGTCTGTCTACTGCCTGCGTTTGAGATACGACCGGTTGTTGGATCAATCTGGAACATTTGTCAAGACCATTGTATTCAAATAGTTTAAATTTATTGCTCGTGAGAGGGGAGAAAATCAAGTATTTATAATGAAACACCACCGAGTGAATAGCTCAAATATTTTCCAAATTGCGAGTTTCAATTAGATAGACGCGAAACTGTGTTGAAAAATATATTAACCCAGAATCCATCTAGGAAAATTTTTTATTTAATGTATTGAACTTGTTGTCTACTATACGGTGGACTAAATATATTGGCGACGTACGACGTATACAGAAGACCTATCCTTTTCGTTCGTTCCGATTTCATTAATGATTGCATTTTTCCTTAACTGGTTTAGGAAAATCTCTACCGATGTGGAATAAGTGACTTAGGAGGATTTTGGAGTTGTGCTCGGAGTACTAATGATTACTATAAACTATAATAGGTAACTAATAAAATCTATCCAATCTGCCTTGCAGGAAATAAAAATGATTAAATCTATTGAACATTTATTACATAATAACCAGATAAAAATTAATCGATTAATCCATCATAAAATTGTCAACTAGATGAATGTTAACACGTTGACGGACAGTAGGAACAAGCGAAGTTCGAAAATTGACACTATATGTTTTTCACAACCACGTGCATACTGAATCTGCAACTCGTATAACAGGTGAAATATGAACTTCAACCTAAAAAGATGTTTTCAAAACACGACACTATGCTTCTACGTATACGCCAGTAAGTGCACATTTGTGCTGCTATAGCCGTAGTGTCTAAAAACGACCGTTTCGTTTTGGACGGCTATAGCAGTCATGCCACATTGTGAACTTCGCTTTGACGGCTATAGCCGCAATTGTCCGTCAACGTGTTAATAATATTTTCATTAAAATCCTAAAGATTACCTGTCGGGGGATTCGTGACGTTAGCTTCCGAGCATCCAAGTTGATCATCATTTCTAGACATATTTCCAAAATTTAGAGTAACTGAGTGATTCCTTATCGTCTGTAGAGATTATATTGAAGTGTGTTCAATTCTCTCCCGGCACGATGATTGGGTGAGAGAGTTTTTGGTTGGTGCACGTATTCTGGATTCGGGTTTGTGCGCCTAGTCCGATAGTCCAGTTGACCTCCTCACTGCTTACTAAAAGTGTGTGCGATTACCACTAATGCCAGATGAAATTAGCTATTATTGCGTGAGAGTGTGTTGCCGAGTTGTGTCGTCTGTTTGTGTGCAGATGTCTGAGATTAAGTGTGTATACACAATGCCCGAAGTTGGGTACATCTGTCGCATCCTATATTGTAAGTGAGTGTGTGTGGAGAAATATTGCTATCGATCGACTGAAACCTAAATGCCAAAATTCCTCTGATTAGACTATTTACTTCCTCGTTCTATCACTCTATTTCAGTCGAATAAACATTCGTGGGCAATCAAGTTGATTCATAACAAGTATCCCATATTATCAATTATTTTAAATTATTGATTTTTAGCTTTTCAGAGAATTATATTTTTGATTATTACGCTTAGAAGAGATCTTCCTTATCGCAGTTTTTATGGTGGAGTTAATCATTTTATTTAGTAAGGTTATTCCTAAAAGTTTTATTTATTGTTTGAGGTATATTATAGGGAATCCGTCAGTGTCATCGTTGTTGGAAATATGTTTATCGCCTATTCTCCTACTAGACTCTCCTTAACTAAGAGTTTTATTTGGAATTTCTATTATTTCAGGGTTTGTTGATCTCTGGGTGATTTATTCTTAATTTATTTTGTGGAAAAATTCGATGGAGATCCCCTTGCAACGCGATCGCAATAGAAGTTAGTTTACTTCCTGGCTCGTTACTTCAGTCTTTATTGTCGCTTGGGAATTTATTTTGTTTGTTTTTAAATAAAATTCTACTTTGCTTTTGGATTTTGGTGGTGGAATGTAGGTGGCGACCATGAACGCGGGTGAGTGTATCTGTTATCGCATATTTTATTTAGGATATTTTGATCTCAATATGGTTTTCTTTAACATTAATAATGAAACTTTACAAAACTTTGGGATTTTTGTACTTAAGGGCGAGTTATCGTATTTACCTTAATCAATTTTCCCCGCAAACAGTTTGGTTGAATATAAATCAACTAGATGATTGCGACAAAATCTTTGGGAATTCGTAGAGATTAGATTCCCCTATTTTGCGTTAGAATTGGAGCTAATCAAAACTTTTTATCGAATTTCTCGACATAAATTGGGGTGGTTCTTAATTAACCCTTTCCCTTTTCATTAATTTTCTAAACATGATGTTGAGGATTACAATAATTATTATATTTGAACTTTGACTTGCTATCATATTGAGTCTTACTATAACATTACATTTAAACTAATCTGCCTTTACTTAGGTAACAATATTGGTCCTCAATGTAAAATTAGTACTATCTAACTGCTGCTGTCATTTCATGTTTACTCAAATGGTTTTGTCTTATCTAAGCTAGTTGGGAGACTATGACAATGAAAATTTACAATGATTACCCTATTGGCTTTAAAAATAACGATTTAACGTTCATGAATTTAAATTCATAACAATTGCTTGAATCCGTAACCCTAGCTTAAAATTATTAATTATTATACCTTCCTAGTAACCGCTCAATATTTATGATTACTTTAAATTCTTATCCATCGTTTAAAATTTGTGGTTATATGAAATTTATAATGACAGCTTGATTTAAATTCATAGCAATGATTTCATTTTCTATTTCACCTTCACCTTTCCCCTGGTTGACCTTAGGCGCATTGTGTTCACATTATAATTAATGAGTGCCCACTGGACTACTCGTGTGATGAGTTTGAGCCGTACGTAAAATAGTTTAGGTCGAGTTTATGGAAATTTAGAGACGAGGAAATAGCCAAAAAACCACTTCCTTATCCCTCTCTTCCCCTATACGGAATAATATTGACGTTCCGACCCCTGCGTTCCGCACGCCGGAGTCTTCACGGGCACGAATCATTGGCGATATTCCACGCACTTACACGAATTCGAAACTTATGTCTGATTTTAGTGACTTGTGATGTGTCTTTGACTGTGGGCCGGAAAAATTTCGACAATTAAAAACAATTTATGCATTATAAATAATTTATTAAAAACCAAATTTAAATTACCCGATACATAATACAATCCATATAAAATTCAAAAAATAAAATCATAAATATATCACCCTCCCCACGCCGACACCCTAGCAGAGCTCTATCGAGGTTGCGAGGATGCAACGTGGAGAGAGTTTTTAAATAAAACTCTCACTTACATAAATTTTTAAAGTTTCAAGTTGAAAAACTGATTTAACGATTAAAATTGCGTAAAAATGAATCGGTATATATACCTATTTTTTGGCCCTAACCTTGCGTGTTCTTTTTGATTTTGTAAAACAAAATTCGACCTTGGAATTTTCTAGTGTATTCTAATCTTAATTTTTATTATTTTGCAATTCTATTTGATAATTTTTCTTTTTGAAATTTTTATTGAATAATTTCTAATTCAAATTCTTTGATTTTTATTTCATTTTCATGAAATTTCACATTTTCTGTTAAATTATCAAATTTCGGTCAAATTTGTTAGGTTTTCGTGTTATGTTTATATTTATATCGTGCGGATCTTGTTGCTTTTTGTTATTATTTTAATTTATTTTTATGTTTATTATTTTATATGTAATTGTCTTCTTTCTCATATTTTTTGATAAGGTTAATTGGTGTTTTAATAGGTTTGAATTTAAATCTGCATGTTGTGTTTGTATGTATGTTACCGATTCATTTAAACATTTACAAGGCCGTCTGTGTTCTGGCTCAACAGAACTAATAAAATATTATTTACGTTGAACTCGCTGATTTGAAAACCTAGATTGATTATCTCTGGGGAATCACATCAAAACTCGTAAACTAAGCTCCGAATCACCAAGATTTTGTAAATAAGATTTTTTCCCGCTAATGGAGAGGACTCTCCGACCGCCTAAAATCCATAAATAAACTAAGCGCGAAAAAATTAACATTAATGAACATCGACAAGATGATGACAATTAAATGAATATAGATCCAGGTTCCCCAGCTCGGCGAAATCTGATAGCGATAAATGCAACTCCATACTTTTTCCCCCGTCTAAAGACAAGACCAAGCCATCTTTATTTAACAAAATAACCATAAACTAAACCGAAGGACATCGACACTAAAACCCTTACCTGAAATCACAACTCGGATAAAATCAAACAACGAATACTAATCCAAAAATTCAATCACCCACATTAGGTTATCAATTATTAAAAGAAAATATTAATCCCATAAGTAACATTGATACGTCCACATGATTCTGTTCTGATCAACCGAATACCGTTACGAGTCGACTCTGAGAGGATAATAATTATTAAAATAGAACTTAAACCTCCACTGATACCTGTGAGCATTTCCGGTTATTCATCAGAATAGTCCAATAGACCAAGTTAAGCCAGCATTCAAACCAGCCATCCCTTAATGTATCAATTTCGCCCTGTAGGAAAATAGTGGCCACCGCTAAGTCTACCCAAGAATTCGTAAATAGTCTTCTTTTACCAACATTTTTCCTAAAATCAAACTCCTGAAGGAATAAAAATCTAAAATGCCCGGCTAAAATAATACCTGCAGTTGTAACAACCTAACGAATTATTTACGAGCCTGAAATTATAGGAGGAATTAATGGTTAGAATCAGGAAGAAATTTGAAAACTTAATAAATACGTCCGTCTGCATGGATCGATAATCTCTCATGCTTGACATTTATATTAAGATTTATCGATGGTGTTACGTACCACTCGCATGCACGGACAACAAATCCAATACAGATAGGGGTAGACGAAAATATTCCTGTCCGGCGCATACAAACCGGTTTGCCAAATCGATACCTGACGTTCTAAAAGGGAAAGCTGGAATGTCAGGGCAAATAACGAATTGAATATCTACCCGGGGTGCATGTGGTTATAAAGCCCTATTTTCACATACACACGCTCTAATAATGAATACGCAGGCAAGAATTTTAACTACACACACAATCGACACGCTCACGATATCGCCACTACAGCGGGTATTAATAATAAAGATGGCCCCACACACCCACGCGCACACACTCCTCACTGCCAAAGTCTATGAATAAAATATTGTCGATGCTCCAAAACCCATCACAAATTTTAGACGATCAAGAAATGCACCCACAAACGAACGTTAGCAATGAAAACCCGACCATCAGAAAGGAAAACGAGGATATAGCCCGGAACCCAGATCCACAGTTTTGGGGTAAGTTGTAATTTTCGAGAATCCCGACGTTTTGTTAATCACACAAAATTTTCTTGTAATAAATATTTTGTAAAAATCTCCTTATAAAGTTGTAAATTTCGAGTATTAGATTTCGATATGTTAAATGTATTATTTGGAAGGTAAGTAAAGTTTAATAAATCTGTAACATGTAAATCGAGAACCATGGCTTCATTTACGATTTGCGGATTCGAAGTTAATGTCATTGTTTTGCAGAGATGGGATCACTGGAAATTCTGCAAAGGGAACTAGAACATTCTCGTAAACTCAACAAGGATTTCTACACCCAACTGATCCAAATGTCAAAGGAAATTCACGAAACTAAAGCCTCATGGATGGAACCGAAGAAAGCAAAGCTACTGTATCAAAGGCTTACCGCAGCCCAAAAGGGATGGGCGGACGAATAGCAGTTAAATCAGAATCTCAGAACGCAGATAAAGGGACTGGAGTTCGCCTTATTGGTCTGTCAGGAAGAGGCAGCAGTAACTTACCCCCTAGTCTTCGCCCCTGCCCAACTGGCCTACCGAAAGACGGCGGCCACGGATCCAAAGGTTACTCCAAGAGCAAACAGCTACCGACCTGGACGAAAGGAGCGGGCTAAACGTCGAGCCGCTCGATTATTAAATAATGCATAATTAACTTATAAAATGTGTTTATTTTATAAAATATATATTTATTGTTATTTAAACGATATTTTCAAGGATTTGATGAGTGTCAACCCACAGAGGTAGTATGAGGACATGGCACTGCCTGAATGAGAAGCTTGCGCGAGAGTTATGAGTACAAACGATGGCATTAACAAAATAAAGGGACAAAAAAAGGCAAAAGCGAGCACAAGTCTTCTATTGACAGCTCGTTGAACCCAGAGATCGTTCGGGCAATTGCAGCATAAGTAATAGCGCTCATTTTTGAGGACGATCTACCCACTCGAACACAGTTCCAACGTTGCATAGCAACGGGTGCCGAGTGGTAGCAAAGAAATATTTATATGGCGTTACCAGGGTAACTACAACATAATTAAAACCACAAGAGCACCCTGTAACCCACCATTTTTTATGTAAATTTCGTGCGGTTCTTGATGCATTTTGTATTTATTTTATTTTAATTTTATGTTTTTAATTTTATATTTATTTATATTCTCTCAGATTTTAAAATCTTTAGTTGGTGTTGCATATTGTATTTTAAGTTATCTTGGTGCTGGGTTTTCGTCCTGTATTACTGATGCATTTAAACAATTCTCAAGGCTATTCTTGTTCTGGCCCAACATAAAATATAATTGTTCTAAGTTATTTTGTGTTTATCAAATAGAATAACATAATTATATTTCATAATTATATTTTATAAGTGATATAACAAATTTAAAATAAAATCTGTAATATTCAACAGATTTCTATTAATATAATTAATTAATACAGGTATCCCTTGTATAACGCGGTAGTTACGTTCCAGAATAAGTGCACGTTATGGGATTCAAAACATTCTAAAACAAATTAAAGGTTTATTAAAAACTTTATTGTTATAATTATGTATTTTCCCCTTCGCATTATATAAGTCAAAATTTCGCGTTGTACTGAAACAGAATTTTTTTCCAAATCGCGTTATATCGAAACCACGTTGTATAAGACCGCGTTATACAAGGGATACCTGTATTATTATTGTGGGGTTGGTGGTGTGGATGACCTTCACCCCAAACATACAAAAATAGTTCTTGCTCCCACCAATGGTTACCCGTTGCTGGGCAACGTTGGTACTGTAACCACTGGTCACAGGACGTCCAAAGGTGAGTTCCGATATCAGAACTGCTAAAACTTTCTATTTAATACTTTTCTTTTCTATATTTACTTACAAATAGTAACATAATAAACTAAACAATCTTTATTTAATATCAAACACATCAAATTATCGTCTTGCACGAGTTTATTATCTCATTTGGCCACTCCTTGGGCGAGTCTTCGCAATCGCTCGGTTTGACCTGGTCGAGCTTGTGATCGGGGTTTCTTATTAGTTGATTGGGCTTTTTCTTGGTCGCGATAGGCTAATTGTGCCGGAGCGAATATCAGAGGGTAAGTCACTGCACTTCCCTCCTGGCACGCCGACAGGGCGACCTCCAGTCCTTTGATTTGTGTTCGTTGCGCCTGGTTTAACACTCTTTGCTCTTTCCAGCCCTGTTGTGCGGCAGCGAGGCGCTGGTACAATGCTTTCATTTTTTCGGGCTCGGCCCAAGTGGCCTTCAGCAGTTGTATCTCTCGACTCTGTTGTAGGAGTTGTCGGTGTAGGTGCTGATTTTATCTTCTAAGTTCTTTCAACTCCTGATGTAATATTTTCGTTGCTTTCATTTCTAAAATTACAATATTTAAATGATTAGTCATTTACAATGTTGATTCAATCCTATTGATCCTCTCTCTTAATTATTTTTACGATGTATTATCGGCTGCGTCTCATGCGTCTCAGTTAGTTGGTATTAACTCCTTAGTAGGTCAAAGTTTAATAACAAAAACGTTCTATCTTTTTATATCATTTGTCGTCTATAAACTATTTAGAAATTTATTGCAAAGGGGCAGAAAATTTATATTCTTTAGTTACACTAGCAGCAAAGTAGTTAATTTATAAACTAAAAATTGAACAACCCGTGAGACGTAAACATTTATTGTTATCAAAACTAAAACATATCGGTTCCATTCATTTATGGCCATTGAAACGTTCGTTTCTTCGGTTGTTGTTATTGGAGTTCCACTGGAGATGCCTGCTCGCATACGTATGATCGCCTGTTTGACGGGATCCGAGTCGATTTCGGAGTGTTGACTGGACGAGTTTTTCCGGTAACACCAATTTAGTCGGTGCTGTCATCTGCATCAGCCTCGGGTCGTCTAACTCGAAAGACACTCCATATTCTGGTGGGAATCCATCGGTGCTCGGGATAGCTCCACTTGCTATGTCCCTGTTCACTTGAGCTAGTCGTTGTCTGGCTAACACCGCTTTCCGGTGGTATTTTCTTTTTAGCTTCTCCATCTTCATGGCCGCGAATTCGGCTCGCTGGCGGGCTTCCCGCGCTGAATTGTGGCCCGGCTCGCGCTTAATCGCGATACTTGGTAATTCGATCTCCTCAGCTTGGTATTCTGATCTTCTCGGCCAACTGGAGTCTCCATAAGTGGATAACAGGTATCCGTTATCCCACAGCACTTGGCGGTATCGAGCGGCGGAAGCGCTCGGAATCTGCAGAGTCACTCAGGAATTGTCACTCCAAACTGCTAGATGTGTCTCTACGATCTGAATAGGTAAATAGTTAAGTGTGAACTTGTATCAAAAGAATTATTCATGGACGAGTGTGTTTCGCGTTATGAGGCTAAGACATGATAGCTACACGGTTCTATGGGGTTGATTTTTGTGAAAATTAATGAATGTAAAATCGTGAAAATTACCTCGCTGACCTTCCCCATCTGTCAAGAGGGTGTCGCTACCCGAGGGGTGCACCTGGACAGCATTCCTCGTCCGTTTATAATTATGATCGGCATTCCTTGGTCGAGCTTTCATTTTTAAATAATTTTAAGATGGCACTCAAGATTTCGCCAATGCTTTTATAGCCAATGGCCAGGGTTTATGTTGACATGTTCACATCAAGGTCTATTATCTATTTACATTTTTTATTTAATCAATTCGATTCAATTCGTCGATGATTTTCACAATTTAATTATGATCTTGTATTGGTTTATTGGTGGGTAAATAATTTGTTTCGCGTCGCTATTTATTTAGGACCTGTCATCTGATTTTTTTGACTAATGCTTGTGGTCCATAAATCGTATTCTGTTGACCTGGTCAATAATTTGACGTATGATTCGTCCACGTATTATTTGTTAAGAGCTAAATCTCAATTATATTTATTCATCATTGATCTTCCAAGATGGATTTAATTTTTCTGGCGTTATATTCGGTTCAAATATTTGGATTTTTCTACTATCTCAACGTTGGACGAATGTTTCTCATCTATAGCCAACTATTCGGGATTCTAGGTTGTTCGACTAGCCGGTTGGTGACGGATAATTCTCTGGTTGATAGTCGTGAACTGTACTATAAAGTGGTTTAGTTTTTATTTATCCCGTTTAGTCATTCATCTTTATTATGGTGTTCGAGTATGCTGGGCTGCTTCAGACAATTATTATGATGATTATCAGTTTATCTTGTCATAAGTTGGTTAATAAATGTGCGCCTTGTTTGATTTATTATTATTATTTTGTTGCCATTTCGTTATTACCGATAGTTTAATTATATCATTTGACTTACTCAATCATCGAATCACCCTCTGATCAGGCGATCGTACCTTTACCCTCCAATCTAATTTATCAATCATTTTCGAGCAGTTAACGGATCTATTAGTTACTTCTACTCTATCAATTTAGCCAGGTTCGATCCCTTTAACTATTTCTATGGTTTCGTATTCATGAACTCTATTATTTTGATTTATCGGAGGATGATCTAATCATCGCTTACTCGTAAAAATTACTTTCCTTTTTTATTTAAATAGTTAATTATTAATTTTATTACATCGTTAACCACGTCGTGATTACTTTGCTAAATTTATTCTTTTATATTTGGGTCGTAAGGTCAGTTAGGGATTCCCTCATTTTATTTAGATTAATTTATTTACGTCGCGTCGAGTTTAAGTTATGGATTCAATTACTTTAAATCAAATTAATCACCATTTAGTCATTAAATTTATCTGTATCGCATCGGTTTCAAGTCCCCACTACCCGAGCCTTAATTTTAGTCCTAAGGTTATTGTGTTCATATTAGATTTTACGAGTGCCCACTGGACTACTCGGTGTTATCATTTTAGCCGATTTGTAATTCGATATTTTAGGTCGATTTTATGGGAGATGGGCGAAAGAGAGCCAGCCAAAAGACTAGTTCTCAATCTTCCCACCGCCCCTATAATGGGTAGAATATTTAGGTTCGAGATCCGTCGTTACGCACGACAGAGCTCTCACGGGCACACACTATAGGCGGAGAAACCGCACTTACACAGAGTGACTAGTTGTATTATGATTTTACTTTCTTGTGTGATGTGTGGCTGTGGGCCAGAAAAATTTCGACATAAAACTGAAGATTCGTTTTTCATAATACATATATTTGTTGAAACAATTTCATCATAGTTCGTTCATAGTTCATACATATCAACATACGACAAGAGGTTCCCACACATACGATCAAGTAGAGCTTACATTAAGTTACTTGATTTCGCAGAATGAAAACAATTATCGAGAGTTGCTCCTTTGAATAAAATTGCTCTGTTGAGAAGTAATTTATTCACTGAGTGAAAAGGCATTAAAACTTTGTGAAAATGGATTGGTATTTATACCTGTTCTGTGACCCTAACCTTACGTGTTATTTTTTATGCGTTAAAACAAAATTTGACCTTGCCATTATGTATCTAATTTATTTCTAATTTATTATTATTTTTCGATTTCTTTTACAATTTACTCATTTATTTTTAATTTCAATCATTTCTGATTAAAATTATTTTATTTTTGTTCGCTTTATTCATGAACTCTTTTAATTTTTCGTAAATTATCACTTTTTCGGTCAAATCTTTTGTTATCGTGTTATTTCTATGTCAATTTGTGCATATCTTGGTGCGTTTGTTAATATTTTAATTTTATGTTTTCTATTTTATATGTTAAAATATTGTGTTTTCTCGCATTTTTAGGTGTTTATTAGATGTTTAAGGGTCCGATTTTGAAATGTGCGTGTTATGTTTGCGTGCTGTTTCCAATCCATTTAAACAAAAGCTTGTACTGGCCCAACATTATTATTATTATTACCATTTCATTAAAATTATTTTCGTTTATTATAATTTTATTATCAACCTTTATATTTAAAGATCTAAAATTTATAACTGAAGAATATTAAAATGTTTACTATTAAATTATCAAAAGTGGATAACATAAACTAATTAATGATAATATTAAGTTAATTTATAAAGTTGTTACTTAAATTTTGGACTCAAATATGTTTTATAAGCTAATTTTACCTTAAAATATATAATTATGTGTAAATATCTAATTATGGTTCGAGTGAGTAAATTGATACACTATGTGTAAATTAGTAACAGATGGGTATCAGGTGGGTACAATGTAAGTAAAGAGGGGTTAACACATAATAAATCAATAAAAATAAAAAAATTCGCCAAATAAATCAATAGAAATGCAGACGAAAACTAATCTACACAATAAAATCCCAGATATTTTATGAAAATATTTATTAAAATGACATTCTTGCACTATTGACTTTCCAAATTGGAGTCATCTGAATTGATCTTGTATCCTTCGATAATGATAATTGTATACCAATGAAAGTTTTCAATAAAATTTACTTCTTTATTAGCAATATAAAACTTTGAATTCTCGTGACTAAGATATATGTGGTTATTGCTGCTTCTTAACTTGATATTCATTGTATTTAGAATTTCATTTTCTAAATTAGAATCTGCATCCGATATTATTGCGAGTAAATATGAAAATTGGGTATTGATTAATTTGATTGGCATTGAAAATTTTTAAGTGATAGAAAATCTGAGAAAATGTAAAGTATGGCTATAATTCTTCACTATCATAAATTAGGTTTGCATGTCAAAATAATGATTATAGTTGACATCGAATTTATACTATGTATGTAACTAAAGCAACGACAATGTTGATATAGAAATTGGATTATGTCTAGTGTTCTTTGCGTGTTCTTTGCGTGTTCTACATCTGCCATGGTAAAAATTATGGGTATCTTTTCTTTTATGAGATCCATTTCTGGTGGGCTTCTAGCTGCTTTAGAGTAATCCATCGCGATCTTTCCCGCTTTGTTTATTATCCTCATCCATCCTTTTCCTTCGACCCATTCTGGCATTATTTCTCTGATGGCTTTTACTATTATGTCCATCTTGTCTACATTGTCCTTTGTAGAATTTAATATTATTTTTGGTTCATCTAGCTTGCGTTCCTCTTCGCTTTGTGTGTTGTTTGGTGCTGCTTCTATTTTACTGCTTAATGTTAGTCCGTTTATACTCAGTTGTTGGGTTTGCGATCTGGTTTTCATGCCTCAATTTTCTGGTTCTTTTGTTATTGTTTTAGGTAACACTTTATATCTGCTCACGTTTACATATATAGGCGTGGTGATTGGGTTATTGACCAATTTGACTCGGGCATTGTTCTCATTTATATATATTATCTCGTACGGTCCTTTACCACTTCTTTGTAGTTTTCTGGTGACTCATGGGATGATTTCTGGTGTTGCAATTATTACCCAGTCTCCAACTTAGAAGTTGTGTTCGCGTACGTATCGTTTTTTATCGTGTAACTCTTTGTAACTTTCTTGGTTAAATCTAATATTCATACCCGCCGTTTTCCAGATTTCTTGCATTCGCTCCTTGAGCCCTGTTAAGTAATCATAAATATCCATGTATTGTGATATCGGCGGTTGATATTCTAAATCGATCGGCATGTTACATTCCCTACCGTACATTAGCTTGAAGGGGCTCATTTTTGTTGCTGAGTGTATCGACATTCTATATGCCAGACGGCATAGATTTATATATTTATCCCAATCTTTTTGGTATTTACTTACATAATTTGACATTATTTCTATTTGGATGCCATTGAATCTCTCGGTTTGTCCATTTTTTTGTGGATGGTATGGCAACGTTCTTAATTTTGCAATTCTTAAGTAGTTTGTTACTTCTTCTATGATTTCACTCATGAAGTTTGTTCCTTGGTCTGTTAGTATTTGTTTGGGTGTTCCGTATTGGCAGCATATTTCTTCTACTAATATCGTCGCTATTGTCCTGGCTTTCTAGTCTGGTATTGCGAATGCTTCCGGGAATTTTGTTAGGTAATCCGTATCTTCTAATTTATATATATATATATATATATATATATATATATATATATATATATATGTTTCCGTCGTTGGTTTCCGGTAACGGTCCTACTAGGTCCATTGCAATCATTGTCATGGGTTCCGGTGGGATTGGCATTGGTTTTTGTGGTGCCTTTAATTTACTTCATGTGCTTTTTCTGGTTGCACATGTTAGGCAATTTTTTATCCATTCCTTTAAGTCTTCTCCAATATTTGGCCAATAATATTTTTGGCGCAGTCTTGCTTCCGTCTTCTTTGCGGACATGTGTCCTCCAAGTTTTCCGTCATGATATTGCATTAGCACTTCCTTTTTTCTACTTTCTGATAAACACATGAGTCGTTTTTCGCCATCCATATGTAGTAACCATCCTTTCTCCATAGTGTATCTATGTCTATGCTTTTCCATATGTTCCTTTAATTTATTGTTGCTATCGAAGATTTTCATATCGTTGGTTTTCATAAATTCGATTATTGTCCTCAATTCTTCGTCTTCTTTCTGTTCATTTCTCAGTTTCGTAAAATCGATATGTTCTGCGATTATCATACAGATTCGTCTTACGTCTTGGTCCATTAGCTCTTCAAACACGAATCTTGACATGCAATCTGCATTGGCGTTGGCTTTTCCTGACTTAAATTTGATATATGGTGAGTATTCTTGCAGTTGCATTGACATCTCATTAATCTACTGGAGGCTTCTTTGTGTTGACCTAACCATACTAGTGGTTGATGATCTGTTGTAATATACATCTCATGACCCCATAATAGATATTTGAAGTGCTTGATTGGTTAGATTATTGATAATGCTTCTCTTTCTGTTAGTGAGTAGTTATTTTCATGTTTCTTGAATGTTCGACTATAGTATCCAATGACTCGTTCCCTTTTTTCTTCGTCCCATGGTCCTAGGACTGCTCCAGATGCGTATCCACTTGCATCTGTTGCTAATGAAAATGGTTTCTTAAAGTCTGGATGTACGAGTATCGGTCCTGATATCAATTTATCTCTGAGTATTTCAAAGGCTGTTTGTTGCTCTTTCTCCCAAGTGAATGGGGTGTCTTTGTTGGTGAGCTCTTCTATTGGTTTGGCAATGGTTGCATAATTTTTTATGAACTTCCGATAATATCCGCATAGACCTAAGAATTCTTGCACTCGTGTATTTATTTTTGGTACTGGGCAATTTTTTATCTTTTCGATATTTCTCGGATCCGGCTCTTTGCCTTTTGCCGAAGCGATATGTCCTAAGAAAGGGACTTTTTCCTTGGCCCAATCACATTTTGATGGTTTTAGTTTCAGTTTCCATTGTCGTAGTCGAATAAACGCATTTCGTATGTCTTTTAGGCGTTGTTCGAAGGTGCTAGAATAAATCAATAAATCATCAATATATACCATGCATTGTTTAATGCCATGCGTTACAAAATTCATGCATCTCTTGAAAGAAGCTGCTGCGTTAGTTAATCCAAAATGAATTTTCTTGAATTGGTATAAATCTTTTTCTATTGTGAAGGCAGTTTTTTTTCGGTCTTCTTCCTTGACCTGTATCTGCCAGTAACCACTTTTTAAATCTAGCGACGTAAAATAAGCTGCTCCGTGTAGTGTTTGCAACATCTCGTTTATATCTGGTAGCGGATAAGTATCTCGTTTTGTCACGGCATTGAGTCGTCGGTAGTCTATGCAGAATCTCTGTGTTCATCTTTCTTCTTTACCATGACTACTGAGAATTCCCATGGTGAGCAACTCGGTTCGATTACTCCTGCGTCTAGCATCTTTTGGACTTCCTTTTCTGCGACTGATTTCTGGGCTTCTGCTAATCAATATGGTCGTAACGTTATTGGAGTGTCATCCATCAATGGTATCGTGTCGTGTTACATCGCTTGTGCCTAGATCCAAGTCGGATGCTGCGAGTATGTCCTTGAATTCCATTAGCAGTTTTTGTAGTTGCATTTCTCCGTTTCGTTTAATAGCTGACTGTCAATTGTCCATAATTCTTCCTCTTCAGTTCCCTCGGCTTTTGTCGTTAGGAGTTCGATGTCCATCATTGGGGTTAGTTTCCCTAATCTTTCGTTTTCGTAAATTACTTTGTCTTCCTCATCGAAATTGGTGATGTTGATTGGGATTTCGTCATTGTCATTTACATATACTATTTCCCTGGCTAATGGTAGTTCTCTCTTTTTTTCGAATTTGTGGTTGGGTTCGAAGATCATTTCGTCTCTGGTTTCTTCGTTTACTTTTAAGTAGCAGATCATTTGCGTGCGTCCATGTATTACAATTTTCCCAGCGCATCTTACTTCCGACTTTAACATGCATATCCTTCCGGTTTTATCTACCAGTTCCATTGATCCTAAGTCGATTATTATTTCTTTCAGTAGTTCTGCATGAGATCTGTTCCAATTATGCAATCTGCGCTTAGTCTCCGAATGACTGCTAGATAAGTGTTGATTTTCACATTCTTATATTCAATTATTGACCAGATTTTTCCGATAACTGCCACTGATTCTTTGCTGCAAGTTATCACGTCCATATTTGCTTCCTCGATACATGGCCATAATCTTCCTGGTATTTTGTTCATCTTTATTGCCAAAATGTTTGCTCCGGTATCAATCATTGCCTTTAGCTCTACCCCGTTTATATCTATTGGTATCGTTAACGTTGGTCCGGCTAATGTTTGTAACATAGCTATGGTTCGTGTTTCTAAAACTTGATCTACGCTTCTCGACCTCTTGCTGGTTCTTGGTATTAGTTCTGCCCAATATGGTTCATATGGTGCTGGATATAAGTTGCGTAGTGTTGTTGGTCTTGGTATTGACGTATTTCTTTCTACTGGAGTATTCCTTTCTATGGGCTTCGTTGATTTCTTCAGGTATTCGTATACCGGTGGTGGATGGTTGTAATGTTTGCTATATTTTGTCTTCTGGTTTTCCCATTGTTGGAGCCTTCCTTGGGTTAGCATCTGCGTTCCTCCTTGATTGTCATCATTGTCACTGTTGTCGCTGCTGTCGTTTGTAAAGTCTATCCATCGTTTCCAGTTACTTGTTTTTGTCGTTTTATTCTGGTTCTTTCAGCTTCCAATCTCATTATTGCTTTAAATTTCCGTCCAACTTCTTCATCGGTACCATTCATTCTGGTTAAAATTCCTACTAGTCTCTTTATCTTGTGAATGTCTTTCGAGTGTCCATGCAACACCATTGTCTTTGCTAAGAAGGGTAAGTATCCTATAGCCATCTTCCAGTTTATTTTCAGTTCTCTTTTGTGTATATCAAAGCATGCCAACATCTGCGTTAGGATCACTCTCACAATTTGAATGATGAGTATAATTCCTAGAATTCCTGCCATCATTTGTCCGAAGATTAAGAATCTTCCCCACATGGCTTTCATCATATTTGCTGTGGCATGTTGGAAATTGTCTGGAGATAATAACAATCCGTAGTTGGGTTTCTCTCCCTACTTTTTGCCTCCCGTTATCGTCACTATATTTGATAGTATTGCTTGTCTTTGTGCTGGGAATAGTAAGTGTTCTCTAGCGCGTTCTAGATCTTTCGTTTGGTATATTCCACTTCGTGAGATATCCACCGGTTTAAATTCTGCTTCGCTGTCTAATTCAGTGAGTCCAAATAATTTTGGTGAGGCTACTATTACTCGAGTTGGAAATCGTAACCAACTTCCATCTCTTATTTCAAACAATGATCCGTATACGTTGCTGCAACTGAACCTGTTAGGTACGAATTTCTCTGGATTTATCATCCTTTTTACTGGTTGGGCAAATCTGATTTTCCCTTTGTATATTATTTCCAGTTCATTTATGCATTTGTCTCTGGGGATTGTTGAGTTCTCCGGCACTTTTGCGATCGTCTTTTCGCATTTATACGTATACATTACCTCACCCACTATTCTTCCAAAATATCCTTCTTGGAGTGGTAGTAATGGAATTGCGTTATCCGGGTTAGTGATAGCCATAGCTAACTTAGTTTTTAGTATTTCTCTGTTCAGAATACAGTCGTTTTTTACTAGATCGTAATATATTTTCTCCATTGATGCTAGGCCTCTGTGGTATAAGAAATACATTTTGTTGTTCATGTAGAGGTACAACTTTACATCTTTTGGGTCTACTTGTGCTTTTGCACTTGCTATTGTTGTTCGAGATAGGAATATTAATTTGTAATTTGTACCAATTACCATTTCGTCGCACTTACTCACCATTCGTTCTTTTATGAATCTCATTCCTATTGTACTATCGGTTGATATTATAACTGTTGGCGTGACTTCCGATCCAATATTGGTAGTGATGGTTAGTTTTCCGATCTTTCCGGTTCTTCGTAATTCTTCCATTGCACTCTTCTGGGTGTTTGTTTCTGTTTGGCTGTGTACTTGTCCTTGTACTTCGTCAAATATTGCACTTTTCAGTAAGGTGAGTCGAAAAGTTCTGGTATCGGTGTGGTACACAATCGTTGACATTCCCGTATTGCATGATCTATCTGTTGCCAGACATTGAGGGTATTTTTTCATTGCTTGCGTGTCTGGGTCAAAATATCCTTGATATTTTTCCAGCTTTACCTGATAGCTTTCTATCACCACTACTCCTTTAACTAATTGGTTTAGTAGAGTGTACTCTCCTTCTTCACATGATCCGTCTCCGGCCGTTATTCTTCCTGCGGAGTATACTCTGGTGGTTTTTATTTTCCCTTACTCTGCTGCTACTTAAATTGGTCCGGCTATTCGGATTCGTCCCATAGTGAATCACTCTTCACATTCACTCCGCGTTATTGTCGTCTTTGTCCCTGCTTCTATAATTGTTGAATGTGAATGATGTTCACAGTGAAATGCTACAATTTTTCTTGTTACTGTACATTCTTTAATTTCCGTTTTTATGAAGTCTACCTCTTGGTATACGTTATATGATACTGCTGTGGCTGTTGTCTGCAATTTACCAGGGTTTGCCGCTTTGCACTCTTCCGTTTCTTTCAACAAATACTTGTCACCAATCTTTATGTTGTCGCAGTCGTATACTACAAACGGTTCTGCTACTTTTATGCACATCATCCATATGAGTATTGTAGTGATGATTGCGTTCATTCCTTTTCTGACTGTTCTTGGATCGCTTGAGTTGATGGTGTCTCGAATTCTGTCAGTAATTCTTTTAACTTTGTTTGAATCATGTTCGTTTGGTCATCTCCGTTTACTAATTTTATGAAAGCTTGCCATCCACCTTGAGTTAAGATGAATGGTTCAATTACTTTTCTGATAATATCTGTTATTGCAAACTCATATCCATTTGGGTTGTACTTTGGTGTTCGTTTTCTATATACCGCTATCGTATTATACATCAATTAGGCCATTCCTACTAAATATCTATTTGGATCATCTGATCGTTTTGTTAGATGATTTATTATTAATAACAATTCTTCCGGATATTTGATTGTAGTTTTGCACTTTATTGTCCATTATCTTGTTTATTATTGGTTTTATTGCTGTCCAGAGCTGTTTTGCTTCTGCCCCGATATTACTGAGTTTCAAGTTTCTCTTTATTTCTGGGTTTGCTAGTCCCAGCATATCGGCTATTAATCTATTGATTCACTTTGCTCCGTGTTCTTGGCCCTTTAATTTCCCTTGTAACTGTTTTGTTACTTGGCTGAGCTTGTTTAATTTCGTTTTTAGTTGGTCCATCTGCATTTGTTCTCTGGTTTTCCTTTCTGGTGCTGGTTTGTCTGTTTTGGGTCGTCTTCTTGGTTTATTTTTCCATTGCCGTGCCTGTTTCTTTTCATTTGGGTTGTTCATCTGTCGTATCTCTTGATGTTGTAGCTCCTCGTTCTTTTATCCAGTTGTCCCATTCGTCTCCTGTCGAATTTCGGCGTCTTCTTTCTTTCTTTTTTCTTCTTCGGTATCTGGTTCTATTATTTTGACTGGCAGTCTTTGTGCACATACGAGCTCGTCTAGCTCGTCAGTTGTCATGTCATTTTCGTTTTCTGTGATGAACAAATCTCTGGATTCTGGGATTTTCCTGGTTGTTTCTTCATTAACGATGTCGTTGAGATCGTTTAATATTTCTTTGTCTCCTGTGGTTATGACTATTACCTCATCTGCTGCAGGTCGAATTTCCGGCGTATTGAGATTTTCTTGTAGAGATCCTTTTCTATCGGTTCGAAATCTTGTGTCATAATTTTTAGGTTGTACTTTTACTTCGTTTCTGCTGCTCATTCCGCCTGTTTCCAGATCTGTTACTGTTCGTCTTTGGTTCTTTGCGACGGTTCTCAATATTGCTGTAACTCTCTGCACTTTTGAGTTTCAGTTAATCTCGTCAATTCTTCCTCCACCGAGTCGTCCATATCTGTGGGTAAATATCTTGTTCCGTGAATCCGTTTTTCGAGTACGTTGATTTGCGGTCTTGCCTCTTGCTTTAAGACTCGTAGTTTCATCTCTTTTTCTGTTTTCAATTCGATCGTAATATATATCGTATCGTTTTTCACAAATTGTGATGTTTCTCCTGTCACGTATTTTTAAGTAAGAATTGAGGTATTCCTTCCGCTACATTTTCTGTGGATTTTGGTTTCTGACTTATCGCTGATCTTGGGTCCACTCCCAATTTTTCGCTGTGTCGTCCTTCCCAATGTCCGGGTTTAGCTATTGAAATCACGGTTTTTTGATTAAATGGCCATTCTAATTTCCCGTCGTATCTTCCCCTTGCTAGTAGGAAGTACACCGATAGATATTTTCCTTTTGCTACTCCGTCTCCGTTTGAATATACTCTCAATTTCACACCATATCCTCCAGTTTCCGTATAGAATTGATGGCTTGTTAGGCTGATGATTTTTTCTTCTTCAGCCGATTTTACTTTATCTGCCCATCCACTTATCTTCCATGTATATGAGGCTAATCGAGCTCGATCGTTTATTTCCTCGTCTTCTTCTGGTTGCCATTTGATTTTATTTATCATTTCTTCTGGTAAATCTTCGTATGGACCGTCCTCATATAGTTCCAAGGTTATTTCGTTGGCTACTTCTTCCGGTGCCTCTACTGAAATGTATTTTCTCCATTTGAGTTCGGTTTTCTCCGTTTTACATTTCCACTCCTTTATGCTCTCGTCATACACCTTTTTCCATTGTGTCGATCGACATCGTGAGTCGTCTATGGCTTGTATTTAACTTAGAATCTTGTCTCCATACTTGATATATCGTTAATATTTGGTCCATTTTTCTCATCATCTCTTCTTGAAATTCTCGGATCTGCTGTTCCTTTTTTGTCGTATTTTTTCTCTCTGGTTCGTCCATTGCTATGAAATTGATAGTCTGTTTATCTTGCCATATAACTAATTCGTATATTGGGGTTCGTTCTCGTGGTCCGATTTGTCGTTTGTGGTACATTATTGCTACGTCTTAAACCATTCCGTCATCACTGTTTTCTATTATTGGTTGAATGATTTCGTGGTTAATTCGTCGGTATAGTTCATGTATTTGACAATCGGGGTCCACTGATATTTCTTTTGTTTCATCATTGGGTAATTTCATTTTTATTTTTATCTCCTCTCATATTTCTTTGATGTTCTCCGTATTTGGTTATTAGTTCGTCCGTTCTTTCGTTGTCAAATCTCATAATGTCTGTGTCTCTTACAGCTTCTAGAAAACATTTTCATTGAAATTAGTCTAATAAGAGATAATCGGTTAATATAGTTTCTTGTTTGGTCTATGGCTTGTTTCGTCATTTTAATTTGGTTCTGCCTCATTATTTTCTGATTTTTTTCTAATCCTGGTTGTATTTCTTTGATATTTCATTTGAATTTTTTGCCATATCTCCGTTGTCGTTTCCTCGGTTTCATCATTATCCAATGTTACTACGTTTATTCCGTCTGGCCATATTAGTGAATCTGAGAGATGTATTTCTCGCTTTATTTTTCTTCCCCTGTAGTATAGAGGTCTATTTTTATAACTGGGTCCTAGTTTTTCTATTACCCATTCGTATAATTCGTTTGTACTTTCGCCTCTTGTTGCTATTATCTGTCTCGGTATTTCCGGAAGGTCGATAATCACTTGATATACTGCTCTATCATATTCTTTCAAGTTCTCTTGATATCTTTTTATTATATCCTTCCATGACGCTGTAAACGTTCCATCATCTTGTTGGTATCCTTTCGCAATTAGTTTCATTATTCTGCTGTACGTGGCTGTGTCCTTGAGGTTTATAAACATCTGGTTTCGATCTACCTCTTCTACTACCTCATTTATTTCTTTTAATATTTCTGTTTCGTCCTCTCTTGGTACATTCGTCTCCATTTCTTCTATTTCTGATTTCGGTTCATCTTTATTTGGTTTATTTTCTTCATATGATTGGAATATTTCTCCTCCCAGACTGCTTATTTCACTTTCGTTTTCGTCTGTTTGATCGTCTGGTATCCGTCTTAGCATATTGATGTGCGGTCGTTCTTCTTCTTCCATTGTCTTTGTTGGTCCTTTTGTTTGAAACCATATTTCTTTTATTTTGTTCTCGATTTGTTCTTCACTCAAATTTGGTTTTTCTTCTGATTCTTGTTTCTATATTTTATAGTAGTATTCCTCTGGATTCGAATTTTCGTTATTATTGGTTCTGATACCTTCTCTTCTTTTTCTTTTGACGTTGATGCTTCCTGTTCATCTCCTAGTAGTTCTAATCTTGGTTCTCTTTCTTCCTCCATTTCCCGTGATAGGGCTTTCTTTGCCAATATTTCTATTTTCTGATCCAATGCTTGTTCTTGTTCGATTTTCTTTAATCATTCGTCCAGTTTCTGCATTAGTTCTTTCTTTTTTAATTGGTACTTTTCTTGCTTTAGAGTTTCTTTTTTTCTCTTAATTGATCTTTTTCCTGTTCTAGAGCTTCTTCTTGCTCCATATTTTCTAGTACTTTATCTAATTTTTGCACTAACACTTCTCTCGTAAGTAATTCCATTTCATACGTTAGTGTTTCGTCGTTTTGTTTTTTGTTATTGTTGTTTCCATCTGTCTTGTTTCCGGAATTCCTGATTTGTCTGATTTCTCCGTTGTCGCTTCATTTTGTTGTCGACGTCTTTTTTTCTTCTCCTCTGCTCACATCTGATGTCCAGCTCTACTTGGCTGGGTAAATTCTGACCTTAGTAGGCCTTTCGAGTATGAACCGTTTACCGGTTGGTTCACATCTCATCTACCGCTTGGTGTCCTTGATACTTGGTGTGGTATCCGGGATGTGTATCGAACGGTTCAGCGCTATCAGTCCCTTGGCTGATAACATCCTGAACTTGACAGTCGGTAGCTGTGTTCTGGTGCCTCACCACCAGCTAGGGAAAAAATGTCTCTTGGTACCTTTACTAATTTTCTATCTTTCTCACATTCGGTCTCTAAATTATGCGCATTTTCTTTCACCTCTTGGTTTGTCCCTTCACTTCCCTCATCAAAATTTGTGGTAATCGCGTCAACGGACTTCCCAAAAGAGGTGATCAATCTCTCACCGGCTGCTCGTTGACATATACGATTTGGCCTATTATTTCTTTAATCAGTAGGGTTGATCAAGGTTTCCCTCGGGTGAGCGTACTATCATTTTATAGCTCAGGTCATTGTTTTTTCTCGTCTTTACTCAGTATAATATAGATCAAACAACAAAAATCATACATCAGGAAGCTCGGTTGTCGAAATTTTTCCGTCCAATCATGCGGTCTTTTTAATTTCACGGCTATGTGTCTCTGTGCATGTGTTTTAATTTTTCCCTGATTCGGCTTTCATATGTTATTTATCGTCATTTAGTTACTTTTATTTAACATTTAGTTACTCACGAACAATGCATATTTATTTTATAACATTTACAACGATTTCAGTTCATGGGTAGTATATTGTTATTCTTTCTCTTATCTTTCGCTGACATAGCATGCAATGCGATTCCTGTGCGCACCCTTGGCAATAACTCAGGTGTCCACAAGGTATCACCATCACCCGCGCCTCCTCCGTTCGACACATATAACATTCTCGGTGCGCTTTAGTCTGCTTTTTTATCATCGACACTATCTCGTCCTCAATGGTTTCAACCTTTTTCATCATCGTATTCCAATCTTTGCCAAATTCAGCAATTTCTAATCTCATGAATAGAATTTCATATATTCTTTCAGTTGTCACATGTTTGTCATCATCAATCAATTTTATCAATATACAAAGTTCGTCAGAGTAAAGATTTGAAATTGTTGCTATGTTTTCTCTAACTCGTTTCATTAACTTTTTGCTTGTTGATTAACTCTTCTAGGTTGTCGTTTTCAATATTCAAAATGCTCTTCAGTTTTGCTATTATATGTTTAGCTGGTTCCATCTATAAAACACTAATTAATTTTTATTAAACTATAATTATTTACTCTAATTTATCCAATTACCGTCTATTTATTCCCCTTAGTTTTATTGGTTCTCCCCCGTTTAAGTTTTGTTTATTCTCATTGTTTATCTTTAATCCCTCTACTTACCCCATTTTTATTTATCCCAATTTTACCCTTTAACTACATGTCATTTATTTATATGTTTTTATCCTAAGTCGTTTTTATTGTTTGCGCGTTGTTTCTTTGGTTACTTGTTTTTCCCGTCTTTATGAGGGGTAGGTGTAAGCATGAACAATCAACTCAGAATGATTTATTTTATAAAATTTAGTTGTAGCGCGAAATTGAATAATAGTTTTTCGAGCTCGGTCTTCCAAGAGTTATTCCGCCCGACTTCTGAGTTCGCGAGCCGGATTTCGTCCTGGCTCCCGTTTAATTGCCACATACGGCAGTTCGGCATCCTCCGTTCCTCCTTGTCTCCTGAATCTCGGCTCTCTTACTGGGGAAATCAAAAATCCCACATCCCACATCGCCTGTCTGTATCTAGCGGCGGCGTGGGATGGGGGATCTCACCGTGACTCGAGATTCGTCCACCCATGAATCTATTAAAATGAACGTTATTAGTATTTTATACGAAAATTCATGAAAACTAAATAAATAAATTTATGTATACGCGTGTGGTTTATATATGGGATTTTTGCTCATATTTCGGCGACACGGTTCCAGGAAAGGGTGAATCAAATTAGTCCTCCAAAATGACTTGGTTTGGAGTTTCTGAGCAGTACATCCGTTTAGGGAAGTCATTTATGTGGATGATTAACAGATGGGTATTAGTGGTCAGGTCGTTGGAGTTTCCTCAGTGAAGAGTAATGTTAATGTAGTTTTCATCGCTCTGAGGGGCCGCTTATCCGTATATTTCGCGGGTATTTGACATTTAGTTCAAATTTTCCCGAAATTCGATTTTTTATCTAGATGTAGATCAATGTGCAGTGAAGGCGACAAGGAAAACGAGGCTCCAATAGTTTAATCTTGACAGAAGACATTAGCGAGTGTTCGCCATGGTAGTGCACTACTGTAATAACACTTCTTGGTTATCTGGAGTTTACTATTTAGCGAAGTTTCCAATCCGTCTTAACGGAACGCGTGATACTGATCGTAGTTCAAGCCTTGTGAATTGTAACTCTAGTTCAATGTTTTATTAAGTGAACATTTGTCTTCCACTCGTACATGTAGATTTATAAGAAACTCGAATTTGGGTGAAAATAAGAACGTAGAATGCATTTATTTAAATTTTCATTATTTCGATCGGGTCCTTTTCGCTTTTTATTACATTCCTTTCATTCATGAGAATATCTCGTCCTTGTCCCGCTTCAGGTCTTCGAGCGATATGTGCCATAGTCTTATAACGATTTGCCGGAATTCATAAAATTTAATTGAGGGTTAAAAGAGGTGCAATTAATTAAAGTTTCTCACTTTCTTGAGCGTTGGTTCGACCTTCCATCGTGATCACCTTGTTATCTCCAAGATGGGAGGAACAGCCTTTAACTCCTGAAATGTTTCGCCTGTTAGGATTCATTTTTGAACTTTTTGTGATTTACTAAAATTCTGACACTGGTTAATCTATTTATAGTACTATTCCTACCCTGCAAGTGTGTCTGTACTTGTGTTCAATGCCAGTGTGTACGGTGTATATTTATTTCAGTCAGACATTTTCTGCCGACGTGGAATTTTCTCTCTACTTATTGATCGGGGATCGATTTAGGTTGGGTCTTGACACGTCTATTATTTATTTAACGGGGATTTCATTATTTTGGTTTTCGTTCCTTGGATTGTTTCTATGATAGTTTTGTTGATCATTCGCCAGAATTTGGATTTTATTATATGCGGAGGCACTTCAAGTATACAAATTTTATTATTTCTCGCTAAATAAACTATTTCAGATTTTCAGTTTCTCACTTCCCAGCCGCATAATTCCTTTATGTGTGAACGTCAATTCTCAAACTCACTGATATCCAAGAGTTCCTCACGTACTTCTTCTCTCATTCATTGTGATGTCATTTATGAGTGATTTGTGATTAATCACGATAACTTTGATGTAATCATTATGTGTCGGTTGTTACATTCATTATTTATCTTTTCTCTTTCCATTTCCCTTTTCGATTTATTAGCGTGTCTCTACAGAGGTGAAATTTTGTGACGTTCATTCAAGACGTGATATACTTTCTATTCGGTTATTAGTGTATTTTAGACCCCGTTTAACTAATCTGATCGTTTCCGCTGGTGGAAAATCTGACTTTATATGCATTACTTCAGGTTCGTGAGTTTTCCTACACTTGTCGAGCACTGTAATTTATTAATAAAATTGGATTGACTTTAATGTGGTGGTTTCTATGGTCGGCTTAAATGAGTAGTATTATACTATTATTCTTTATTACTTGACTAAGGTTAATTTTAACATTTTTGGGTGGGGTCGTTGAACAGTGGATGATTTTTTGGGATAAGTTTCAAATTACAGGTGTACCAATTAACTAATGATAATAAAGGTATCGTCAGTAAGATAATAATGCTATTAATTGAGCCGTTTACTCAGTATGACTAGCTGATAGTAAGCTTACTAACTGTGGTGAATCGGTTTATGCCCTTATCACCTGCATTCATAGTCTTAGCCTCTCGTCATTATCTTTAGTCACGGTTTGAATTTACGCCGATTAAATATTTTGGGTAGTTAATTCTCGGGAATCTTTTCACACGATATCGTAAATTTTATTTTAGTTAAAGATATTTAGACATAATAACGATTTCCGATTTCTTTTCCCACTTCCTCCCTTTCAGTTTGACCTTAGGATAATTGTGTTCATATTATAAGTTTAAGAGTGTTCACCGAGCTACTCAATGTTTTATGATTTTTAGTCGTTATGTGAATTGAATTTTTGGTCGTAATTATAGGAACTTGAGTGGTGGGGTAGCAGCCAAAAGACTACTCCTCCTCCCCCCAATTTCCCTTAAGGCGGATATTATTGACGTTTAGGCCCTGCGTTATTCACGCCGGAAACTTCATGGGCACAGGCTATTGGCAGATAAACTGCACCTACACAGCCTGAATTGTGTGTTAATTTTATTGTCTTGCGGTGCGTGAGTGGCTGTGGGCCGGAAAATTTCGACTTGGATAGAATTCAATTTCTGTTCGAAAACGTTTATTTTCATCATAATTGTCGTAATTCACCAATTGTACATCATAACCCTCTCTTCACGCCGACGTCCAAGCAGAGGTCCTTCGAGGTTGCAAGGATGTGACATGGAACGAGTTTTCGAACATTGCTTCACTCACATTTTCTAAATTTCTGACTTCTACTGGATAAAATTATGATTGGAGTTGATTTCACAAACTTTACTCAATTCAAGTCTGTCAAACTGAATTTTTGGTTAAAACCCGATTTTATCGATTGACAACGATTATGAGGAATTAATTTTATGTAAAAATGAATTGGTATATATACCTATTGTACGACCCTAACCCTTGCGTGTTAAATTTGATTTAGTAAAACAAAATTTGACCTTGTGGTTTTCTAGTATATTCTAATCTTAATTTTATTATTTTTATAATTTGGTTCGACAATTTTATTTTAATTTTTTAATTGAATTATTTCTAATTCAAATTATTTAATTTTTGTTCCATTTTTATGGATTTTTGCATTTTTTTTGATAAATTGTCGAATTTCGGTCAAATTTTATGTTCTCATGTTATTTTTATGTTTATTTCGTGCGGATCTTGTTGCACTTTGTTATTATTTTAATTTATTTTTGTGTTTTGTGATTTTATATTTAGTTGTTTTCTTTCTCATATTTTGGCAGGGTTAGTTGATGTTTTATAGGTCCGATTTTAAATCTGCATGTTGTGTTTGCGTGTGTATTACCGATTCATTTAAACAATTCTCAAGGCCGTTTGTGATCTGGCCAGCAAATGATAAAAATTTCTTTAGACCATTTATGTGTTTAACCTTTTTCAAATTTATCTTTCTATTTAATATCCTAACTCGATCGCCAATATTAAATTTTTGTTTTCTTGTAAATCTTCATTAGCATAATTGTTATCATAAATAATTTCTTTGATTAGATCAGGATTCTCACTTGCTTCTGTTAATGAAACTCCTATTGTTTTATGAATTTTTATTATTATATTAATTAATTATTTCTGGTAATACATCTATCCAAATTCTATTTCCTTGTTCTGTAAATTTTTTATACATACAATTTTTCAATGTTCTATTAAATCTTTCAATTATAGGATTATGTGAACCATAATTTGATCTATAATCAGGTGAATTAAAAGTTGAATAAATTTCAATATAATTTTCTTGTCTAAATTCTTTAAATATTTTATTTTCTTTACCATTATCAACATATAATTTTTTTGGAATTCTATCTGGGGTTTCTTCAAATAAAAACTCAAATCCTTCTTTATTTTCTTTTTCTTTTTATTTTTAATGGTAGAACCCAAGCATATCTAGTATATAAATCAATAATTGTTAGAATATATCTATAATTTTTATTATTTTTAGGATTTACGGTTTCAATTAAATCTGCTGACCAAATATCATATTTTTTATAATATTTTTTAGGTTTTCTATATTCTTTGTGTAACTCTGTTGCAAAAGCTTCTCGCTGGTGTAACTCATTCAATAGAGTAGTATTTTGATTGTCTGAGTTTTTTGGTATTTCTCCACCTAACATTATCTTTATTTTCATTGCTATTTTTCCTATTGCTATTTAAAATCTTTCAGAAAATGTTGAATTTTGAATATCATTTAAATCTTGAATCAAATCAATATCTGCTTTTTGACGACAACGAATATCTTCTTGACGATACGCTATGTCATGTTTTAAAGCCGCTGCATCAACTCTATTTATTGGTTCTTCCCCGGGTTTAGGATTATCATTTTCATCAAGTTTTATATCTAAACGAGTTCCTGGCGGAACATCTCTCAAGTTTCCAAGAGAGCCGGACTACATCTTAAGGAATCATTAAAGCTGATTAGGCTTTTCATCCCCACCATTGTTAAGTCTCTGAACAACCTCCATATTCTAATCATAACGAACTTGGGAGGCATGCTGCGGATTGTCCATCTATTCATTTTCGTTTTTACCATTGGGATCGGTCATTACTCGAGTTCCTTAATTAAATTTCTCTAATGGAGTCATAGAAAAAGACTTTAGGAGTTTCCCGCAATTTAAAGGTGTTGCATTTACTAAATTCATAAAATAGTGAGATTTAAATTTTTGTAATAAATATTCTTTTAAAATTATTTTATTGTGTTTTGATAAATTATTTTTTTGCTTTTAAAAGGTCTTAAATTTATCCAATTAAAACATCTTTTTATTTGTTCTTCATCTTCAAAATTAAAACTAGAAACTGATAATGTGCGATCTATATGCTAATAAGAACCTTGATTTTCCCAAGTCATTCCATCATAAAATTAAAATTCAATCCTTTGATAAAAGTCATTTATTGAGAATCCTAAATACTTCATTAATGCTCGACTTTCTTTGTTTTGTTTTAATGCTCTTGGTGGGTTACTGGGGTTTCGCTATTTGTTTAACACCATCTTATTGTCACCCCGGTAACGCCATATAAATATCACTTTGACTACCACTCGGCATCCGTTTCTAGGCAACGTTGGAAATGTGTTCGAGTGGGTGGATTGTCCGCAAAAAGTGAGCACTATTACTAATACTGTAATTGCCAGGACAACCCTCGGGTTCAACGAGCTGTCGATGGAAGACCTATGCTCGCTTTACAACGTCCCCAGTGTGAGAGTGTTCAAGATTAGACTCATTGGTAGAAATAGAACGATGTTTCGGTGACATGCTACTTTAGATTTGTTTAACCATAATTACGATTTTATTTATTAAAACAAGAAAAACGATCAAAATTATATATCATGTCGGCAAATTAATTCGATTTGTTTAGCAGACGTGCGGCTCTGCGTCGGGCACGTTCCTTGCGTCCCGGCCGGTGAATACTTGATGGGACCATTGAGGGATTTGCGGCCGGTGCGGAATCATTGATCGGATTCCGGTAGGTCAACTGGGATGGGGCAAAGATAAGCGGGTAAGTTACCGCTTCCCCCTCCCGACTAGCAGCCAGGGCGACTTCCAGCCCTTTTATTTGTGTCCGGAGACTCTGGTTCAATTGACGCTCCTCTGCCCAACCCTTTTGAGCGGCTGTTAGGCGTTGGTGGATGGATTTGAGTTTGACCGGGTCCACCCAGGTAGATTTCACTTGCTGCACCTCCTTGGTGAGCTAAATTATTTGTTCATAGAGGGATTTGTTGGCTTGCTGGGCTCGGGATAATTCCTTTTGCAATAGTTGGGTGGGTTCCATGGCTAATAAAGATAGGATTAAGTAATAAGGTGATTTAGGATAAGGGTGTAATCGCACCATGTTAGAGTTATTTCAAACAAATTCATATTATGATTTGATGATGACAAAATTCTAGTCAAGCGGAAAAACAAAATAAAGGAAATTCACCAATTTAATTTTAATTATCAATAAACAAATCAAAAATACTAAGAGAATACAATTGTGTCAAATCGTCACCAATCGAAAAATTTATATTTCTTCATGGAAACCGGCTCGCTACCCACTCTTCGGGTGTATAGCCTGAGATCGACATAGTCGGTCTCTTTGTGTTGCGGGCTCGGGCCGCGGTGGTATGTGGGGTCTGGACCGAGAAGATCTGTTGGGGATGCCAGTAGATGTCAGCGATCCGACCCGCCAGCAAATCCTCTTCTACATTCGCCAGGTGCTGGCGAGCTCGGGTCACCTGCAGATCCACGTCGCGCTGGTGTGCCTCCAGATTTTCTAATCGCTGCCGGGCCTGCCGATAGATCTCTTCGGCCAGGTTCCATTGGGTGAACGTTCCCATCCCTAGATTGTTCCGGTCGAGAAACTTTGACGGAGGGAAATCGGGACATTTCTCCTGCCGATATTGGGCCCAAGCCCATCTCCATCGATCTGCGAGGGAAATTGAGGTTTGATCTGTTGAATTGATGGCTAAAATAAATATTATTAGCATGAGTATCTGACCACGAGAACACGGTTATAAATTATTATGGTTATTATTCAGTTATCGTCTTTCCCCCACTCTGGTGCACGTATAATGTGATATCTGTCCGGCTAATGTTAGTCCACATATCATAAATTCCATTAGGTAGTTTACTCGTTAAAAAAAAATCATTACACTAGTATATTATATTTTCTAGCTCGGCTTTTACAGTCTCCTGTTTATGTAGCAAAATCTGGTATATTCAATGGGTACCTCAAAATTATGCGTAGGCTCCTTCACGAGTTTTCGGGGTTTGTTGGTCAAAAAAATTCCACTTCCCTCGGTGTCATTGCTTCCATAATTTCAAAATCTTGGGATATTATGATGGTACGAAATCAAATGGATTTGAATTCTTAATTCAAAACGTGAGGGCCGGTTGTTCCTAACTTCCTATTTTTCTGATAAGAGAAAAAATTGTTTTACGGAATAAGGATTAATTATTTACGTTTGGAAATTTAGTTATTTATTACTTAAGGTTCAGATAATTTAATTGATTATAATAAATAAACCAAGTATAATGATTATAGATAAAAATTTTTAGTAAAAATAAATTTTCAAGACAAATTACCAGCTGTTGTGGGAATCAATTCCCCTGATGTTTCTCCTTCCGACCTCATGGTATTCGAATTTCCCAATTGCATTTTCCAAATGAACTAATGAATCGATAATCTATCATATAAAGGACTAACCTAAAGTGGTGTGCATCCGCTGTATTATAGTTGGATTAAATCGTGGTAATGGACTTTCGTCCAATCGGATACTGGTTGTTGTTTCATTTACATAAAAAATTCGTCCGATCACGGAATTTTCGAAAATTTTGAATGTCGAATTCGACATGATTAATTTGGTAAGTTTTTTTTTTTTGTCTTATCTCTTTGGGCAATAACGGCGGAAAACTCGCTCGTCTCATCGTCAACTTTACGATGTCACGGCGGGTGCTCCCACGTTAAGTCCAATCTACATCTAGTTTATTTAAAAATTTTTAATGTATTCATATTTTTATTTAACATTCAATATACTCGCTTTTTCAGGAATAATCCAACTTATTCATTTTACGACTTAATATATGAAATCATCGCGCTAGAAAAGTCGTGAGATTATTCTCGTCACTCAATCTTGGAATTTCAGATTTGATCATCATTAGAATGATGAATTCATTAATTTGCGGAATATCGTGCATTATGTCTGAATTGGTGATCATAGATCAGGAACTTGTTGGATATTCAAATCAAAATTAAGTGTCTTATTTTTTCCGGAATGAATATCAATAGATGGGTTTCGTAACTTTATTCGGGGATGCTACAAGGAAATAACGGTGGAAAAAAACAAAACGGATAGAACAGTAATTTAATTATCCAAATAGGTTGGGAGTCTGTGTTATGACACAATTTATCCTATGCTTTTGATTTAGTTATTGATTTAGGTTGGTTCGGTTTAGACGGGGTCCACATTAATTTATGGCCGACATTTTTAGTCAAAAATTTTCAAAAGGAGATATCTCTGATAATCGTGTGGATTTATGTCGGAATAATTATCTATTAGCCAGGGTATGTGATTAATAAATAATAATTCAGAAATGCTCATTTAGTATAATTTGATTTTATTAAATTAATTCATAGCAACAATTTCATATTAATTTCTTCCCGTGCCCTTCCCATTTAATAAGCCTTAGGCGCATATTGTGTTCATATTATATTTAATGAGTGCCCACTGGACTACTCGATGTGATGATTTTGAGCCGTGTGTAAAATAATTTAGGTTGAATTTAAAGAAAACGAGAAACGAGGAAGAAGCCATAAGACCTCTTCCTTATTTCTCCTTTCTTCTATATGGGATAGTATTGACGTTCCAACTCCTGCGTTCCGCACGCCGGGTCTTCACGGGCACAGATCATTGGCGATATTCCACGCACTTACACGAATCTGGGTTATATGTTGATTTTTCTGACTTGTGATGTGTCTTGGCTGTGGACCGGAAAAATTTCGACAAATTAATTAATTAATTTCATGAAAAACAGATTTTAACATCATAAATATTTATAAATACATATTAAAAGCAAAATACAAAATTACTTGACCCATTCCATTCAATTAAAAATTTTCATAAAAAATACATCTCCCCCCACGCCGACATCCAAGCAGAGCTCTACCGAGGTTGCGAGGATGTGACGTGGAGAGAGAGTTCCAAATAAAACTACTTCTCACCTAAAAATTCAAATAGATTTATAAGAATTCACAAAAGTTTGTTTCAAAATTGGTTTGAAAAATGGTTAAATTTTATGTGAAAATGCATCGGTATTTATACCTATTTTCTGTCCCTAACCTCGCATGTTAATTTTGATGTAGTAAAACAAAATTCGACCTTGTTATTTTCTAGTGTATTCTAATCTTTATTTTTATTATTTTTTAATTTATTTTAATAATTTTTTATTTAGAATTTTTATTGAATTATTTCTAATTCAAATTCTTTGATTTAAATTTCATTTTCATGGACTTTTATTAATTTATCAAATTTCGGTCGAATTTGTTGGGTTTTCATGTTATGTTTGTGCTTGTATCGTGCGGATCTTGTTGCATTTTGTTATTATTTTAATTTATTTTTATGTTTATTATTTTATATGTAATTCTCTTTTTCTCATATTTGGTAGGGTTTAATTGATGTTTTAATAGGTTTATTTTAAATTTGCATGTTACGTTTGCGTGTGTGTTACCGATCCATTTAAACATTTTCCAAGGCCATATATGTTCTGGCCCAACATAAAACACTCGGGGTCCATAAAATTGCGACCCGCAATTTCGATTGACTTTTCAAAATAATATATACATTTTATTTTCAACATTCTCATTCATAAAAAGTATCTACGGTAAGATTAGTCATCAAGATAAAGATGGACTTGAGGTCCGGCTACTTTACGTAATCAAATAAAATTGGATAGTTCAGTTTTAATATCAATGTGAATCAATGTAAGTTAATAGGATCAGTTCAAATCATTAATAGTTACTGTAAATCAGTTATATTTGGTCTCGAACGAATCACTGACGGCTTGGGTTTCACTTTCGAGCTGGATTTCTCTTTGGGTTGATCTTGAAGGGTGATTCAAAGAAATATGCGAGAGTTTCAAAGTTTCGTTGGTTCTTATGATATTTCGGATTTGGTTGAGCATTCTTCTGAATTTCTGAGTTGGGGTATTTTGTCTTTGTTGGTTTTTCGTTAGGCCGAGAATGAGACAGCATATTAGGAGTATCATATTTGATGTTATACTAAGTGGTAGGATAAGTTCTATTGATAGGATTGTTGTACTAGGTTCACTTTTCAGCTCAACTTGTTTTTCTGGTTGCTTTGTGATTGATAGGACGATTTTTTGAATTTCTCGGATTGGTTTGTTATTGGGATTTGCTTTAGCTATCTCTTGGACTTGTATGGTGATAATTTCTAGGATTTTCTTTATCTCTCGGTTCTCATTTTTTATTGTGATTATTTCATCGTTGTTCTTCAATAGGGTTTGTATCATTGCTTGGGTTTTTCAATATTTTGTTTTAATTCGTCCTTGTTCTCTTTCGTGGGGCATTGAATACATTGAAGGTTTATCTGTCGACATTCCTCGTTTTCGGGGTTTCTGCAAATCTCTTTGAAATCTGCGTAGGTGCTGTCTTCTCTTCTGAAGGGTTGGGTTTTCTCGCATCTCTCTCATTACACTCTCTCATTATTATTATCATTGTTATCCATAACGTTTGGCTCATAGTTTTTCATTTCTAATATATATCAATCAATTTCGTGTTTATTTACAATGTTGTTTCATTTATTTACAGTGGAGATTTTGCCCTTTTTACTCTTTTTCTTTTTCTGGGGTTGAGTGTCTCTCGCACTCCTCTTTAGTCCTGTTCTCTGAAAATCTCATTATCAGGACTTGGGCTTTTATTAATCGCTCGGTTAGTTTTGGGAGTTCTTTTAATCGCTCCTTTTTTTCTTTAATTATCCTTTGTTGGTTATGAATTTTCATTTGGAGATTCCTTTCTTTTGCTTGTTTTCTTTTGAGTTGACGTTTATAATTGGCTCGTTTGGTTGTCTGTTTTTCCAGCTTTTGTTTCGATTCCTGAAGCTGTTCTGTTATCGATTTGATTTCATCCTGAGTCTGTTGATGATTTTCCTTTATTTCTCTAGCTTCTTTACAATTCTCTTCCAGTTGTATTACATATCTTTGTTCGCTTTTCCTGCTATCTCTCATCCTCTCTGCTTCGGTTTTCCAATAGTCTTAAAGGACTACGCGAGTTTTTATCTCGGCTAATTCTCGTCTCAACCGCTCATTTTCTTTCTTTTGATCTCTGTTTTCTCCCATGCTGGATGTAAGTTTTCGTTTCACTACATTGACAAAATGTTTTGATTGTATTAGCTGTTGATTTATCCGGGCGATTTCTGATTCTTGCTCCTCCACTATCTCTTGCCACTCTTTTCTTTCGGCTCTCCACCTTTTACTATAATACTTTAGTTGATCTTGTTTGATTGGTTGTACTAGTTGAATTGGACTTGGTATATATTCTCCGTCTTCCAGATTCATTCGGGTTTCTATTTTGTTCGAATTCATACTAAGTATACATCGATTACAATTTTTTTATGTTTTTATCATTTTTTATTATTTTTATTATCTTTTTACACTTTTTACAATTTTTCTCCCTTTTAATTCATACTATTGTTTCGTCCGTCTCCCCGAATCCTTCATCGGGTTTAGCGGGTACTTGGGTTGGAATTTTCGTTGGGTATAACGGCATGAGCAGGATTGGTGGTCGGTTCTGCAAAGTATTTACCTCTTCACGCAGAGTGTTTGACACTTGTATCTCTTCGTCTAAGAGATAGGTAAGATATTCGACGTTTTCTGTCAGTTCTTCTACTTGGGTTTTTAAATGATGCGTATTTTCTAACGCTTTTAGCTTTTCGATCTCTTTTCTCAGATTCTGCTGGTTCTCTTCGTATCCTTGTTTTATCGTTATTATTTCCAGCCTCGACTTGTCCTCTCACTGGTTCATTGACCTCGAGTTGATGTCTCAGCTGGGATTCCTTTGGATACCACAACTTCCTCGATGTCCGTTTCACCCTCCTTGTTGATTTCTGTTATTCCCTCTCGTTTATTGTTGGTTTTGCCGTCTTTCATCCGTTTGTTCGATGTAGGTTTCCTTATCTTTTGATTTAGCTGTGAACCCAGTTTCCGGAGGTCATTTTGGTTTCCTGAGCTTCTCATTGTACTTGTCTGATTTGTTCCGAAATTTAGTGTTCGGACCTGCTCGTAATAGTTCTTCGATTGTTTTTTTTTTGCACTCGACTTGTTCCCATAATCCCAATCTTCCAATATTTAATATCTTTTGGGTAACAGTCTTATTTATTATTGGTTTGGTAAGGTTCTTACATTTTTTCGCTTCTCTTTTATTGCTTTCATCCTTGATCTCCGTTTCCCATCGTTGTTTTGTTTGTCGGGAGCTTCATCCTGCCGATTGCATTTCTTCGACTCTGGTTTGTTGAAACACGATTTCTGCTCCATCTTTACTATATGATCGAAACTGTTTTGGTTATGGCGTCTTCCAATATTTGCATTCTTTCGCATTGTTCTTGCTTGCTCAGTTATCGAGTCAATCATTCTACCTTGTCTGCATCTCTGGGCTCTCTTATTTTCCTTGATGGTTTTAGCCCTGATTTCTCAGTTTTGTTGATTTTCTATCTTCGCGTTCTTCGCCATTTGCTTTGTAAAGCTCTGGATTCGATCTTCCTCTTTCGGCTATTTACGCTTAGAGTATAATGTCGAATACGTGATCCCAATTACCTCTTGATTGTTCTTCTTCTCTCGGTCCATTTGGTTTTCCAGTATCTGTGCTTGGCCCCTTTTGCCATCTTTTGGCTTGTTCCAAATGGGTTCCTTTGTTACTTTCTATTCGGTATTGGTTCTTATTTTGTTCATTTCCTCTTGCATTGTGGTTCAATAATTTTTTATGGTCTCTTCTTCCTTCTCCTTGTAATTCCGTTTCTTCTTTATCTTTTATTACTTCTCAATCTTTCTATCTCACTTTGTTGGTTCTGCTTATCTTGCTCTAACATTCGATTCTCCTTTCTTTGGTTTTTGATTTCTGGTTTTGTTCTGCATAAACTCCTTCATCATTTCCTCTCTCGCTCTTGGTACGTTTTTTTTTCCTTCTGGGTAAATTTTTTTTTCTAGTTGTTTTCCCACTTTCTTTCATCATCTTTCGTTTTAGAGTTCTTGCACTATATTCCTCTTCTGCGATTTAGTACATTTCTTTTAATCGTAAGTTCTTTGTCTCCATAATTTCTGCTTCCTCACTTGTTTATTTTATTGATTCTGATTGAATCTTTTGAATTGCTGGTTTTTGACTCTCAGCCTCTTTTACAACTCCTTTATGTCTCGTTTGGATTCATAATTGTTTTCTAAATATTAATAATCGATTATTCTCTCTTTCAATCATCTCAATTTAATCATAATTTTACATCATTCGTTATTTTTGTGATTTGATTTTATATTTTTTTTGTTTTTACGTATTTTTATTTACATTTACACATGCTTTCTTTTATTTACTGATCAGCAAAACGGAATCCTTGGACCGTTCGTTGATCGCTTTCTACATACCGGACATATATAGACTTTTAAAGCCCGCATGCGTTCGTCATGTGACCATATGTCCGCAGGGAATATAAATTATTTCAACATGCTTTTGCCAACATGTACGCAATGATGGTTGCTCTAAAATGGCTTCTTTTATTATTGAATTTTTGTCACGATTCTCTTTGGTTTTCTCTTGTAATCGATTGATGCTAGGCATTATTGCTTGTGTCGAGTCGTAACCATTCTAAGTTATTAAGCTTAACCTTCTTGATTATTCTCCTTCATTTTTTGGAGTATCTACTCCTGATAATAGATTAATGGTTCTCGTTTTTGGTCGATCTAAAATATCTTCCACTTGTTGGTTTGTAATTAATTACTTCTATGTTCTCCGACTCTTTTTGCATTGTTTGTAACATACATTTCCTTATGTTTGAGCTTTTTGAGTATTCTGATCTGGTATTGGCTGTTGATTTTTGCATCCTCGCACATTATTCCCTGCTGCTTGGACAAATCCTTTGACTGCAAATTCGGCTGGTCTTGGATTCCCTTTGAAAGTTCTAATCCTCTCCTGCGAATGTTCTTTTATAGTTTCTCTTCCATAATAGTCCGCTGGATCTTCCGAAACTTTATTATCTTATCTTTTTCTCTCCCGCCCTTTTTTCATCCTTGTCTAATTTCTAATTGGTCGGAATCCTTCTAATCTGTTATTGGCTGGTTTCCGACGTCGATGTTAATTAATATGGTGCAGTTAAATTTCTCAGGTGCTCGTTTGCCTTTCTCCTTTCTCCCAATGCGAGAGTTTCCTTTGGAAATAAATGCAGGTAAACTTCTCTGGAGTTCGGGGGTTCTGAGAAAAAGAATTCCTTTGCGGGGCCATCTCTTTACTTGTCAGTCAGTGGAATACTTTATTACCTTGAATGTTAATATCTTTGTCCTCTTTTTCCCTCAACTGTTCGTGTTTACTCTTCTCTTGTAGTAATCACTTTCCCATTTTCATGGCCGTGCCGGTTGTGTCCGAACTGGAATAAGTGCGAATTGCGATTGCTAATGTTTTGATGTTTTCCTCTTCATCTGGTTTTTTTCCAGTAGTTTGTCCATATGAATCTGAGTCCTTCTCTCATCTGTAACTGCTTATCTCTTCGCTGTTCCGCTTGCCATCTAAATATCGTCATTATTTTTTGAATTTTTGTTTTTCCTGATTTTTTTCTAATTATTTGAATTTTTGATTTTATGTGGTTTTATATTTTATTCACATATTATTTACACGTTCTTTCTTTTACAACGTCTTGTCCGGCTTTCTCTACTTCCAATTTGTACAATATCTTCTTATAAGAACCTTCTCCCTCTTAAATGCGTTGTTGTGGATAGAAACGTGGGTGTAACAATGCCGTATTCAGTCAGTTGTTGGTCTTAACATATCTGTGTTCATCCTGTTACTGATTGGGCTGCGATATTCTCTTGTCCTTTCATTGTTAGTATCATATTTTGTTTGAAGGCCATGTTAACAATTCGTCATAATTCCTCTCCTACTCAGACGAAACGCTGAATTATGGGTGCCTTGTTGCGTTTTCCCATCTCCATTCTGGATATAGTTTCTATATCCTCAATTTAATCCATGTCTCCCAGCTATATTTGGTGACTAATCCAGAAATTCTCTGTTTCATCTTTTGCTCTCTGAGTTTCTCTGCGAATTGGTTTATTTTCCGCATATAAATGGTGTTGTATAGGTTTTCTGGCTACTGAAAGCTGTTATCGACTATTCTTTATGCTGTTGGTCATCTGTTGCCATCCTCTTTCCATCTTTGGGCCATTCCTCTGAGTGTACTTTCTTGGCTTTTCTCGAAAATTCTTCTGGATTCAAATTTTCTTATAGTGCTTTTGTGCATCTATTTCTGTTCGTAGGCTTTTACTTCCCATGCCAACATTCCTATCGTTTTCCATCATGATCTCGGTGTGCTCTATACTGTTCTCTATCAAGTGCTTTTTGCATTTCCGTAATTGGTAGTTGTGGCTTGGCACTTAAACAGTTCCAATGGACATTTGACTGGTTTGCCGATGCAATTCGCTCCATGCTCTTTTATGTTTATACTTTATCTTTCCTGTCGCAGTTGTTTGCGCATATCCTTCGTATAGATCGCATATTTGTTCCTCTTTTGGATTCCGATGTTCCATTTCTATTTTTATCCATTCGTCGTTATAGCTTCACAGAATTCGGCATTTTTACTTCCTCTTGATGCACACTTGGTGGTTGTTCTTTCTAGTCTTTTTTTTCGTTGTGATGGTTTGACATTTTCCGCATAGTAATCGTTATAGTCGCATTCATTTGTTGAACTTCGCTTCCCTCAATCAAACTCCTCCATTCGCCATCATTTACTCGGCATTGGACTAACAAATTAATTAATTTCTTTGTTGGTGGCCTTATCCTGTGGGATCTTCGCTCTTTCAATCTTTCGTCGCATCCAGGGCATTTTACTGATTTTGTTTCTATCACTTTTATCGTACAATCTGTACATATTCTGCATCAGCATTTCGTCTGTCTCGCTCCAATCAGTAATTCTTTGCATTTGCAACATTTTAATCTTTCTTTAATTATCGTTCACCCACTCTAATTTTGTCTTTCCATTATTCGTCTCGTCAGCTTCGATGTATTCTCGCTTCCTCTTATTCTCTCGATAATTGTCTCCATATCTACAAAAATTTCCTGAATTATCTACATTGTTTACTTCTATCGTTTTATTTAACATATTACAAAGTTACGCTTTATTTTACTCCACTGCGAATCCGTTCGCGGGGTGAATTCTGGCATGGATGATATCCCATTCACCAACTGCTGGATCTACGTGTTGTTGTGTTACGTAATTTCTAATTTCTCAGCTTGCCCATATAATTTAGATCGGTTAATTGTTCGTTTTTTTGTATTGTAGTATGGTTCTTTGTTGCTTTTCTATCCTTATGGCTTTTGTAAACCTCTGGTCACAGCTTTCCTTAATACTAGAGAGTAGTTGTCCACTGAGTTTGCGCATTGTTGGTTATTCAGTGTCATTAATTCGCAATTGCCGTTCTCCATGTTGCCCTCGATTCCTTGATCTTGATATATTCCGCGAATCTTAATTCCAATTTTTATGGTAGTATATTGGGGCAGCTGCTGGTTGCTTGTATACTCTATGAACGGTGGTACAGACTTGGTTTTGTTGATTGCCTTTATTCGATCCATCTGTTGGTTAGAATACATCATTAATTCATCGGCATCTTTCTGTTTGATTACCTGTTTCTGACGGCATTTTGTACAATTTTATATATAAATATACATACTATTACTCACTATTAACTACATAATATTTCTAGCACTAGTATACAGACGTCCTCCTTCTTGTTTTAACACCATTGTCTCCGGACTTCTATAACGCAGTGTCCGTATATCCCGGTATTTGTCGTGGTGTATCTGGTATACATCAAATTCATTTGACATTGTTGTGGGTTTTTCCCGATAATGGGCGTTCTTTAACGCAAGTCCTCTTGTACTGAATTTCCATGATTTCATATCCTCGGTTCTTTCTGCATCGTATTGTCTAATTCGATATCGAAATTGAATTTTTCTCTGCTGGCCATAATTCTTTCCTCGTTAGTTCTCTCTGTATTTAGTAGTTCTCATAGTTGAAATTATTATCAAGCATACTACGCTGCTTACTACCGCTGTTGTTATCCAAATCATCTTAATCGTGTAACCTCGTTTCGTTAGGGCTGCATGGTTGTGTTCCTTGCGTTGGTTTCTCATTATCTCTCTTTCGGTTGTACATTTTGAGCGCTTCTGGAGTTGTTAAATGCTTCGTGAATTGAAGGTGCTGTCCACCATGAGCATGTCCTTTTGCCATGTCTCGTTACTTGTTTTTTCTCGTCGAGATGTTTGGTTTGTAAGTTGGCCTCTGTCGCGTTTACTTGGATGGTTTACTTGTTATCGTTTCTCTCAATGTTCATGAGTTCCTTTTAGATGTTTATTACATATTTTCCGAGTTTTCCTCCTTTTCGTTTGGGATGCGAACTTTTGATTCTTATAAGTTTTTGCTGGTTTTGCAATTGGTCTTGTTGACTGTTCATTACCTTGGGTTGCGTACGCAGATTTTTGTGATGGGTTTTTCACCTGTGTTCTCAATTAATATTTCCTCTTCATTTGCCGCATTCGATTCTATATTTATTATTACTGTTTTGCTTTCTCTAATCTGACGCTGGTACGGTTCCTCTCTTGTTTCTTTTTCTGGCTGCTTCCTCGTAATTGACTCTGGTAGTTTTCATGTTATTGATTTCCAGTAATCGTTTCTTCCTTTCTGAACGTGTACTATATACTTTCCACGTTTCTTTTTGGTTGGGATACGGTATTTTTGATTTTTGATATCCTCATTTGACTGAATTTGATTCTTCCATTAATCTTTTCCGTTCTTTTTAGTTTCGAATACGCAAACTTTTGTAATGGGTTCCTTGCCTATATTTTCGACTATCATCTCTTCTCCACTCTTTGGGTTTGATTCTACTTTTATTATCATTTCTTTGTTTTCTCGTGCTCGACGTTGATATGGCTCTTCTTTTGGTGTTGTAAATTTTTCTCCCAGGGTTTTGGCTAATGCGCAGGTTATTATTATGTCGTTGTTGGCACATATTATATATTCTGCATTGCCCTCTAGACTATCCCATTCGCATTTCTTTCCTGCTTTCATGTTCATTTTCCAACAATCGATAATTTTGTTTTGTATACACACTTGTTCAATTGTTTCTATTCCTCTGTTTATTATTCGTAATTTGCCTATCCCTGGCTCTACTTGGATTCTTACGCTTTCATCTCCTTTTGTAGCGTCTCTACATACGTCTTTGGTTGTCTGATATGATGATAAGTTTTCGGATCGTATTTCCATCTTTCCTGGTTTTCCTATTGAGTCGAATTGACAACTTATGCTGGTATTCATTGTCAGTTGTAAGCATATTCCTTTACTTGCGATTCCTTTATCATTTATTGTTCGTATTCTGAACGATTTTATTTCTTTCATGGTATTTTCATCAGCTTCCGTTAACTTGATGGACGTAATTAATATCATTATTTTTTGTAGCAGGGTTGGTCGGTTTTGATTTTTTCTTTGTTGTAGTATCTTTCCATTATGTAACCATATCCCTTGGTTTTGTTTTCTTTCGTTGTTGTTGTTGTTCGATTTCTGACGTTCTTCGTTGGATGGTTCCTTTTTCTCTTGTTGTGCGGATTTGTTCTCGTCTCTCGCATTTGGTCCGGTATCTTAATTATCTTAGTTTTCGTTGTTATTATTACCTCCTTCTCCATTATTATCTCCATCCGGGGTTTCCTTTGAAATGTCGTCCTCGACATTTATTACTTCAATTATTTCCTCGTATACCTTTATTATTCTTGCTTTTATATCGTCCATCTCTTTTATCTCTTGTTTGCTCTTTTGAAATCTTATTTGTTTTCGGTGCCATCTGTGTATTATCATCAATAGCTGTTCCTTTCTATCTCCGATTCGTATTGCTTCTTTTGGATGATTGGTGAATTTCAGTCTTTCCCATTTCAACATTGCTTTTATTGTCTTTGGGAATGGGTATTGAGCATATATTGTTTCTTTTAATAGAACGTTTCTGTTTCTTACCATATAGTTTACATCAAATACTTTAAGTGATGATCCTTCGTAGGTCCATTTCATCAGATTGGCTGCTGCTTCGTCTTGTTTGGCGTCGATAGCTTCCCATAATGTTTGAATTGTTTTGCCCATCATTTCTCTTTCTCTTATTGTCGCATTGGTGGTTATAAATTTTATTGCACTTGCCTGTCTTGATTTCAGTGCATAATGTAGTACGTTGTTTTCTCCGTTGTCTTTTTCCTTGAAAGATGACCCTGTTTTTAGCAGTTCTCTTAGAACTGTTGTAGAAGCATCTGCTGCAACTGCGAACATTAGTGGTGTTTGTCCCTCTTCATTTGGTATACTCGAGGTGTGTCCGCATTTCTGCATGAGTTGGATTTTATCTATTATTCTTTGTACTGCAATATGTAGAGGTACGTTCCCTTCTACATCTGCCATGGTGAAGATTATGGGTATTTTTTCTTGAATGCGGTCCATTTCTGGTGGACTTCTAGCTCCTTTGGCGTAATCCATTGCGATTTTTCCCGCTTTGTTTACTATTCTCATCCATACTTTCCCTTCGACCCATTCTGGCATGATTTCTCTAATAGCTTTCGCTATTGCATCCATCTTGTCTACATTATCTTGGATCGCGTTTAACGCTATTTTGGATTCATCTATTTTAGGCTCTTCCGCAATGTTATTTGATGTCGCTTCTATTTTACGACTCATCGTTAGTCGTTTATACTCAGTTGTTGGGTTTGTGATCTGGTTTGCATACCTCGATTTTCTGGTTCCCTTGTTATTGTTCTAGGTATCGCTTTACATCTACTCACATTTAAGTAGATAGGCCTAGTGAGTGGGTTATTGACCAATTTAACTCGAGCGTTATTCTCGTTTACATACATTATCTCATATGGTCCTTTAGCACTCCTTTGTAATTTTCTGGCTACTCCTGGAATAATTTCTGGTGTTGCGATTATTACCCAGTCTCCGACCTGAAAATTATGCTCGCGTACGTCTCGCTTTTTATCATGCAATTCTTTATAGCTCTCCTGGTTAAATCTAATATTCATACCTGCCGTTTTCCAGATCTCTTGCATTCGCTCTTTGAACAGCTGTTACATAAATCATCAATTTCCATATATGTGATATCGGTGGTTGATACTCTAGGTCTATCGGCATGTTACATTCTCTGCCGTACATCAATTTGAATGGGCTCATTTTTGTAGCTGAGTGTATCGACAGTCTATAGGCCATCAGGCATAGATTTATATATCTATCCCAATCTTTTTGGTGTCTGCTGACATAATTTGACATCATTTCTATTAATATGCCCGTTGAAGTGTTCGGTTGTCCCATTGTTTTGGATGGTATGGTGATGTTCCATTTCGCAATTCTGAAGTAGTTTGGTTACCTCCTCTATAATTTCGCTCATAAAGTTGGTTCCTTGATCAGTTAGGATTTGTTTGGGTGTTCCGTATCTACAGCATATTCCTCTACTAGGATTCTCGCTATTGTTCTGGCTTTTCTGGGTATTTGCGAATGCTTCCGGAAACTTGATAAATAATCTGTCCCGACCAGTATATAGATATTTCCATCTGTTGGGTTTCTGTAGTGGTCCCTACTACATCATTTCAATCATCGTCATAGGTTCTGGGTGAATTGGCATTCGTTTTTAACGGTGCTTTCATTTGCTTCCTGTGCTTTTTCTGGTTGCACATATCAGGCAATTCTTAATCCATCTTTTACGTCTTCTCGGATATTTGCCAATAGTATTTATGGCAGTACCTGGCGTTCTGTCTTTTTTTTGCTGACATGTGTCCTCCAAGTTTTCCATCGTGATATTGCATTAATACCTCTTTTTCGTCGCTTGTCTGGCAAACACATGAGTCGTTTCTCGCATCCATTAATAATAACCCTCTCCATGGTAAATCGATGTCGTGTTTTCCATATGCTTCGTTAATTTACTGTTGTTGTAAAGATTTTCATAATATTGGTTTCCAATAAATTCGTTATGTTTAACTCCTCGTCTACCTCTTTCACTCAATTTCTCAGTTTTGTGAAAAGTCGATATCTTCTGCAGATTATCGATATGCATATTCGTCTTACATCTTGATCCATTAGTTCTTCAATACGAATCTTGACATGCAGTCTGCGTTGGCGTTGGCTTTTCCTGATTTTGAATTTGATATATGGTGAATATTCTGCAACTGATGCCCATCCTCATTAATCTACTGGAAGGCCTTCTTTGTGGTTGACCCTAACCGCATACCAATGGTTTGGTGAATCTTAGTGATGTAATATCTCGTGACCCCCAACAATATTTGAAATGTTTAATAGCTTGGATTATTGCTAGTGCCTCTCTTTCAGTTACAGAGTAATTCTTTTCATGTTTCTTGAATGTCCGACTGTAATATCCAATAACTCGTTCCCTTTTCTCATCGTCCCATTGCCCTAGGACTGCTCCAGATGCATATCCGCTTGCGTCTGTCGCTAATAAAAACGGCTTCTTAAAGTCTGGGTGTACGAGTATTGGTGCTGATATTAGTTTATCTCTGAGTGTTTCAAAGGCTGTTTGTTGTTCCTTCTCCCATATAAATGGGGTATCTTTCTTTGTTAATTCTTGTATTGGTTTCGCGATAGTTGCATAACTCTTGATAAACTTTCGGTAATATCCGCATAGGCCTAAGAATTCTTGCACCTGTGTGACTGTTTTGGTACTGGACAATTTTTTATCTTTTCGATATTTCTTGGGTCTGGTTCTTTACCCTTTGCTGACACAATATGTCCTAAAAAGGTGACTTTTCCTTTGCCCAATCGCATTTGGATGGTTTCAATTTTAACTTCCATTGTCTCAGTCGAACGAATACGTTTCGTATATCCTTTAGGTGTTGCTCAAAGGTGATAGAATAAATTAATAAATCATCAATATATACCATACACTGTTTGATGCCGTGAGTTACAAAGTTCATGCATCTCTGGAATGAAGCTGGTGCATTGGTTAATCCGAAAGGCATTTTCTTGAATTGGTATAAATCTTTTCCGATTGTAAAGGCAGTTTCTTTCTGTCCTCTTCCTTGACCTTTATTTGCCAGTAACCACTTTTTAAATCTAACGATGTAAAATATGCTGCTCCGTGTAATGTTTGTAACATCTCATTTATATCTGGTAATGGGTATGTATCCCGTTTTGTTACTGCGTTGAGTCGTCGATAATCTATATAAAACCGTTGTGTTCCGTCCCCTTTTTCTTTACCATGACCACTGGGAATTGCCATGGTGAGCAACTTGGATCGATTACTCCTGCGTCTAACATCTTTTGAACTTCTTTTTCTGCTACTGATTTCTGAGCTTCTGCCAACCGATATGGTCGTAGTGTTATTGGGGTATCATCTGTTAATGGTATCGTGTGTTGCGTCACATCGCTTGTACCGAGATCTAAGTCGGATGCTGCAAATATATCCTTAAATTCCATTAGCAGTTTTTGTAATTGCTCTTTCTCCGTTTCGTTTAGTAGCTGGCTGTCAAATGTCCATAATTCTTCCTCAGTTCCTTCTGTTTTCGTTGCTGGGAGTTCAATGTCCATCATCGGTGTTAATTTCCCCAGTCTTTCGTTTTCGTAAATTACTTTATCTTCCTCATCGAAATTTGTAATGTTGATTGGAATTTCACAGTTGTCGTTTACATATACTATCTCTCTGGCTAGTGGCAGTTCTTTCTTTTTCTCAAATTTGTGGTTAGGTTCGAAAATCATTTCACCTCTGGTTTCCTGGTTCACTTTTACGTAACAAATCATTTGTGTGCGCCCTGGCACCACTAATTTCTCTGAGCATCGCACTTTTGATTTCAACATGCATATTCGTCCGGTTTTATCGCTCAACCCCATCGATCTTAGATCTATTATTATTTCCTTCAATAGTTCTGGCATGAGATCTGTTCCGATTATACAATCTGCGCTCAGCCTCCTGATGACTGCTAAGTACGTATTGATTTTTACATTTTTGTATTCAATTATCGACCAGATTTTCCGGATGACTGCTACGGATTCTTTGCTGCAGGTTATTAAATCCATGTTAGCTTCTTCTATGCATGGCCATAATCTTCCTGGTGTTTTATCCATCTTTATTGCTGAGATGTTTGCTCCGGTATCAATCATTGCTTTTATCTCTACTCCATTTATCTCTATGGGTATCGTTAATGTTGGTCCAGCTAACGTTTTGTAACATGGCTATAATTCGAGTTTCTGGATCTTGGTCCACACTTCTCGATCTTTGGCTGGTTCTTGGCATCAAATCTGCTCAATTTGGTTCGTATGGTGTAGGATAAATGTTTCGTAGTGTTGTTGGTCTTGGTATCGGCACGTGTCTTTCCACTGGCGTATTTCTCTCTGCTGATTTTGTTACTTTCTTTAGGCATTCGTACACTGGTGGTGGATGAATATAATGTCCACTATGTCTTGTCTTCCGGTTTTCCCATTGTTTGAGTTGTTCTTGAGTTAGCATCTGTGTTCCTCCTTGATTTTCGTCGTTGTCGCTGTTACCACGGCTATCGTCTTTGAGGTTCATCTATCGCTTCCAGTTGCTCGTTTTCTGTCGTTTCATTCTGGTTTTCACGGCTTCTAATCTCATTATTGCTTTAAATTTTCGTCCTACTTCTTCATCGGTACCATTCATTTTGGTTAGGCATCCTACCAATCTCTTTATCTTGTGGATGTCTTTTGAGTGTCCATGTAACACCATTGTTTTTGCTAAAAACGGTAAGAATCCAATTGCCATTTCCAGTTGATTTTCCTTTCTCTTTTGTAGATATCGAAACATGCTAACATCTGTGTTAGGATCACTCTTACGATTTGGATGATGAGTATTATTCCTAGAATTCCTGCCATCATTTGTCCGAAGATTAAGAATCTTCCCCACATGGCTTTCATCATATTTGCGGTAGCATGTTGAAAATGGTCTGGTGATAACAACAATTCGTAGTTGGGTTTTTCTCCATAGTTGTTACCTCCCGTTATTGTCACAATATTCGATAGTATTGCTTGTCTTTGTGCTGGGAATAGTAAATGTTCTCTAGCTCGTTCCAGATCTTTTGTTTGGTATATCCCACTTTGTGATATATCTACTGGTTTGAATTCTGCTTCACTGGCCAATTCTGTGAGTCCAAATATTTTTGGTGGTGCTACTATTACTCGAATTGGGAATTGTAACCAACTTCCATCTCTTATTTCGAATAATGGTCCATATACGTTACTGCAGCTGAACATATTAGGTACAAATTTTTCTGGATTTATCATCCTTGTTACTGGTTGAGCGAATCTGACTTTTCCTTTATGCATTATTTCTAATTCATTTAAGCATTTATCTCTTGGGATTGTAGAATTCTCTGGTAGTTTTGCAATTGTTTTTTCACATTTGTACGTATACATAACTTCTCCGACGATTCTCCCAAAATATCCTTCTTGGAGTGGTAGTAATGGAATTGCGTTATCCAGATTTGTGATTGCTATTGCCAATTTTGTTTTTAGTATTTCTCTATTCAGGATACAGTCATTTTTAACCAAATCGTAATATATTTTCTCTGTTGATGCTAATCCTTTATGATATAAGAAATCCATCTTGTTATTTATATAGAGATACAATTTTACATCTTTGGGGTCCATTTGCGCTTTTGCGTTCGGTATTGCTATTCGTGATAGGAATATTCCTTTGTAATTCGTACTGGATACCATTTCGTCGCACTTGCTCACCATTCGCCCTTTTATGAATCTCATTCCGATAGTAGTATCAGTTGATATTACCACCGTTGGCGTGACCTCTGATCCGATAGTTGTGGTGATTGTTGGTTTTCCGATTCTTCCGGTTCTCCGTAATTCATCCATTGCGCTCTTTTGTGTGTTAGTTTCTGTTTCGCTGTGCACCTGTCTTTGCACTTCATCGAATATTGCGCTTTTCAATAAGTTGAGTCTACAAGTTCTGGTATCGGCGTGGTATACGATCGTTGACATTCCCGTATTGCATGATCTGTCTGTTGCCGTGCATTGCGGGTATTTTTTCATTGCTTGCGTGTCTGGATCAAAATATCCTTGATATTTCTCCAATTTTATTTGATAGCTTTCTATTACTACTACTCCTTTGACCAATTGATTTAATAGAGTGTACTCTCCTCCTTCGCACGTTCCGTCTCCAGCCGTTATTCTTCCCGCAGCGTATAATCGGGTAGTTTTTATCTTTCCTTCTTCGGCTGCTACTTGAACTCGTCCAGCTATTGAGATGCGTCCTGACGTAAATCCTTCTTCACATTCGTTCCGCGTTACCGAAACCACAGTTGTTTCCGTTCCAGCTTCTATAATTGTTAAATGTGAATGATGTCCGCAGTGAAATGCTACAATTTTCCGCGTTACTGAGCATTCCTTGATTTCCGTTTTAATGAAATCTACTTCTTGATATACGTTATATGATACTGCTGTAGCTGTTGTCTGCAATTTACCAGGGTTTGCCGCTTTGCACTCTTCCGTTTCTTTTAGTGAATACTTATCACCAATCTTTATGTTGTCACAATCGTATACAACAAACGGTTCTACTCCTTTTATGCACATCATCCATATGAGTATTGTAGTGATGATTGCATTCATCCTCTTTCTGGCTGTTTTTAGATCGCTTGCGTTAATCGTTGTCTCGAATTCCGTTAATAACTCTTTCAGTTTTGTTTGCATTATCTCAGTTTGGTCATCTTTACTAACCAGATTTATAAAGGCTTGCCATCCGCCTTGAGTTAGAATAAATGGTTCAATTGCTTTTCTGATAATATCTGTTATTGCGAATTCATATCCGTTTGGGTTGTATCTTGGAGTTCGCTTTCTGTATATCACTATTGTATTATACATCAGGTAGGCCATTCCTACCAAATATCTATTTGGGTCGTCTGATCGTTTTGTCAGGTGATTTATTATCAACAGCAATTCATCCGGATCTTTGGTTGTGGTTCGCACTTTGTTGTCCATTATCTTATTTATTATTGGCTTTATTGCTGCCCAAAGCTGTTTCGCCTCTGTTCCGATATTGTTAAGTTTTAAATTTCTCTTTATTTCTGGATTTGTTAATCCCAGCATATCAGTTAATAATCTGTTGATCCACTTTGCTCCTTGTTCTTGGCCTTTCAGTTTTCCTTGTAACTGTTTTGTCACTTGGCTAAGCTTGTTTAATTTGGTTGTCAGTTGATCCATCTGCATTTGTTCCTTGGTTTTTCTTTCCGGAGCTGGTTTGTCAGTCTTCGGTTGTCCTCTGGATTTCTTTTCCATTGCCGTACCTGTTTCTTTTCGTTTAGGTTGTTCATCTGCCGTTTCTCTGGATGTTGTAGCTCCTCTTTCATTTATCCAGTTATCCCATTCGTCTCCTGTTGAGTTTCGGCGTCTCCTCTCTTTCTTTTTATTTTCCTCTTCGGTATCTGGCTCTATGATTTCGACTGGTTGTCTCTGTGCACATACTAATTCGTCTAGTTTATCTGTTATCATGTCGTTTTCATTTTCTGTCATGAACAAATCTCTTGATTCCGGTATTCTCCTGGTCGTTTCCTCATCCACGATATCATTGAGATCATTCAATATCTCTTCATCTCCTGTTGTGATGACGATTACTTCATCTGCGGCAGGTGGAACTTCTGGCGTATCTAGACTTTCTTGTCGTCCTATTGGCGTTTTCGTTTTGATTTCTCTTTTGTTGAGTTCTCTACCCGCGATTTTTGCTACCGATAATATATTTATTAACCCCAATTGCATTTGTGTAACTCCGATTTCGAGATCGTCATTCAATGATCGTCCCTCGTATTGTAAGTGAAATGGCAATTCATAAGGTATTCTCTTTTTTACTTCACTTACCTTGGCGGTGATATAAAAGTCTCTTTCAATTGGTTCGAAATCTGGCGTCATGATTTTTAAACTATACTTTTCTATCGTTTCTGCTGCCCATTCGGTTTGTTTCCACTTTCGGATAATTTCTCGAAATTGCTCTGGGTACCACGCATACATTCTCCGATATTCCTCTATTTCCTTTATGATATTTCGTAGATTCTCTACTCTGTTACAAGAATTGATTATCCATTTTGCCAAATCCGTTACAGCTCGTCTCTGATTCTTTGCTCCGGTTCTCAATATCGCTACTAATTCTCTGCATATTTGTGTTTCTGTTAATCTTGTTAATCCTTCCTCCACAGAATCATCCATATCTGTGGGCAAGTATCTTTTTCCGGGGACTCGTTTTTCGAGTACACTGATTCGCGGTCTCGCTTGTTCTTGCTGGATTCGTAATTTCATTTCTCGTTCCGTTTCTACTTCGATTGTAATATATATTGTATCATCTTTTACGAATTGAGGTGTCACAAGTTTTTTCAGTAGAAATTATGGTACTCCTCCTGCAACATTTTCGGTGGATTTCGGTTTCTGGCTTATCATAGATCTTGGATCTACTCCCAATTTTTCGCTGTGTCGCCCTTCCCATTTTCCGGGTTTAGCGATTGAAATTATGACTTTCCGATTAAATGGCCATTCTAATTTTCCATCATATCTGCCTCTTGCTAATAGGAAATACACTGATAGATATTTTCCTTTTCCTACCCCATCTCCGTTTGGGTACACTCTCAACTTCATCCGGTATCCTCCGATTTCTGTATAGAATTGATGACTTGTAATACCGATGATTTTCTCTTCCTCAGCCGATTTTACCTTTTCTGCCCATCCACCTATTTTCCATGTGTATGGGGCTAATCGAGCTCTATCATTTATTTCCTCGTCTTCCTCTGGTTGCCATTCCATTTCGTTTATCATTTCCTCTGGTAAATTTTCGTATGGTTCATCTTCATATAATTCTAAGGTTGTTTCATTAGCTGCGTCTTCTGGCGCTTCTCCTGGTACGTATTTTCTCCATTTCGGTTCGGTTCTCTCCATTTTCCATTTCCATTCCTTTGTCTTTTCATCATACACCTTTTCCATGGTGTTGATCGGCATCGTGAATCATCTATAGGTTTCAATTTTGTGTTCAGCTTTGCATCTTGTCTCCATACTTGGTAGATGGTTAATATTTGGTCCATTTTTCTTTTCATTTCCTCTTGAAATTCTTGAATTTGTTGTTCTTTTTTTGTCGTATTTTTCCTCTCTGGTTCATCCATAGCTATGATATTAATAGTTTGTCCGTCTTCCCATATACCTAATTCGTATATCGGGGTTCGTTCTCGCGGGCTTATTTGTCGTTTGTGATACATTATTGCCACATCTTCTACCATGCCGTCATCGCTATTTTCGATTATCGGTTGGATGATTTCTCGGTTTATTCGTCGGTATAATTCATGCATTTGACAATCGGGATCTACCAATATTTCTTTTATTTCATCATTCGGTAATTTTATCTTTATCTTTATTGGTTCGTCTCCCCTCATGTCTATTTGATGTTCTCCATATTTGGCTATTAATTCATCGGTTCTCTCGTTATCGAATCTCATAATATCTGTGTCTCGCACAGCTTCTACAAATATTTTCATTGAGATTGGTCTAGTTAAAGATAGTCGGTTAATATATTTTCTAGCTTGATCTATGGCTTGTTCTGTCATTTTAATCTGGTTTTGCCTCATTATCTTTTGTCTCTCTTTTTCTAATCCGGGTTTTATTTCTTTGATATACAGTATTTGGATTTTCTGCCATATTTCTGCTGTTGTTTCTTCGGTTTCATTTTTGTTTAACGTTATCACGTTTATTCCGTTTGGCCATATTAGAGCATCCGCGAGGTGTATATCTCGCTTTATTTTCTTTCCTTGGTAATATAAAGGTTTATTTTTATAACTGGGTCCTAGCTTTTTCACTACCCAATCATATAATTCATTTGTGTTTTCGCCTCTTGTTGCTATTATCTGTCTCGGTATCTCTGGAAAATCAATAATTACCTGATATTCTGCTCTATCATATTCTTTCAAGTTTTCTTGGTACTTTTTTATCATGTCTTTCCATGGTGCCGTGAACGTAGTATTATCTTGTTGATATCGAACATGAGGAATTTGAACCAACAACCATTCCTGAATCAGATAGAAACTCAGATATGAGCCTATTCTCTCAAACACTTCCGCAAAACAATGAACCTGCGGAAAATAAAGAATTAATGGTGAATTGTACATGTGAAATCACTCCACCAAAAAATTATTTCGATCTCATGTGCAAACAATCTGATAACACAACCAACAGAAAACTGCTGAATGTTGAAAAAGTTATAACTGCTGTAATGCCCAATATCTACAATGAAAATGGTCCAGGGCGGGCACCCATCAGCGCAGGGCCTGAGGAGAGAAAGCATAACACTCTATATGAACTTGATAAAAAAGGAAAGTTTAAGTGCAATGTTAAGGAAAGAAAACAACAATGTGGGGAGATTCAGCATTATGACTATGAAGGACTAGTTGAACATGCTAGTATCATACATAACGCTACTTTCAATGATCAAAGTTACATAGAATGTAAACCCTGTGATCCAAAGAAAAACAAGGATAGTGCTACAAATATAATAAAGTTCGCAGAAATATTTACTCACATTGAGGCCCATAATCATGGAACATCATGTGCCCAAACTGATACAATGAAAATGTACCTTCACTTAACTAAGGAAAATGTTTTCTATTGCAAATACCGAAGTAAGGGTAAGAAAAACCTTTGCAAAAAATATTTTAACCTTGATTCATCAATGGAAGATATTTTGGAGCATATGAAAACACACTTTGGATATACTTATAATGAGAATAGCAGAATAGCATGCTACTGTGGTATCTGGGAACATTTTCCCAAACTTATTAACCATATCAAAAATCAGCATCTGAATGAGTTTATCAACACTGTATCAATCACTGAAGATAATCTCATTATTCCTAAAGTGGTATCACCTCCAGTGCTTGCTGGAATACTTGTATCTAATGAAACACAAAGTAATTTGGAGGAAGAACAAATTAAACCAAGAAACTTACCTGAGAATCTTGCCTTCAACAGGGATGCTGAAAAAGAATTGAGTTGATGGTCGCAGCACTTGATCAAGGCATATGTATATTCATTTGCTATAAAAACATCATCAATATTCGTCAATCCTTATACTTGCAATGCTTTGATCCAGTGCAACTACAAAACTTTCTTTGAAACATTCCCTTTCAAAGATTTTGCAAAATGGAATGAGATTATACTGCCATTTCACAATAGCTCATCATCATGGTCTTTTTTCTTTCTAAACAAAAGAAAAAGAATTGCATTAATTATTGACCCAACTTCTGATGATAGCCATACTTTACATTTTGAATTGGCAACGGATATCCTCAAGACAATACTTAATGTGCAGAATATATTTGGGGATCTTAAATTCCCTCTTACTGAAATTGAATACCCTGTATGCCATGAGGTAAGTCTATCCGCATTTTATGTATGTCATTTCATAAAATGTTTGATATCTGACACATCAATAACCATACCAGATATAAATACCATGAAAGAGGCAATGAGACCGATTATCAGAAAATATAATTGTACAAAATTTCCTGAAAGTGATATCAGGAATTATCGAGTACTCATAGAAGACCTCATATACCAAGTAAACCTTGATACCATTACTTGTGAAGAAATACTGAATGAAATTGAAAGGATAAATGGAAGATTAAATCCTAAAAAGTATTTCAAGGAGAATAAACCAAAAAGTGATTTAATACATCTACAAAAGAAAAAAGCTGCGGAACTCCTATGTGTTAAAAGGTTAAAATTTCAAATTAATCAGAAAGTAGAAATTGAAAAAATATGGGAAAGCAGCGATGTAGATCACAGACCACCAATGGCCAAGTTCTTAAAAACATTTGCAAATCAGGATTGTCCCATATCAAATACGTCGTTGATAACCCTGCCTTTCTACAAGGATGAGGACTCTGATGTTTTTACAGATTGCAAAACCATGTCCCATATCATGATGAACTTGGATAGCTCTGCCCCTGGAATGGATCTCATTACAGGTGGTGATTGGAAGAAAATTAGTCCTAAACATGAACTAATAACGGCAATATGCAATTGCGTATTACGAAATAGAATATGCCCACAAAGATGGAAGCTTTATAGAACAGTCATGATTTTAAAACCAGGAATATTACCCGAAAGCTTTAGAGCTAATTCTTGGAGACCACTGGCGATCATGGACACAGCCTATAGAATTTTTACAACTCTACTGAATAACCGCCTACTACATTGGATCAGGAATGGCAGCCTTATTAGCCAGAACCAAAAGGCAATAGGTGTTCCGGATGGATGTGCTGAGCATAATGCAACTATACACATTGCAATTGACAGGGCTAAACGATGTAAAACGGAGCTTCATATTGTCTGGCTTGATATCACTGATGCATTTGGTTCTCTACCACATGACCTGATCTGGTATACACTGGCTGGTATGGGTTTGAAGAGTGAAACATTGGACTTGATAAAAGAACTATATATGGATGTGAAGACTATGTTTGACTGTCAAGGGGCCTTATCTGAACCTGTAAATATAACTAAGGGAGTCAAACAGGGTTGTCCATTATCAATGACACTCTTCTGCCTGTCTATTGACTACATCCTGAAGTCCATCTTAAATAATTATCCTTTCTTTCTACATGACTTGAATATCAGTGTCTTGGCATATGCTGATGACCTGGTACTCCTTTCAGACTCTTACTCGGGAATCAAGAAATCATTAGAGAGCACTGTTGATTTGGCAGCCTTTGCAAATCTAAAATTCAAGCCATCTAAATCTGGATACTTGTCTTTTAATGATATTAACATGGATATAAATAGACTATATCTATATAATGAAGAGATACCAATGATATCTGAGAATAACAAATATAGATATCTTGGGGTAGATTTCTCCAACAAACGAAATCAAGATATAGATGGACGACTTGATTCGGCACTAACATTGACCAAGTCTCTTTTTGGATCATATCTGCATCCATCACAAAAATTAAATGCATACAAGATCTTCATACATTCGAAGCTTATCTTCTCTTTACGTAACTGTGTAATAGGTCATAGAATCCTTGACTGTGATCGGAACAGAATTACACAGGGACGTGAAAAACAATTAGGTTTTGATCAAAAAATCAAGGGTCTCCTAAAGACCATGATTGGATAATAAGTTTCAGGCAATGAATAACAATTTCTTCTATACGCATTGCAAGCTGGGTGGTCTCGGTGTAACTGCTGCTATCGATGAGTATCTGATACAGAGCATTACTGGTATAACGAGACTTTTTAACTCATCCAACATCAGTTTTCGGAAAATGCTTATGACAGAGCTGGCACAATCTAGAGGAAGTGGAAATTTTGAAGCTGGACTCAGTTGGATGAACTGCGAATTCAATAAGATATACCCCAAATCCTCATTTTTTGTAAAGTTTCAAAAGTCGGCACAATCTCTTAAGAGAAAGTTTTGTATATATGTATATTTAAAGTTTATAGATGATAGTTTCACACTTGAGATAACATATAAGAAGAGGATCTCTTACATTAATCATCAAAATCTGAACACTCTTTCGAAAGAACTTCATAATTTTGTGGGTCTCCATTATGCTGAACAATGGTGCAAAAAGAGAGTACAGGGACACATTGCTGCTTCTATCGGAGATAGTATAACTGCTAAGTATCTGATAGCAACTGATACACTTAATGATGCGCAGTACTATTTCTTGATACGTGCGAGAAATAACCTGGTAAATCTAAACTACGGGGCATATCGCCTTAAATACAATCTTAACACAAAATGCAGGCTATGCAATCTGGATGAGGAGACCCAAGCACATGTGTTTAACCACTGCCGAGCCAAACCAAATGCAAGAAGAGTTAAACATGAGAATGTATTACAAGGCATAGTTAGTTTCCTGGAAAAAATTGGATTTGAGATAGATGTTGAAAAATCTCCAAAGTATATCTCAATTCCAACAAAGCTGAAGCCTGACATGGTGATAAGGTCTAGGAGAAATAAAGACATACATGTCTTGGACCTAAAGGTACCTTATGACTCTGTTGAAGGCTTTGAGAAAGCGCGGGAGGATAACTATGTTAAGTATAAAGATTTGGCTATGCAGATTGGAAAAGCATTTAATCAAACAGCCACTATATCTGCTGTGGTTATCGGATGCCTGGGCACATGGGACAAAAAGAACAATGCCACTCTCTCAAAAATCGGGTTAACAAAGTCTGAAATTATAGCATTGGCCAAAATAGCATGTGCAGATGCTGTGATTGCATGCTATCATATATATCGGGAACACATTTCCTTCACAAAAAGTGTCCCTCCTGTTTAGTCTTGTGTGGAAATTTACGAGGCAATGCTGGTGATAGATCGGCGTTGCAGTTTTGTGTAGGCAGATTAAAAACAGAAGAGTATTTCGTGCTGAGCATCGCTCGCATATTTAGCCGAAAGGCCGCTTTTGTTTTATAAAATAAAATTTTGAAAAAAAAAAAAAAAAAAAAAAAGATTCTCTGATGCCCAAGTGCTAATTGATTTTATTATAAATAAAAAAGGGATCAAACTAGACATATGGAGCAGCTGGAACCGCTTAAGGACGCAACTGACTCCATGTGCTAGCGACCCAAACTATAATATTATGAAATATATTTCTAGTCTAATATCGGGCGAATGTATTGATAACTGGCGGCATCCAGGTGCCTATAAGCTTGCAACCGACATCCTCACAGATGCCACATATCGCCTGGCGTTGGCGGATCTGGACTCGCTTGCAAAGATCCTGCAAGGATCTCTTTCGATCTGGGACCCCCAACATGCTGCACGCTGCTGGTACCGAGTCAGAAGGACTGCCAGATGGCCTAACTCACGGACCTGTCGTTATATCGACAGTTTCCTGAAAGGAAACCTTGCTGAACTGCCCAACAAATGGCTACATGGTCAGGCACTGAGCATGTTGAGAATGCTCACCATCAGCCTGGCCAAGTCTTTTAAGCCGGACAAGGATCTAAAAATAGATAATGATTTATATAATGCCCCACTTATATATAGGAAAAATGATTATATAAATGCGCAATACGCACATGCCAGCAACAACCCGAAATTCCCAGCCAGAGACTATGGACCCCGAAAAGACTCTGGAACCAGACGACAGATCCAACATACCGCAGCTGTGTCAAACGCACAAGGAATACGGAACTATAATTCCGACCAGAGGCTAGAACTTGACCAGGATATCGGTAATTTCTACATTGGTAATAACTATTTTAAAAAAAATGCGTTACTGTTAAAACCTAATACGGCTGAGGATAATTCATATGAAATGAATTTCCCAGCTATTAATGGAAAAAAAAACATTGAATTGCCGAAAAATAGAAAGTATAATACTCAATATGCTGAATTGATTGACAAAGAAAAACCCCATTATAATGGAAAGAAAGGCAAATCATACGCCGAAATTTTGAAAGCCAATGATATTGTTAAGATTAATAAAAAAAACCCAATCAAAAATCCAAAAAATGATATATTTAATAAAAATACTTTGAAACCGAGGAATACTGAAATATACTATGGGTTTAATAAATACCCATCCAAATCTGGCTATAATATTGAGATTGATGATGTTAGGTCTGTACTTGAGGATGCTAATAAGGATAGATATGCTGAAATGAATACCGGCAATCATTATTTTATATCCAATGGAAAAAATAAATCTCTTACTAATTATAATGAAAATTTGCTTGATAGACAATTGAATTTTGGCAATGGGCTTAATCATGGAAAAAATATAAAAATCAATAAACAAACTCAAGTTAATGATGATAAACTTAATTATTTTGATAAATTAACAAATTTAGATAGAAATTCACACTTTAAAATTAATGCTAATATTAATAATTTAAATAATTTTAGTAAACAAAAATTTCAATTTACTAAATTAACTAAATTTGATAATAACTTAAATTTTAATAAAACTTATAAAAATGAAAACAAATTTAAGCTATATAATAATAAATTTAATTATAATTCAAAGTTTTTAGAATATGAAAAATTAATTTATGATTTTAAAATTAATTTAAAAATATTTAACAAAAAATTAGACTGTATGTTTTACCAAACAGAAAATGGTGCACTTTTAAATGCTCAAAAAAATTTTTCTTGCCCTCAGGGCAAGAAAAATTTTAAAGTTAATGTACGCAGCTCATCGGCCTCCGGCCGATTCGCCGACTCCAAAGCGGGTTTTGAACCTGAATCGATTATTAAAAAAAAAATAAATCTATCGACAAATACTAATAATGACACACCCATTAAACAAATAAATAACACAATACCCCAACTACCCAAACAAACAAAAAATCAGTTCAGAAACCAAATTAAATTACTTTCTGCCCGGCTCTGGACCAAATTTAATCTTGATCACAACTACATTCACACAAATAAACAATTAAACATTGATGATAACCCCAACACAACTCACCCCAAAACAAAACAAAACCCACCCACTAAACAACCACCCCTACCCAGAACTTTCAAATATTTCCACACAAACCGTTACTCAGCTCTAAGTGACAACCAACAAACCACTATTACCACACCCCCACACAACAAACGTACCATACTAACACCGAAGCGTACCCAGCAAATCATTAATCCAACCAACCAACCGTTTACCTTCACAACAAACACCAAATTCAAAAACCCATTCGTAACCAATATAAAACAAACAACAACTCACCTACAAACACTTCCCAGCAAACAGCAACAAAAACATATATCACACAAAATCCCTAAACCACAAATTACACATTCTACAAACAACCTACAACAATACAAACCCACATCAGCATCAACAATAATCACACCCAACCAAAACCCATTCAATAATACCTTCATCACATTTAACAAGAGGGATAAACATATTGTTTCCCAAATTAACACAATCCTAACCCAAAAAGAAACACAAATCAACCAAAACATTCAATCCTTAACCCAACAAATGATGGTGCTCCAACAAAAACTAAAAACCAACCCACCCCCCACCCAACAATCCTATTTAACTGACATTGATGATGTCCAATTCACACAATATAACCAAACACAGAATAAACATGACAACAATACACCACCACAATTTCACCAGCCAGAACTCTCCAACACCACCAACTCCATTCCTACAAACAACCCCCCGACCGACACTTTAATTTCAAACTCCACCAACCAACTCAGTCCAACCCAAACCAGACCCCCTCTCAATGACACTGTCTTAATTGAAGACGAAGATGTTGACCTTGATGAATCTAACAAATCCTCGTCATCTCTCTTCTCATCGTACAACACCCAGAATGACATACTGCACGAAACCCTCCAATCATCCACCCACCCCATAAACACCGACAAGGACGACCAACTACCAACCACAGAAACTCAAAAGCCCATCAACCTGCACCCATCATCACAATCCCTATTCTCCCTAACACAAATTACTGACCTACCCCCAAAAGACGGTGAAACACTCACCAACCCGGAACAATATATACACTCCGAATCACTCGACATTACCCAAAAACCATACAACCCTCATGACCTCCGCGATCCATTCAACTTCATCCACGCAATTGAAGTCACAAACCTATACGACGTCGCTAACCCTCATAACGCCATGACATCACAGCCTATCATACCAACCGCTGACACAACTATAGCCAAAACCCCAACTGATCCCATCCAAACCATAATACAGACAAATGAAACCATAACTGACAGATCACCAATTCCACTCAGAACATCGTCCCCCATCTTTCGTCTTGGCGCAGAGGGCTATGTTAAATGCACAGTCCCTAAATGCAAACATGGCAAGATAGGCCCCTTGATGCCCCAGAAACAACTAGACCATATCCAGAGCATGCACAATAGGATAATTAGGAAAAATGACACCTTCTTGTGCCTATTATGCGAACGAAACAAACAAAAGCCCTTCGTCATTGCACTAAACCTTATCGAAACACATCTCACCAACAAACACCCAGAAAAACCAATCCGTGGCACCAGAGAAGAGTACAATGACAAAAAACGTGTCCTGACTCTCACAATCAATCAAGAGGGCACTCTACTATGCACATATATTGCAAAAAAGAACCTCTGTGAAGCACATCTAACAATCCACACACCGACTGCCGAGATCCAAAAACACATCTTAGCAAAGCATAAAAACAAAACATTTGACGAAATAAATATTGTCAAATGCTTCTGTGGCATAATGACCAGCCTCAATAATGCACAATCCCACTACGCCACACACTCTCCAACACCGACAACAATCACTATTGACAACGAACCACCAACACACATTCCCGTCACCACTTCTGACATTGGATCAGATTGACTATCTCAGCACCAAATATCTGCATACATCCTGACATATGCCAAAACACCCAATACCATTTACATAGATAGCTTTATCGGCACTGCACACACTGATAGAAACTTCACCACATTCTTTGCTGCCTTCCCTTTCCACCAATATCCTACATGGAATGACATAATCTGGCCCCTCTATCTTGATAAGAATCATTGGGCACTTTTCTACATGAATAAAACCAAAAAATCGGCAATAATTATTGACCCCACCTGTGAAAACAGCACAATTAAACATAAAGCACTTGCTGAATCCATCATCAACACCCTAACAAACCTCCAAAATATCATTGAAGTAAACACCATCACACTAAACGATGTCCAATACCCCAAATGCGACTTAATCATCCATACTGGCCTCTATATATGCCACTTCGCCAGATGCCTCGCCACTAACTCACCCATTACTCTGCCAATCATACCAGAGCTGCGCAACCAACTAGACCACTTAATTACAAAAATCATCAACAATAAAAGAAACCCCAATGACATAAATAAATATAGAACATTCATTAAGGACATAATAATACAACTTGACACAAGCCACATAGAACCTGACATTAGCCTCGCTGAAATGTATAGGGTTCATGAAGCCATCTGTCCCCAGAAATATAAACCCTTGCACGTAGTTCCGAATTTCCTCATCCAAAAGGATCACAAGCGAATGATCTTCGAGCTACGGCAGAGTTTTGATCGAAAGGCTAAAGCTTCCATAGATAAAATACTCTACCCTATAACCAACATTTCTACAACACCAACGGATGACAGCCTCATATCCTACTTTGAATCCAAAGTTAAGCACATCGACACAATAATACACCTAGATACTTACATCCCTGACCCGGAATTCTCATCTGATATGCCTATGACATCCGAAGATCTTGTTACTACATATAGCTGCCTTGACACGCACTCTGCCCCCGGTAGTGACAAAATAACTTTCTCTGACTGGCGCCGACTTGACCCAGACTTTGAATTCCTTACTGCACTCTTTAACAATATCCTCCGCACTGGTAAAAGTCCAAACAAATGGAAAACATTCCGAACAAAATTAATAATAAAACCAGGCAAAGAGCATTCACCGCATGAAGTATCCTCTTGGAGGCCACTTGCCATACTCGACACAGCTTATCGTTTCTTTGCAACTATCCTCAATAATAGGCTCTTGACCTGGATAGCGAAAAGAAACCTGCTGTGCAGTAACCAGAAGGCGGTTGGCATCCCTGACGGATGCGCTGAACACAACACAGTTATCAGTCTGGCAAAGGAGTGGGCGGTCATAAATGGGAAGGACATCAACTTTGTTTGGTTAGATTTAGCTGATGCGTTTGGAAGCGTCCCCCATGATCTGATCTGGCATTCCTTGTCGAGACTGAAACTGAAGAACAAAACAATCAACCTCATCAAAGACATGTACAACGACTGCTACACAGTATATGAATGCGAAGGTAAGCACACTAAGACGATCAAGGTCAATAATGGAGTAAAACAGGGATGTCCCATGTCCATGACTCTCTTTAGTCTTACAATCAACTTCATCTTGCAGAATATCCTAAAAGAATACCCCCTTATCATCCACAATCACAATATTAGTATAATGGCGTACGCCGATGATCTTGTTCTCATAGCTGACACTAGAGAGAAAATGAGAAAGATGATTAAAGACATTACCAAATATACTGACTCCGCAACTCTCAAATTCCGACCTAGCAAATGTGGATACTTCCAATTAAAAAGAAACCACAATGACCCACCAATAACACTTTACGACGAACAGATCCCAATAATTGACGAGAACCACCTATATAAATACCTTGGCGTCGACTTTGGCCAAAAGGGCAAACACAACATAGATACCATACTCAATACAGCACTTGACGACACCACAAAAATATTATCGTCTGACCTACACCCTGCCCAGAAGCTCCAAGCATACAAAACCTTTATACACTCCAGACTGATCTTCCCCTTTAGAAACTGCAACATCAACCATATGACACTCGACACCAACCGTAACAGAACGGTACAACACCGTGAAAAACAACTAGGATTTGACCAGAAAATAAAAAGATTATTCAAAACTATGCTTGGAGATATCCACCAGAACATAAACAATAACTTCCTCTACGCCCACAGCAAACTTGGAGGTCTCGGAATCACACCAAGCATCGATGAATATATTATTCAGAGCGTCACCCACCTCATAAAACTCCTCAACTCTAAGGACACCAAAATGCGCCAATTCATAATCGCTGAGCTCATTGAACACACTAAAATGAGATTCCCATCCCAACAGAATACCATTGATGATGCTCTGAAATGGCTACACTCTGAAACAAAAGGGGGTACCGGAGGCCCCAAAACAATCTTCACCAAATTCCGTTCCTCAGCAAATAGGCTCAATGAAAAATTTGGAATCATTACCAAACTCACACTAGACAATGACAACTTCCAACTCACCATAAAAAGTAAAAACTACAAAGACACCATCACACATGACAACCTTAAAGAATCCTCCTCGAAACTCCATGACCTGACTAGTGAATGGTACGCTGACCAATGGCACACTATGACCTGCCAAGGTCATATCTCCAAAACAATTGGCAGTAATAGACAATCTGCTTTCCTCATAAAACATAGAGCCCTGACCGACAAACAATACCTCTTTCTCATTAAAGCACGTAACAACATGATAACCCTCAACTTCAGCACAAACAGAAACAAAAACAAAATGAACATTCTGTGCCGGCTTTGCCATAAAGAACCTGAAACACAAGCACACATATTTAACCACTGCACCCAGACACAAAATGCAAGACGCAACAAACACAAGAATGTAATGAAGACAACAAGCGACTACCTCATTTCAAAAGGATTCTCTGTTGATATTGAATGCACACCTCAAGGAATTGGCACCCGACTCCGACCTGACCTGATCATAAAATCCAAACGTAACAAAAAACTACACATTTTAGACATCAAAGTACCTTATGACCGCGAGGAGAGTTTCAATGCGGCAAGAGAGGACAACTACAAGAAGTATCGCGAGCTTGCCCTAGAAATGGGTAAAACCAATGCTTGCAAAACTACGTTGTCCGTCTTGGTGGTTGGAACTCTTGGCTCGTGGGACAAGGGAAATGATAAAGCACTGGACCAAATAGGTCTAAACAAAATAGAACAGAAAAAACTTGCAAAGCTATGCACTACAACCGCAGTTATCTCAAGCTACACAATATACATAGGTCACATTACAAATAGACCCAAACAAACACAATAGTGTGTTACTGGTGGCATGGCATGCTTATCAGTACACTATTAATTATGGAGTACTACTCTCCAAGAACTTGGGTTACCCCTGAGGGCTAATATTATTATTATTATTATTATTATTATTATTATTATTATTATTATTATTAATATTATTATTATTATTATTATTATTATTATTACTATTATTATTATTATTAATATTATTATTATTATTATTATTATTATTATTATTATTATTATTATTATTATTATTATTATTATTATTATTATTATTATGTTTAATGATGGTATTAGTGCCTCACGGGTACCCCAAATACATACAGATCCAAATGTTATTGGTAGCATATGATGCTTGCCAATACATTGACATAGACAGACAACAGTGTAGTAACTAGCCGATACAACACTGTCTAGCAGACATCACCTGACCCAGGTATATCTGTGAAGCATCGCATAATGATGCTCACAAAGGCTTGAACTAGCACATACCAGAGGGTGGATTGGTGGGAGTGCTGCCCGATTAACACGGAGCGTTGTGATGTGCGCTGCTGATCCTTAAGGGGAACTCAGCTTTCCTAACTACAAGTAGAAAATCAAAACCAACCGAAACCTTTAAGGTGGAAGTTAATCCGAAAGGATTTGCCTACTCTTAGGAGAGGCTGGTAAAAATGAGCTCGGTGCACGTCGTGTCAAAGCCGAGAAGATCTGTTGGGGATGCCAGTAGATGTCAGCGATCCGACCCGCCAGCAAATCCTCTTCTACATTCGCCAGGTGCTGGCGAGCTCGGGTCACCTGCAGATCCACGTCGCGCTGGTGTGCCTCCAGATGTTCTAATCGCTGCCGGGCCTGCCGATAGATCTCTTCGGTCGGGTTCCATTGGGTGAACGTTCCCATCCCTAGATTGTTCCGGTCGAGAAACTTTGACGGAGGAAAATCGGGACATTTCTCCTGCCGATATTGGGCCCAAGCCCATCTCCATCGATCTGCGAGGGAAATTGAGGTTTGATCTGTTGAATTGATGGCTAAAATAAATATTATTAGCATGAGTATCTGACCACGAGAACACGGTTATAAATTATTATGGTTATTATTCAGTTATCGTCTTTCCCCCACTCTGGTGCACGTATAATGTGATATCTGTCCGGCTAATGTTAGTCCACATATCATAAATTCCATTAGGTAGTTTACTCGTTAAAAAAAAATCATTACACTAGTATATTATATTTTCTAGCTCGGCTTTTACAGTCTCCTGTTTATGTAGCAAAATCTGGTATATTCAATGGGTACCTCAAAATTATGCGTAGGCTCCTTCACGAGTTTTCGGGGTTTGTTGGTCAAAAAAATTCCACTTCCCTCGGTGTCATTGCTTCCATAATTTCAAAATCTTGGGATATTATGATGGTACGAAATCAAATGGATTTGAATTCTTAATTCAAAACGTGAGGGCCGGTTGTTCCTAACTTCCTATTTTTCTGATAAGAGAAAAAATTGTTTTACGGAATAAGGATTAATTATTTACGTTTGGAAATTTAGTTATTTATTACTTAAGGTTCAGATAATTTAATTGATTATAATAAATAAACCAAGTATAATGATTATAGATAAAAATTTTTAGTAAAAATAAATTTTCAAGACAAATTACCAGCTGTTGTGGGAATCAATTCCCCTGATGTTTCTCCTTCCGACCTCATGGTATTCGAATTTCCCAATTGCATTTTCCAAATGAACTAATGAATCGATAATCTATCATATAAAGGACTAACCTAAAGTGGTGTGCATCCGCTGTATTATAGTTGGATTAAATCGTGGTAATGGACTTTCGTCCAATCGGATACTGGTTGTTGTTTCATTTACATAAAAAATTCGTCCGATCACGGAATTTTCGAAAATTTTGAATGTCGAATTCGACATGATTAATTTGGTAAGTTTTTTTTTTTTGTCTTATCTCTTTGGGCAATAACGGCGGAAAACTCGCTCGTCTCATCGTCAACTTTACGATGTCACGGCGGGTGCTCCCACGTTAAGTCCAATCTACATCTAGTTTATTTAAAAATTTTTAATGTATTCATATTTTTATTTAACATTCAATATACTCGCTTTTTCAGGAATAATCCAACTTATTCATTTTACGACTTAATATATGAAATCATCGCGCTAGAAAAGTCGTGAGATTATTCTCGTCACTCAATCTTGGAATTTCAGATTTGATCATCATTAGAATGATGAATTCATTAATTTGCGGAATATCGTGCATTATGTCTGAATTGGTGATCATAGATCAGGAACTTGTTGGATATTCAAATCAAAATTAAGTGTCTTATTTTTTCCGGAATGAATATCAATAGATGGGTTTCGTAACTTTATTCGGGGATGCTACAAGGAAATAACGGTGGAAAAAAACAAAACGGATAGGACAGTAATTTAATTATCCAAATGGGTTGGGAGTCTGTGTTATGACACAATTTATCCTATGCTTTTGATTTAGTTATTGATTTAGGTTGGTTCGGTTTAGACGGGGTCCACATTAATTTATGGCCGACATTTTTAGTCAAAAATTTTCAAAAGGAGATATCTCTGATAATCGTGTGGATTTATGTCGGAATAATTATCTATTAGCCAGGGTATGTGATTAATAAATAATAATTCAGAAATGCTCATTTAGTATAATTTGATTTTATTAAATTAATTCATAGCAACAATTTCATATTAATTTCTTCCCGTGCCCTTCCCCTTTAATAAGCCTTAGGCGCATATTGTGTTCATATTATATTTAATGAGTGCCCACTGGACTACTCGATGTGATGATTTTGAGCCGTGTGTAAAATAATTTAGGTTGAATTTAAAGAAAACGAGAAACGAGGAAGAAGCCATAAGACCTCTTCCTTATTTCTCCTTTCTTCTATACGGGATAGTATTGACGTTCCAACTCCTGCGTTCCGCACGCCGGGTCTTCACGGGCACAGATCATTGGCGATATTCCACGCACTTACACGAATCTGGGTTATATGTTGATTTTTCTGACTTGTGATGTGTCTTGGCTGTGAACCGGAAAAATTTCGACAAATTAATTAATTAATTTCATGAAAAACAGATTTTAACATCATAAATATTTATAAATACATATTAAAAGCAAAATACAAAATTACTTGACCCATTCCATTCAATTAAAAATTTTCATAAAAAATACATCTCCCCCCACGCCGACATCCAAGCAGAGCTCTACCGAGGTTGCGAGGATGTGACGTGGAGAGAGAGTTCCAAATAAAACTACTTCTCACCTAAAAATTCAAATAGATTTATAAGAATTCACAAAAGTTTGTTTCAAAATTGGTTTGAAAAATGGTTAAATTTTATGTGAAAATGCATCGGTATTTATACCTATTTTCTGTCCCTAACCTCGCATGTTAATTTTGATGTAGTAAAACAAAATTCGACCTTGTTATTTTCTAGTGTATTCTAATCTTTATTTTTATTATTTTTTAATTTATTTTAATAATTTTTTATTTAGAATTTTTATTGAATTATTTCTAATTCAAATTCTTTGATTTAAATTTCATTTTCATGGACTTTTATTAATTTATCAAATTTCGGTCGAATTTGTTGGGTTTTCATGTTATGTTTGTGTTTGTATCGTGCGGATCTTGTTGTATTTTGTTATTATTTTAATTTATTTTTATGTTTATTATTTTATATGTAATTCTCTTTTTCTCATATTTGGTAGGGTTTAATTGATGTTTTAATAGGTTTATTTTAAATTTGCATGTTACGTTTGCATGTGTGTTACCGATCCATTTAAACATTTTCCAAGGCCGTATGTGTTCTGGCCCAACACTCTTCTAATATATCCATATAAATGATTAAATAATTTAACTTTGAAATTTTCATTATATCGTTTTTTAGCGCACTCATTAATTTTTTCCTTATTATTTTGTGCATATTTTCGTTCACACTCTTTACATTCAGAATTATAAACATAATAATCCCTCTTTAATCTACTCTTAAATTTACTTATATGTTTTTCTATATTACATTTTGTACATACTTTTATTGGTAAAGTAATTTTCAAATTTCTTATTCCTCCAAAACATTTCTCTTTATATTTTTGTTCATATAACTTATGATATATACTTTGATATTCTTTACACATATCAAGAAAATAGGATTTTCCTTTTCTGTTAATAATTTTAAAAGATTCAATGTTGATGAGTTGTCAGAAAACTTGAAATTTGTATTTTTGACGCCTAATACGACATCAGTTATTCAGCCGATGGATGAGGAAGTAATATGAACTTTTAAAAGTTATTACCTTCGACGAACATTTAAACTTCTTTTAAGTAAGACTGATAGACAAGATAAGCCTACCATGCAAGTTTTGAAAAAGATTCAACATTATGAAAGCCATAGAAATTATTTCCGATTCGTGGGAGGAGGTTAAACCATCTTGCATGAATGGTGTTTAGCGTAAAATATGGCTTGAATGTGTTCACAAAATATACGCTGCAGAAGTTGATGGTACACCAGCTGTTCGTCATAAAATTTCTAATTTAGCTAGAGGGTCTAATTTTGAAGGTATGGAGGAGACTAGCATTAATGAATTGCTAATCGCACAATCATGAATTATCTAATGAAGAACAATTTCAACTGGAATTGCAATTTGCTAATGAAGAAGATGACAGTAGCCGTTCAATAGAAATCTCCAAAGAACAAAATGTAACCTCCAAAAAAATTTCCAAAGCGATGTGTTTGATTGACGAAGCTAAAGAGATTTTATTAAAAAACGATCCTGACAGCGGAAGGAGATTTAAAGTATCCCAGGCGGTAGCTACGAATATCAATTGCTATGAGGAAATTTATTTTTCGTTGAAAAAAAAGCTGTTCATCAAACATTGGACCAATTTTTTGTGAAAGAAAGTCGACTTAGGGCAACAGCCACTATTGACTCATCAGACATTGATTAATTTATATTTTGTTTTTATAAATTAATTGAATATTTTGTTTTGTTTTAATTGAATTTGTTTAATTTTGTCTTTTGTATGTATGTAATAAAATTTTATATTATTTTTGATTTTTAAATGCTTACTTTGTTCAATTTTCTTTTAAAAAAGTAGTATTTTCGTAACCCTGAAACCTATCTTTGATCTTTACATGGTTTGCTATAGAAAATCATAATTAACTTTGCGTCGTGTTTTTTGGAACGTAACTTCGACGCAAAGTGAGTTATTGTTGTAAATGTTTTTGGTGTTATGTAATTAAGTGTTTTATAAACTAAATTTTAATTGGTCGATCATGTAACTACTAACATGTTTGTTAATATATAACTGGATTCATTTTTTTAAAAAATCACTTTTAACAAATACCAAACTTAAGTAAGTTTTTATCATATTTTTAATTATTTTTATTTTTTATTTTTAGAAAATGAAACCAGTCAACAACATAATCAAAGATTTAAAAACCTTAGAAAAAATGCTCAACGAAAATTTAAGAAATGGTAAGAAAACTCCGATTATAAAAAATAAAATAGTAAAATGTAAGTATTCATAAATTTTCAACTATCATATCATAATTATAAAATGCTAATTAATTATATTTAAATTCAATTCTATGTTAACATTTTATTAATTTAAATACATTAAATTAAAAATAATATGATAAATAATAATAAAAAATTATGAAGAATAAAGTTAAATACATTTTATTTAAATACATTTGGCTTCAATAATTTTTCAAATTAGTCGAATAGTCTGGTTTCTTTCTTTATATTTTTGGATTCTTATTTTAATCATTAAATGTTCATTTTCTTTTTTATTTTCATAATATATTCTTTTTCACAGTTCATAAAAGTGAATTGTTCATTAAAACTGATATCTTTGTTGATTGCTAGTAATAACTATGTTATATTTTTTCGATCAATTTCTCCAATATTGCCAACTTTCATATTATATAGGCTTTGTTTCAATGTTTTTGGTTCTTAATAAAACTTATTAATAAATTTTAATTTTAATGAAAATACTTACTCTAGATGATTGGAAATGTTAAATATTCCATTGAATATTGCAAAAACATTACTGGAGAATTTATTCTCAAACTGATAGCATTTATGGTATTTTCCTCAAGAATTAACTTGACAGATTCTTATCTAACCGATGTTTCTAGTAATAACTATTAATGAATAATTAAATAATATGAAAACCACTTACTTTTATTCATTTTAATGATTTTAAACTATTTTAATCTACTTACATATGATTTTTAAAATAAAATTAACCAATCAAATCCATTTATTCATTGTGTGTAAAATTAATTTATGTTTATTTTTAATGAGTTATTTTAATTATTGCTAATGATTTATTTATTATAATATTTAAATTTTTCTTTTATTATAACAAGTAATCTTTATTCCAACTTTTGCCATTCTCCTCAACATGATGTAAAGTTTGATACGATTATGGAGAATTATTATTCTCATACTCGAAACTAGTATACTATTGGGAAATGTACTGGATATCACTTAATGTATCGTAAATTAGATAAACCTTAAAATTATAGGAATAATTCTTTTACTGATACTGGAGTTCAAAGTATATGGTTTCATCAATTTCTAAATGGTTTTCGCGATATAAATTCATTAAATAAACATAAAGAGTTTTGTAATAAAAATCAATTGAGCACAACTCTTTTTACGTTACCTTTAATTAAAAACTTGGAATTTAATAATTGGTCTAAAACAGTAACTCCTCCTTTCGTCCGTGGTGGATTAACCTTTTTTAATAAACATTGTAATAGTACATCTTATTTTTTTATTTATTCCAAAACCCCCTCCCCCCTTAATGTATAACTCTTTGCGTTCTATTTATTTTTTTCAAATTATCAAATTATTAAATTTGATAATTCAAACTATCAAATTATTAAATTTGATAATTCAAACTATCAATCAAACCCCCATTAGCAATATCACAAAAAAATACTATAGGGAAAACAAAATAGCAAAAAGAAATCGATGAACAAATCCAGATTGAATTTATTAGATTATAAACTAAAGAATAAAAATCCGCTACTAATTTTATAGTCAAAATAGCCGAATCAAAGAAAACTTTAAACAGGTATCCCAAAGCTTGATTTCTACCGATAAATCTTATTCTTCTAATTTTGCTAACTTCTCGCAAGACGATTTCAATTCCTCAATCAACATCATACATATCATAACAATCTAGATTACTATTTATTATTTTTTTAACAACTATTCTTTAATAAAATGTTGTAATTGTCAAGTTTCGTTAGATACCATTCTTTTTATTCCGATATTGTGTATTTAATTACATAAATTTACGAAACACAACATGAATCTTCTTTTCTCAATGCTTCAACTAGAGTCATCATATCTCTAATTTTTACACCGGTTATTTCATCGAGTTTATCAAACAAAAAGTTCATTAAATATTCTAAACGAAATTAATTAATTATTTTATTTTTTTATTTTACCTTTTTCAGACATCATTTTTAAAACTATTTTAAAACTAATTATAATTTTGTTTATAGAATAACAAAGAAAACATTAATACATTTATTAAACACTAAACATTATACATTAAAATAATTGTGAAAGTCTAGCAGTAACAATTTTCCAGATTGGAGAAAGCACATCTATATAAATTAATATTTATTGTTTATAGCTAAAAGGTTGTGTGTTTAACTTCTCATTGGTCTAAATTAGTATAAAAGTAATTGTTTTTTCAATTTTTATCATTATAATGGATGTACCAAGCGCAGTTCAAGCTATAAATGAAATTAAACATTATGGTAATTAATAATTACTAAATATTATTATTAACTATTTGATAGATGATTATTTTAAAGTTATTAAAGAACGTCTGGAATTTTATTATCCAGAAATAAATGAAATATTGAAGAATAAGCCAAATACAATAATTCCAGATTTAGTCTTTAATTATACGTCAATATGGATATTTACCGTAATCGAAGAGTTCCTATGGGATGTCAAGCAAAACAAATTGTCAAAAGATATGGAATCTGAATATCCATGTGGTGATGTATGGCATTGCTGTGCGGTCCGATATCGAAAGTATGTGGAATGGACTATGAATAAAGCTCTTCGACAGTATTATTATAGTAGAATTATTTCTTTATAATAAAAGTTTTTTTTGTATGTCTTGGTTTTTTATTATATATTAATAATAATAATAAAAAATAATAATATTTAAAATAATAATAATAAAAATAATAATAAAATAAATTTACAAAATATATACTACTTATAAAAAATAAGTAGTAAATTAAAATTAAAAAATGTTTAAAAATAATATGATCTTGAGAAATTTTGGATGACCTTGAAAAATTATGATGAGTCATCCAATGACCTTGAATGAGTCATGTTCTTTGTTTAAATGACCTTGAAAAATATGTTGAGTCATCCAATGACCTTGAATGAGTCATGGTCTTTGTTTAAATGACCTTGAAAAAATATGACGAGTCATCCAATGACCTTGAATGAGTCATTGTCTTTGCCTTAAAAATTTTTTTTGTACTTTTGTGCTTAGAAAAATTTTCTCTCAGCAGGAGGAAGGGGGAGGGGGGTAGTGTGCTGGATGTGACATGTGCTGGATGTGAAACATCCCACTACTCATGTTGGTACTGTATATAGCAGCTGCAAATTCATTAGCAGGTGAGCTCCATTTCTAGAACTACTCCTCATTTTATGTTTTGGTTTTGTGTTTCTTTCTGTATCTGTATGCTTTTCAATGATTTTAATTAATATTTGTTTTATTTAATTTTGTTATGTTTTTATTTTATTTTATTTAATATGTTTTATTTTATTTTTGATTTCTGCTTGCAGTGCGTGCTAATGTTACAGAAGCCATTTTGATAATTTCCAAACCTCATTAATTATTTTGTTTTCATTTACACAATTTTCTCATTTTTGTTTAAATTATGGCTTATAGCCCAATAGTACCAACATAAATACTTTTGAAGAACACAATACAACAGTCTTAATCAACAAAAAAGAATACAGCTGGTCGTTCACCATAGCAGACGGGCAACAATCAACAATTAGTGCCGACGTTTTATAGCACTACAATTTACTAGTAGACTACAGAAACAATATCTATAATAGAAAACCCAATCAAAGAAACCAAAAACAATCAACTAGTAACAACTTACTGTTCACAAACAGACATTGGAATAATCCAAACAAAGCCAACAAACAAAGCCCTAAACCAAACTACTAATCATAGTCTCGAAATAACCTCACTACTAAAAAATTCGACAAATTAATCGAACCAGTAAAATTCGACGATAATTCAAAGGTGAGACAACTCGACCAATAAAAAACAAAGATTACAAAAGAAATATTCAAAGTGCTACTAGAAAATAATATAGTAAAACACTCAAACTCTGATTGGTCATCTGCGCTAATGCTCAAACAAAAATCAAACGGTGCATGGAGAGCATGCGGCGATTACAGGATGCTGAACAAAATTACAGAACCAGGCAATTATCCACTGCCTATCATAAGAGACATTATAAACAGATTGCAAGGCGCAAAATGCTTTTCAAAAATATACCTACAAAAAGCCTATCATCAAGTCCCAATCAGAAAAGAAGACATTAAAAAAACAGCAATAGTAACACCAATAGGCATATTTAAGTATAACAGAATTCCATTCGGACTACGAAGCGCAGCAGCGACGTTTCAGAGATTCATGAACCAAACACTAAGAAACAATAAAAACACCATAGCATATCTCGACGACATCCTCATATCGAGTCCCAATAAATCCACACACTTGTAAGACATCGAAGACGTTTTCGAAACTTTAAATAACGCAAAGCTCAAAATAAATATTCAGAAATGTGAATTCCTAAAGAGTGCAATAAATTTTCTCAGACACAAAAAACCAAAGTAGGTAGATGTGTCAATTCTGGCGCCCCTAACAAAACAAAAATAAAACAAACTAAAATAAAATGCAAACACAAAACATTACAAAAATGATGAATAAGAACAAGAACATATATAGGCATATATATTAATTCAATGAACAGTTGGATGAGCTGTTGGATGATCTTTTGGATAGGCTGTTGGATGTGCTGTTGTATGTGAGGGAAGGATTGAGTGAAGTTGAATATGAGAAAGCTCAATTAATTTGGATTGAAATTAAATGTATAAATTTACTTGACTATATGGTGATATACTTGAAACTCGATTGCTTTCTTTTGGCTGACTTTTTCCAACAATTTTGGTCGAAATCTATAGCTCATAATAGATTAGAGCCTTTGAATTATTTCGGTATTTCTGGAATGTCTTGGAGTTCTGCGTTAATAACTTTAGATAAACCAATTGAACTATTGCAAAACATGGAAATTTATAATTTTATGAAGGTGGTATCCGTGGTGGTCTTACATCTGTTAATAAGCATTTTGTAAAAACTGATGAAAGCACAGAGTTACTTTATATTGATATAAATAATCTTTATGGCCGGGCTTTAAGTCAACATTTACTTTTGGAGAGTTTAGTTGGATACTTGAAATTTTTGGAATATATTATTGAATGTTTGTCTTTGAACCTTGAGTCGTTGTCTTATGGGTATACTCTTGAAGTGGATATTGAAATTCGTTATAATCTTCACGATAAGTTAGACGACTTTCCTATTGCCGCTGAGAAAATGAAACCTGATTGATCTAAGGTTGAAAAATTGTTATTGACTCATTACCCAAAAAAGAATTATGGGATTCATTGGCGTTTAGTAAAATTATGCTTGTCTCTTGGTGTTAAGGTTACTCATGTGAATAGAGCTGTAAGATACAAACAGTCTCCTATTTTTGAAAAACTACATTGATACCAATACAGAGTTAAGAGCAAAAAGTAAAAACACGCTAGATAAAAATTATTATAAGTTGCTCAACGATAGTCTATATGGTAAGACTAAATAAAACCTAAAGAAAAGAATGAATTTAAGATTATGTAATACAAGATGATTATATATGCTTTTAAGAATCTAAACCAAGTTTTCAAAGAAGTATCGAAATTGCTGATGATGTAATTGCTGCTTTGTTAAATCCTGACTCGGTATGCTTAGATCGACCGAGTTATATAGGACAATCTGTACTTGATTTGTCCAAACTTCGAATGTACGAGCTACAGTATACAGATTTGGAAAAGTATCGACATCAATTTAACTGTGAGATTAATATTGTTGCTGGAGATACTGACTCTTTCTTTCTCGAAATCAAAAATTGTAAACTGGATATCCTTTTGTCTGAAATAGTTAAGGATTTTATTTAGAAAATCTTGTTTTGAATTAGTTTTAGTTTGTGATTCTTTTAACCTCAATAATTTAAATAATTTATTGTAAATTTTATGAGTTGAATATATTTGTTTAAATCTGTTGCTAAATTGGATTTCCAGCAACTCTGACAATTCTTTTATAATTATTTTATATAATAAGAAAATGTTTTTATTTTAAGTCATTATTTAATATTTTTTATCAAATGTTAAATATTAATAAATTATTTCCTAGCTTCACGGTAGATACTCTAATTCAAACAACTCAGCCCTCACTCCCTCATGATTGACCCACTCTCTATGTCGAAAATGACATTTGGACAAATTAAAGTTTCGTGGAAAATTGCGAAACTTGTGAAATTGCATGGCTTTTTCAAAACAAAGCATTTAATTTTCAAAAAATAATTAAAACTTTTTCTAAACTTTTTTTTATACATTTTTCTTATCAAATTCGTTATACTTATTCATTTTCAACAATATTTAACCATTAATAAATAAAATAAGACCCCGGGACTCAAAAGGTTAAAGAAATAATAAAACAATAAAATCTATTTATTATTAAATATTGCATCATATTTATATTGTTGAGGATACCTAAATAATAGAGTAAAATAATTAATAAACATGTAAAATGATTGGGGGAAACAATCATATGTGATTAAGATGTGGTTCTGGAGCTTAATAAAAAGGGAATGAAAAAGAAATGTCGAATAACGAGAATGGAATAAGAGAAAATCAATAAAAACAGACAATAATATAAAAGATCATTTATAATTAACAAGTGAAAATTTAGGAAAACAAAAACAAAAGGAAAATTTGCACGTTATTTCGAAAGCTCTTTCAAGAATCCGGGAAAGGGCACCCCTAAAAAATGATTTATCTGGACAGCTGTCAGTGATTATGGAGGCCCAAAAGGAATTAGTGTTAAAAGATATCAGAAATTCTATTCTACATCAGTAAGTGTTATTGGATGATTGAGTATAAAAAGGAAGTGCAATTGAAATCAAAACACAAAAAAAAGACATAAATTGCAGAAGACAAAGAAAGACAAAAAGAAATTTGAAACAGAAATTAACCAAGGTCAAAGCAAAGCAAAGCAACTAAATCAGAGTTACCAATCTCAGAAACCCACCACAGTAGTCAAGTCATTGTAAAGCCAATTGATCCGAAAAGTGCTATTCTTCCCGAAGGGTCGTAATAAGCACCGAATTGTGATTGATAAATAATTCGTTGTGTCATTTTAAAGTGGAGATAAAGTGTATTAATCAATAAAGTTTATATCGTTTGGAGTTCATTACTGTTGTTTAAAAGCACGCTTGGAGTCAGATTGACAATAAATCCTATTCGAATTCACCGACAACCCCAACAATATGTTATTTTTATTTAATTGGTCAAAAGTTTTATGGCCCTAGTTTTATGGGCCTTATGTATTATATTAAATATATTTTAAATTAATTTAATATTAATTCACATTGGAAATTTTAACAACAGCTTTCAAAAACAATAACTAATAAATAACTGTTTTTAAAATAAAATAAAATATACTTATTTATTCAAATATAAAATATAATATAACAAATTAGAATGTTACAGGTAAATCAGCCAAGCTCATTATAAGAGCATATTTTTCATGGTCACCATCAGCGCGACCGAGATAAATCCCCCGGTTGAAGCAGTGAGCCAGTGTCCTTTGTTGCAAAGGTTTGTATTGCAGCAGGCCACTGAAGCTCCCAGCACGCTAGCAGAACTACATGAAGCAAGACTACAAGTTTTGGTAATGATCGAATACAACGTTGTCGTATAGCATGACGTACAATTCGTAATTACTATAGCCGATGATGCCACAAAGGGGTTGGGGCAACCGACACAAGTGTAACAATTGATTGTTTGGCCATAATTCTGGTGAATACCTAAATATTTATATCAAAATCATCACAACTGACAAAGAATTTATCCTTACTCGCTAATGCAATGGTAAGCAAAAAAATAAATTTAATTGTCATTTTTACTAATTAATGTCTATGAAGTTCGTCTTTTTATACTTGAATTATGACAAGTTAATTGTATCCACCTTTGTGTCCATGGCATTTGTAGCCTTAGTAATTTGAAGCATTTGGTCATGAAACCTATGACTTGATGATTTAATGAGTTTTGTAATTGTAAAAGCAGTAAAAAACTAATTAAACTTCAAGTTACAACTTTCAAAATAACCATTCTATGAGAATGTTTTGTTTAAAGTGTCAACTGAAGATATTTTGTTTTGATATTCAGTTAAGAAAAATTTTGACATTTTCATATTTTTTTGCCCTGAAATAAAAAAGTAAAATTATCAGAATGGATTTTGAAGAGCCGTTGTCATGAAAAAACAGCGAAAAATGCACCCTAAAATAGCGATATAAAATTCCGTGTCAAACGAACAAAATTTACTTATTTTACTAACACATTTTACTTTTGTACGCTTTAAAGCAGGTTTTTAACATTTTGCAACATCTGGGTTACATGGTAAATTTTTTCAAGGCTTCAAGAGTCAACAACATTTACAGTTTTTGTTTTATTATGAAAACAAAAAATACATTGTATATGTAATGCATATAATATTATAATTTTGGTATGCAATGTAATGTTGTAATTTTGAACGAACTCGAACTTAATGTTATTTTCTAAATTGGTGCTTTTTTAATTTATCTGCAATATTCGGTGGCATAAATGGTGAGACACAAAATCAACATTGGAATGATTTACATTTGTTGTGCCATGCACCTGCCGCAACATATGGAGTGCCGGGTCGAAGGTTAAACACACTTGCTGTAAAATCTCAAAATTAAAGTTAACCTTTCATAACTCACTATTCTATTGAAAAATTTATGTACATAGAGTTAGTATAGTTATGATTATTTAATTAATTTTATTACTATTTTTATTTATTTTCATGATCATATATAAATCGCTTTGATATTCCAAAAATTGTTCAATTTGTGTAATAAATTAGAAATTCCATTTATTAATGAACAATTTTCTAGGTATTTGGAGATCATTTTGTTCGATGCCCATTAATCTTACTGCTATTTTTATATGGTTTTTATCCAGTAGAAATTGTGTGAAATAGAGATATAAAAGTGTGATTAAGGAAACAATTGAAATCTTAGTGGAATATCATGGAAAAGACGTTAAATTTACAAAGCTTTGTCACGGAATTGGTAATTATTTATTTTAGAGGTGCAAAATATTTCTGTCAGATAATCTGTGACTCTATAAAAGGCGTATTGAAGGCGTTAATCAGTTGTTTGTTTATTTATTCATTCGTAAAGTTTAATTCAACTTTAATTGTTTTAAACTTTCATCCCCGTAAAACAAAATATATGATAATATAATTATTTCTGTTTTGCATTTTATTTTTAAAACAAATCATATCAGGAACTTATTAAAAGTAAGGAAAACAAACAAATAATTCGGATTTAAAAAAGCACTTCTTAACAATAGACTCGGCTCATTTGCTAGTTTATGTCTCTCCAGTACCCCAAAAGGGAGGGCAGCTGAAGGGCTCAAAAATATGAAAATTTCAAAGTTTTACTAAACTAAACATCAAAACGAAATATTTTCAGTTTACCGTTTAAAATAAAACAGTCTCATATAAAATGGTGATTCTGAAAGTACAAACTTGAAATTTAATTAAGTTTTGTACTGCTTTACAATTGCAAAACTCATTAAATCAACAAATTATACGTTTCATAACCAAATACTTAAAATTACCATGACTACAAAGGTCGTATATACCAAAATTATAATCATTCAATTATAAAAAGATGAGGTTCAGAGAAATTTATTTTTTGATGCAGTTAGTAACTTTCTGGTCGTTTAATTTTCATCATAATATTGAAAGAATTTGTTCTACATGCACACAAGAAGTAAAATAAATTTGACACACTTTAAAGCAGAGTTTCCAAACTTTCGACATCTGTATACTCCTTCCATAATGTTCGTAACATTGAGTGCCTCTCGTTCAAAAAACTGCATATAATTTATTATAAAGTAACCAGGTAGTTTTTATTGGACACACACATAATAATAGCAGTAATAATAATGATAATAATAATAATAATAATAATAATAATAATAATAATAATAATAATAATAATAATAATAATAATAATAATAATAATAATAATAATAATAATAATAGTAATAATAATAATAGTAGTAATAATAATAATAATAATAATAATAATAATAATAATAATAATAATAATAATAATAATAATAATAGTAATAATAACAATAATAATAATAGCAGTAATAATAATAATAGTAACAATAATAATATTAGTAATAATAATAATAATAATAATAATAATAATAATAATAATAATAATATTAATAATAATAATAAAAATAATAATAATAATAACACACATACACGAGGGATAGAAAAAATTTGCTTGTTTCAAAATTCATAAAAGTTTTTGCTAGGAGGGAGGGGGGGTTGGACTTAGAAAACATTTTACTAAAAATGATCAGTCATAATAATAGTAATGATAATAATAATAATAATAATAATAATAATAATAATAATAATAATAATAATAATAATAATAATAATAACAATAATAATAATAATAATAATAAAAATAATAATAGTAATAATAATTATAATACGAATAATAGTAATAATAATAATTATAATAAAAAATTTTGCTAGGGGGCGGGAGAGGGGGGTTTGGACTTAAGAAATGTTTTGAAAAATGTATGAGTCATAATTGTTTTGCTAGGGGATTATGTTTTTGTTCTTAGAAAATTTTTGAAAAATAAATTTTTTGCTTGGGGGTAGGTTTCGGACTTTTTCGAAAGTCTTTTGAAAAAATTATAGAAAAATACATGTATTTTTAAAACTTTCAAGGTTTCTATTTAATATCCCGTGCAAACACATACTGGGGCGCAAAAGTTTAGGTTTTTTAATTGCACACACACTGGGTTAAAATGGATGAGTCATCGAGAGTTCACGAGAAAGACGATGAGTCATCGTGAGCTCACTACTATCTACTGGGGTCTAAGGTCAAAAAGCTGTTGGTCATATATGTGAATAGACCTGTAAGATTCAAGCAGTCGTCTATTTTTAAAGACTATATTGATACTAATACAGAGTTCAGAGCAAAAAGTACAAACACGCTAGATAAAAATTATTATAAGCTCCTAAATAATATTATAAATGTCGAAAACCTAAAAAAAAGAATGAATTAAAGATTATGTAATACAGAAAAGAAGATGATTACATATGACTCCAAACCAACTTTTCAAAGAATTATCATAATTGCTGATAATTTAATTGGTGTTTTGTTAAATCTTGACAATATGCTTAGATAGACCGAGTTATATAGGACAATCGGTACTTGATTTTTCCAAACTTTGAATATACGAACTACAGTATACAGATTTGACAAAGTATCGTTGTCAGTTTAATTGTCAGATTAACATGGTAGATAGAGATACTGATTATTGGGGTATTACGAAAAAGCATGGTAAAATCAATAAAACACCAAAATGGTAAAAGTGATTAATTAAAAAATTTACATAAATTCGAAAGTAGTATTGATCGAGGGAAATTGATATGGTTGAACGCCGAATCGAGAGTCAAGTCCAGAAATAATAATAAAAATTTAGTGAGGGGTCCCCAGAAAATAAAATAAGACTAAAACAAATTAATTTAAAAAATTAATTACTAATGAGAAGCCAGAGTCAATGGAAAGTCCGAAGCAATGGGAAATTCGAGAGAAGAGAAAAACTGTAAACAAAACAATAGAAAAGGGTAAATTGGCCTAAACAATATTAAATGTGCACCACTGATCTATGGGGAAGTAATTATTTTCAAATTTATGTGGTTGACAAATTTTTATGTGGTTGACAAATGTCGGCTAAGGTGGTCTGTGGAAGTAATTATTTTTAATAATTTAGTATGGCAGCAAATGTTGTTGACAATTGTCTGAAAACAGTCTGATCAGTTATATAAAAAGAAAAGAGAAAAACACGAAATGGCCAGTGGTTGAAGCAAACGAGTAACCTAAACGTTATCTATCAGAAAAGGTGAAATCCATTGGATAACCTACCTTAAGGTGATCAAATTTATTCGGTGGTTGAGAGTAGCAAATAAATCACAAAATTGTAGTTACAAAAACATTGAAATAAATTGGATTGAGTTGTAACTGTGGTAAAGTGCAAATAAAATTATTCTGTGTTGGGTTTACTTATTTGATTTGAAAAGGACACGAGGAGTCAGAGGGAACCGACTTTCAATAATAATAACCCAACATGACTCTTTCTTTCTGGAAATCAAAAATTGTAAGCTAGATATTTTTTTATCTGAAATAGTTAAGGATAATCTTTTGTACACCTCTAATTATTCGTCTAATCACCCACTTTACACTAAAAACCTTGATTCGGTCATAGGTAAATTCAAGGATTAAATCAAGGCAGAAGGTTATGACGAATGGGTATTCTTACGAACAAAATTCTACAGCATGTTAGGTAGAGGGTAATATTAAAGGATACAGAGTTAACCCATAAATTATATAAGGAGTGTTATGAGAAAAACACTACCTTTTCTGTACCTCAATTTAAAATAGGGACAAACAATCACCAACCTTATAGTTTTAAAACTTCAAAGGTTGCACTAACAAACAAAGGTGATAAAAAGGTTAGGATAGAAAAGAATGTAAGTCAGGCACACAGTCATTATATGATTGAGAGTGGTAATGAATAAAGATAATAATTTCCCACATGATTTAACCGCTCATCAAACAGCTCATTGAATTAATAAATGTATACCTATATATGTTCTTGTTCGTATTCATTATTTTTATAATTGTTGTGTTTAAGTATTTCTTTTGGGGGGAGGTACCAAAAAGTGGGCCAGGTGACACAAATCTACCTAATCATATCAAAATATGTTTTTCCTTTATTCTTTATTTTTAACGACTACAAAAATGTCACACTGGATATTACTCGCCATAGGTTTCTGATATGATTTAATGTAAATGTAATTACGTATAATTAACATAACATAGTGGTAATGAATTCTGCTGGTTCCTAATATATTCTTATTTAAAATCCAAATATAATGTAATTTACATGAGATACTAGACTAGACATTCATAAATCAACATCACGATAATAAAAATGGGGGGGTAATTAAGACCCAAATTAACTAATGATGTCAAAAAAATGAGTTACTTTAAACCTAAATTAGAGAATGGCTACCATGAAATTCGTTTAATTAGAACCAAAAACATAACAATAGAAATGGACTGATTAAAATATAAATCATGTATGATACTAACAAAAGAATAACATCGTTCTTTCTTACTTCTAAAGTTCTTCTAAGGTTACGATAACTTTTTTAAAAAATAGCATTCTCTTTTTAAAATTAGCTTAAATTATGGCGATCTAGCATTGACTAATATATAGGAGGGTTTTACACTCACATTTTTTGGTGCGTTTAAACAAAAAGCCTACACGTTTTTACCATATGTTGATATACTGGGTGTAATTAATTTTCTTTAACTCCGTGCTCACTTTTACTCAACCCATTTCGCTTCACTAAAATCTTACTCTCCTAGGGTCGATGCTATCTCACCCAGACGCCCCACAATTTTGACCTTACCTCTATATACCCATGAGAAAGCCCATGTTAGTACTGTATATAGTAGCCGAGAGTCCAAGAGCGGGTGAGCTCCATTTCTAAGACTACTCCTCGTGATAATCTCGCTTTCGGGTTCATGATTGCCGTTATATATTACTATCCGTCGATATTACTATTCGCATTTTCCCATCCTTTATTAGCGGTCTTATGTGTTGGGCAAAAACTGATTCAGCCCATATTTGTTTGACCAGCACGATAGCGCCTGTGTGTTTTTGAGCGGAGAACTTAAAATTTAGCAAAAATAGAAAATGTAAAGAAAAATAAAATTAAAAAAATTAAATAAAAATTTTTTGTACACAATAATATAAAAATTTAATTTTAAATTAAAAGGAATTAAAAAATCATAATTTTGGAATATTCTGGAAAATTCCTTGTTTGACCGTATCAAAACACACACACGAACAATCGTGGTATATAATGCGATGCTGGTCGAGCAAGAAACACTCTCTCAAAACTCAACTAACTCTCATTTTTTTTACTCTCAATCTCAAAAATTTTCTTTAAATTTTATTATTATTACTGTTGCATTTGCTGACGTATTATTTTATCCTAAAACTTTGTGGAAACGTCTGGAACAAGTAATAATTTTTGATTTTTATATGCAATTATTTTTATGCTAACTAATATTTTTGTTATTTATTATGTTATTTTTCACATTTTGTTAACTTAATTATAATATGTTAATCACTATTTTAGATTTTAACCCATACAAATTTTTCTGATTTATTTATTTTTACATACGAGAATAATTTTGTTCATGATCGAACTCCATCTCGACGGAGTGGCATCACTTTAAAATTTCATTCATAAATTTGCAAGTTAATAAAATCAAGAACATCCTTGACCGACTACGAGTGGTGCTAAACCACGGACTGTAGTGCCCAGAAGGAAGAGAAGCTGTAAGGACGGTTGTCAGAACAGCCCAGAGTTTTCCCCCGGAAACCTTATCGCCTGACCGTCATGATGATTGAGTGTGGCCATGAGGAAGGACTTAAATCAATTAACATAAAAGGAAAAATAAACATGACCAGCTAATAGAAAGAAAAAATTAAAAACCAGAAGGATGTAGAACGATTACTGATGCATCGATTTAAAAATCATTAGGAAAATAAGAAAACTCGAAAGGCTGAATTTATCAACAGTTATACTTGTAGATAATAACACTTAAGTATAAAAAGTTCAAGTGAAATCTTAGTCCATTTCGGTCTCGTAGAAAATCTCCATGTGAAAATCGTTTAGGGATCAATTTAATTTACATTTAATTTTTCTAGTATTCTGATTGTTAAAGCAATAAAACATCTTAACCTTAATGCCAATAAAATTGTATGTTAAAACTTTAAAAAACGATTCAGACTCAACCCCTCTTAACTCCATTCTGATCCTTCATATTCCCCGAAATATCGATAGAGACCATTATAACTTATTGCTATCATTATTTATTAGTACCATTATCATTTGTTGTACATTTTGAATTCATTATAATGAATCTTGTTGTTACTTTTATCGTTATTGAGTTCCCATCGATTATTATTACAAATAGTTATCACTAGAATTACTATGAATATTGTTATTGAGGACAGTATCAAAATATTTTTTTTATTTATTATAAATCTTATTATTATTATTATTATTATGTTCAATTTAATTATTATAATTATTATTAGATTGTTATTTTTATTAACCTAACAATATTATTATTATTATTGTAATTATTAATCTAATACTATTGGTGGATTACAGGGTTTCGAATCTCGCCTATCGCTCTGGTTACCCTCGTAACGCCATACAAAATGATGCTGATCGCCACTTGGCACCCGTTGCTAGGCAACGTTAGTAATGTGTTCAAGTGGTGGATTGCCCGCAAAAATTGAGTACCATTTGCTAGTACTATAGTTGCTCGGACAACCCTCGGGTTCACGAGCTGTCGATAGAAGACCTATGCTCGCTTTGCTCTGTCCCTCATAACTATTCAGGCTTAGGTTCTTAATTGACTGTGGAAAACTGAGACGCAATAAGGTTGCTTGTGACAATACTGGCATGCAATTTCAAGAAGAAAATGACTCAACTAAGGCTAAAGCTACTCTATTTGAATCAATCACATGGGTAATATCTACTGCTTGATGTTTTGAAGTTGGGTTGCTCGACGTCGGGCACGCTCCTTGCGTCCCGGTCGACGATTGTTCACTGGAGGGGTAGGTTGCTCTGCTGATTTGGTGGTTTTCTGCGGCATTTGGGTTGGGGCGAAGACGAGCGGATATGTTACCGCTCCCCCTTCCCGGCAGACCGCTAGGGCAACTTCGAGTCCCCGAATTTGAGTGCGCAGGCTCTGGTTGAGCTGCCGCTCTTCTTCCCAGCCTTTCTGGGCCGCCGTGAGTCGGTGGTATACAGCTTTCATTTTTGTTGGATCAACCCATGTTGCCTTTATCTGTTGAGTCTCTCGAGTTAATTGAATGATTTGGGCGAGTAACTCTGCGTTCGATTGTCTTGCATGCTCCAGTTCGGATTGTAGGATTCGAAGAGAGGACATCACTATAACAAAAGAAGACATTTTAATCTCATATCAACTTAACTAAATTAACATTTCATCTGGTTAAACAAAATTTATGTAACAAGTTCATTGATAAAGACAAAGAACACGAACAACATTTAATTTTCATCAATTACTACACATGCATTATGGTTTGTATGGTCATTTATCTGGGAATTGTCTTTTCAAACTTTTCTTCAAAGCCGCCACCGTATACGGCCGTCGGGTGTCGCGGACTGGGTGAGGTGGATATGCATCCGCGATATGCCCGGCGCGGATGTCCTCCTCCACGGTTGCAAGGTACATCCAGGCTTTTATTACACGGAGGTCCACTTGCTCATGCACCCTTTCCCAATGTGCGAGGAGGTTTCGGGCATGTTCGTACGTTTCTCCGGCCGGGTATTGTTGACCAGCTAAACCACAAGGGTCCGTTGAGAGACCTAGTAATCTCCAAGTGGTAGGGTAAGGCCACTGTGATCGGAGTTCGTCTATAGCGTCTGCGGCCGGTGATGTCTTCCTCGAGTGCCTTTTGCTGGATGAATGTACAGTTGTCCGATTGAGCGACATGATCTGAAACAATTAGGGAATAAACCATGAAAATTAATATTAATGGAAGAAACATCTCCGCGTCGGTCGTAACGCGTTCACCTATGTGGGGTTCAAAACTGGCGTACTTATGGTTAATAGTGGGCTAAGCAACATTGAAGGTTCTTCCGCTAGCCGTCGGCACACTGGAATTCATGTGAAGTCTTAGGTTAACATTTCGGTCGTGGATCGGCAAGACCTATCATGGCTTAATGTATTAGGGTATTGTTATCGGGTTCGAAAATATTATTAGTAGCAGTTGATTTGAGGGTTTAAGTTAATTATCAGTTGATTTATGCGGAAACTTCATTTATTGTGATGTTGTAGGTCAACTATAATGTGCTGTTTTAAATTCGCGAATAATGTTGATAAACTCTCTTGAGAAAATCGATGATGGTTGCCATTACAACGGGCGTTTCCGTCGAATGGATTATTATTCTTAAGATTGTCGTCAGTGATCGGCAGGATATCCGGCGGTTTTGCCAACGTCGAAAAATCTCGGCTTATTAAGCGATATCCTGTTTATTTTAATCATGTCGTTGTTGATTGTAGGAGTTACGAATTGGCATATCCACTCCAGTTTAATCGATCTAATTCGGAATTTTTATGTTAACTCTCATTTGAAGGTTCTTATTGTTACGTTCGAGAAAAACGCTTGCCATATACTGTGGGCTTCGGGGAATCCTTCCTCGACATTGTGATGTTATCTCGTGCATCTGAAGCTTTATTATCCGGATTATTTGGAATTTTTAGTTTATCATTTCGTCGGGAATGTTGGAAATTATTTTATGATTATGATCGAATTTTAGGGTTGGTGGTAAGCTTTTCTGTATGTTGTCATTAATGTAATTTCATGGTTAGATCTTTCTGTATAAAATAAATTTCGATTGTTATTTTAATTGGACTTAAAGTTTATGATCGTTATATTCTAAGTCACCATTTGGGTTTCATCTCATTTTCAATTTTTACCGATTTATTTTTCTTTTTTAATTCAATGTTATTGCTGAAGTAAATTCATCTAGTCAATTTTATCAACGACTTCAGGGTAAATTTAATTTTATTTTTCTTTTCTTAATTTTTGACCACGATTTTAATCCTATATCGATGATTCTATTACCTCTCTATCCGAGCGAAGTGTTGGCTTATTTATGAATATTTGCTTTTATGTCCTTAGCTACTTAAATGTCTTCATTTTGAACACCTTATTCCCAAACTAGTTTTCTGTACTTTAAGTCTGTGGATTATATACACATTTCATTATTTGAAATTGATAACTTCATTTAGTAATTACTTTAGTTTTATCAATAAATGATTTTAAGTACATCATTCCTTACTTTTATTCCAATGGATTTTAATAACCTAAATGATGAGGCTATTTGCTATTACGCTACTGCTAATCAACAGATCATGGTCCTTTAATTGGGAATTACTTTTACTCACTAGTCACTCGAACGTTAATCAATGAATTAATCTAATTTAATTACTTTTATTCAATCGTTACTGCAATTTTATTAAACAAAATTGTACTAATTTGACCAAGGAGTTATTTGTCGTCATTTTTCTTTTTATCCAAAATTTATACTAATTTAACTACTTTACTGTTAGTAAATCATAATAATTTGATGAATGGATTACGTAATAACTACTCTAATTTTAAGTTACTTTAATAGTTACTTTATCTATAATAAGTGGTTATTTTAATTCATATTTTAATTTATTTGAATCGTTGAATTATTTATTTGATACTTTCTACAAATTTAGGAAAAGATAAAAACAATTTAATTATACCAATGATTTTTCTAATTTATCTACAACTCTTAGTTCGCTGTGGTTATATCAACGATTTTAACTTAATTTATTCCCGTACCCTTCCCTTTAATAGGCCTTAGGCGCACATTGTGTTTATATTATATTTATTGAGTGCCCACTGGACTACTCGGTGTGATAATTTTAAGCCGTGTGTAATATAATTTAGGTCGATTTTACAGAGTCGAGAAACGAGGAAGCAGCCAGAGACTTCTTCCTTATTCCTCGATTCAGCTATAGGGATAAATATTGACGTTACGACCGCTGCGTTGCGCACGCTGAGTCTTCACGGGTACATATCATTGGCGATTTTCCACGCACTTACATGCATCTGTACTATGTAGATTTTATTTACTTGCGTTATGTGTCGGCTGTGGGCCGGAAAAATTTCGACATTTTAATTTATGAAAATTTATTAAACAATTTATGTGTATAAATAAGATTTATTAATTATAAACAAAACATAATTACCCATTTCCAACCATTCCATAAAATTGAAAAACATCATAGCATAAAATAGAACATAAATGCCTCTCTCCCCACGTCGCCGTCAAGCAGAGCTCTACAGAGATGCTATGAACGTGACGTGGAAAGAGGGTTCCAACCAAAATATTTCTCACCTAAAAATTCTGATTTTCACAATAATTTCAAATTGAAAATATAGTTTGTGTCGAACAACGGTTTAGATTTTCAAAAATGATTTTAAACAATTTTCAAAATGGTTCTAAAAATGGTTAAGTTAAATGTGAAAATGGATCAGTATATATACCTAATTTTCTGGTGTGTGAAATTTGATGTAGTAAAACAAAATTCGACCTTGTTATTTTCTAGCAAATTCTATTCTTTAATTTTGATATTTTTTGATTTATTTTTATAATTTTTTATTTAGAATTTTTATTGAATTATTGCTAATTCAAATTTTTCGATTTAAATTTCACTTTAATGAACTTTAATTGATTTTTTCAATTTCGTCGAATTTGTTGTGTTTTCTTGTTGTATTTGTGTAGGTATCGTGCGGATCTTGGTGCATTTTGTTAATATTTTAATTTATTTTTTATGTTTATTATTTTATATTTAATTCTTTTATTTCTCAGATTTTATATGGTTTAATTGATGTTTCAGTGGGTTTATTTAAATTGCGTGTTATTTTGCGTGTGTGTTTCTGATCCATTTAAACATTTTCCAAGGCCGTTTACGTTCTGGCCCAACATAAAACACTCGGGGGTCCGTAAAATTGCGACCCGCAATTTCAATTGACTTCAAAAATAATCCATACATTTCCATTTTCAATATTCACATTCATAGAAAAGTTTCTACGGTAAGGTTAAATCATCAAGGCAAAGATGGACTTAAGGTCCGGCTACTGTACATAATCAAATATCAATTTTGTAGTTCAATATCAATGTAAATCAATATGAGTTAGTAAAATCAGTTCAAATCAATGTAAATCAGTTATATTTGGTTTCGAATGAATCGCTGACGGCTTGGGTTTCGCTTTCGAGCTGGGTTGATCTTGAAGGGTGATTGATAGAAATATGCGAGAGTCTTGTCGTTTCGTTAGTTTTGTTAATTTTTCGAATTTGGGTGAACATTCTTCTGAGTTTTTGAATTTGGGTATTTTGCCTTTGCTTGTTTTTTGTTAGGCCGAGGATGAGACAGCATATTAGGAGTATCATGTTAGAGGTTATACTAATCGGTAGTATAAGTTCGATTGATAGACTTGTTGTACTGGGTTCATTTTTAATTTGTTTTCCTTGTTGCCTTTTGATTGATAGGGCGATTTCTTGGATTGGTTTATTTTTGGGATTTGCTTTGGCTTTTCTTTGAATCTGTCTGATGAGGGTTTCTAGGGTTTTCTTCGTCTCTCGATTCTCATTTTTTATATTAGCTATTTCTTCATTATTTTTCAGTAGGGTTTGTACCATTGTTTGGGTTTTCTCGATATTCTGTTTCAATTCGTCCTTGTTTTCTTTTGTGGGGCATTGCATACATTGGAGGTTTATTTGTTGGCATTCTTCATTATCGGGATTGTTACAAATTTCTTTGAAATCGGCACAGGTGCTGTCTTCTCTTCTGAAGGGTTGGGATTTCTCGCATTTTTCTAACGGGTTTTCAGTATTACATTTTTCTCATTATTATCATCGTTATTATCCACAGGTTTGGGTTCATACTTTCTATTTTTATACATAATTAATTTGGTATTTATCTACAAGATTATTTCGTTTATTTACAGTGGAGTTTTAGCCCTTCTTATTCTTTCTCTTTTTCTGGGGTTGAGTGTATCTCGCACTCCTCTTTAGTTTTGTTTTCTGAAAATCTCATTATCAGGACTTGGGCTTTTATTAATCGCTCGGTTATTTTTGGGAGTTCTTTTAGTCGTTCTTTGTTTTCTTTGATTACTCTTTGTTGGTTATAGGTTTTCATCTGAAGATTTCTTTCCTTTGTTTGTTTTCTCTTGAGTTGACGTTTATAATTGACTCGTTTGGTTGTCTGTTTTTCCAGCTTTCGTCTCGCTTCCTGGAGTTGTTCTGTTAATGTTTTAATTTCGTCCTGAGTTTGTTGATGACTTTCTTTTATCTCTCTGGCTTCTTTACAACTGTCTTCTAGTTGTAGTACATATCTCTGTTCGCTCTTTCTGCTATCTCGCATTCGTTCTGCTTCGGTTTTCCAATAATCTTCCAGGATTACACGAGTCTTTATTTCGGCTAATTCTCGTCTTAATCGTTCATTTTCTCTCTTTTGATTTCTGTTTTCTCCCATGCTGGATGTTAGTTTTCGTTTTATCATATTACCCAGCTGTTTTGACTGTATTAACTGTTGATTTATCCGGGCGATTTCTGACTCTTGCTCCTCCACTAACTCTTGCCATTCTTTTCTTTCGGCTCTCCATCTTTTACTATAATATCTCAATGGGTCTTGTTCGATTGGTTCTACTAATTGAATTGGGCTTGGTATGTATTCTCCGTCTTCTAGATTCATTCTGATTTCTACTTCATTCGAATTCATGCTAAATATACATCGATTACAATTTTTTGTTTTTTATTATTTTTCTTTATTTTTATTATTATTATTTTTTTTTTTTTTTTTACACTTTTTACAATTTTTTCTTATTTAGCTTTATATTGCCGCTTCGTCCGTCTCCCCGAATCCTTCATCGGGTTCGGCGGTTACTTGGTTTAGAATTTCAGTTGGGTATAACGGCATGAGCAGGATTGGTGGTCGGTTTTGCAAGGTATTTATCTCTTCACGCAAGGCGTTTGATATTTGTATCTCTTCGTCTAAGAGATAGGCAAGATATTCTGCATTTTCTGTTAATTCTTCCACCTGCGTTTCCAAACGATGCGTGTTTTCCAACGCTTTTAGCTTTTCGATTTCTTTTCTCAGGTTCTGTTCATTTTCCTCATATCCTTGCTTCATCGTTTTTATCTCTGCTTCAACTTGTTCTTTCAACTGCTCGTTGACTTCGAGTTGATGTCTCAACTGAATTTCTTTAAATACTGCAACTCCTCGGTGTCCGTTCACCTCCTGCTGGAGTTCTGTTATCCTCTCGTTTAGTTGTTGGTTTTGTCTTCTTTCGTCAGTTTGTTCATTTAAGGTTTCCAGTATCTTCTGATTTAATTGATCAATCCATTTTCTGTGGGCTTTTTCGGTTTTTCTGAGCCTGTCTATTGTATTCTTTCTGATTCGTTCGTTGAATTCTAATGTTCGTATTTGGTTACTGTAATCGTCGAGTGTATGTTTCTGCTCTTCAATCTGCTCCCATAGCTCCCAATCTTCGGTATTCAGCAATTTCTTGGGTAGTCGTCTTATCTCTTTTTTGGCTTCCTGGTACTGGTCCTTCCATTTTTCTGCTTCTAGTTTGATCCAACTTTCTTTCTTTTCCGTTTTTATTCGTTGTATTCGTCTTTGTCGGTGAGCTTCGTCCTGCTCGATCTGCATCTCTTTTATTCTGGTCTGTTTATACGCAATTTCCTGCTCTAATTTCACTATGTAGTTAGATTGTTTTGCGTTGGCGTCTTCAAATATTCTACACTCTATTCGCCATTTTCTTGCTTGATCAGTTATCTGAGTCAGCATTCTTTCTTGTCTATCGTCTCTGGGCTCTCTAATTTTCTTTGCTGGTTTTGGCCCTTGGTTTCTCAGTTTATTGATCTCGATCTTTGCGTTTTCCCATTTAGCTTTGTACGCTCTTGTTCTATCTTCTTCTTCGGCTATTTGCTGAATATAATGTCTGATCCGCGATTCCCAATTGCTTCTTGACTGTTCTCTATCTTCTGTCCATTTGATTTTCCAGTATCTTGCTTGTCTTTTTGCCCATTCTTTGGCTTGTTCCAAATGGGTTCTCTTTGTTTTCTCTATTCGGTATTGGGTGCTAATTTGCCCAATTTCCTCCTGCATTTGCTGTATGATTTTTATCGTCTCCTCTCCTTCTTCTCGTATTTCTGCTTCTTTATCTTTTATCACTTCCCGCAATCTTTCGATTTCGCTTTGTTGATCCTGCTTCTCTTGCTCTAACATTCTGATCTCCTTTCTTTGGTTTATGATTCTAGTTTGGTTCTGCATGGATTCCTTTACTAACTCCTCTTCTCGTCTTTGATATGGTTCATTACTTCCTTCGGGATTTTTTGTCTGTTGTTCTAATTCTTCTCTTATCATCTTTATCTTTAACGTATCTCTCAGTAGCTCTCCTTCTACTGATGTTAATATTTCTTTTAATCTCATCGACCTTTGTTGCCATCCCTCTTTAATCTCTTTTAGCTGTTCGGATTGGTTTTCGGTTTTTGACTCTTTGTCCTCTGTTACAGTTTTCTCTATCTTTTGGTTTATCATCTCGTTTTGGTTCATTGTAATTCTGAATATTAATAATTGATTATTTTCTCTTTTCAATCATCTCAAAATTTTATCATAATTTACATCGTCTCGTATTTTTGTGATTTTCGGGATTTTATAATTTTTTGTTTTTACGTTTATCTTTATTTACATTTTTACACATTGCTTCCATTTTTAATTACTGATCAGCGAAACGGAATCCTTTGATCCGCCCGTTGATCGGCTTTCTACATACTGGACATATATTGACTTTTATCCCGCATGCTTCACATGTGACCATATGTCCACAAGGCATATAAATTATTTCAACATGTTTCTGCCAACATGTTACACATTGATACTGCTCCAAAATAGCTTCTTTTATCATCGATTTGTCTCGATTCTCTTTAGGTTTCTCTTGATATCGCTTGATTGCTCGGATTATTGCTTGTGTCGAGTCATACCATTCTAAATTATTAGCTAACCTTTCTTTGATTATTTTTCTCATTTTTTGAGTATCTACTCCTGATAATAACATTACGGTTCTCGTTTTTGGTCGATCCAAAATATCTTCTATTTGTTGGTTGGTAATTATTACTTCTATGTTCTTTGACTCTTTTTCTTGTTTATATATACATTTTCCTTTATGCTTTAGTTTTGTGACGTTCTGATCTGGTATTGGCTGTTGATTTTTGCATCCTTCACACATTATTCCTCTTGCTGTTTGGCAATATCCTTGACTCGCAAATTCTGCTGCTCTTGGATTTCCTTTGAAAGTTTTAATTCTTTCTTCGAATGTTCTATTTATAGTCTCTTTTTCCCATATTAGTTCTGTTGGATCTTCGAAATTCTTTATTATCGTTATCTTTTTCTCACCTCCCTTTTCATCTTTGTCTAATTCCGATTGTCGAAGTCCTTCTGATCTGTTCATCGCTTGGTTTCTGACATCAATATTAATTCTAAATGGGCAGGTTGAAAATTTCCTCAGGTGTTCTCGTTTTGCTGTCTCTCCTTTCTCCCATTTTGCGAGTTTTCCTTTACAATAGATGCATGTTACCTCGTCTGGTAATTCTGGCGTTCCCGTAAAATAAAATCCTTCTGCAGCCATTTCTTTGCTTTGCTGGTCGGTAAATACTTTATTGTCTTTAAACGTTAAATATCTTCGTTCCTCTTTTCTCAGCTCCTCGTCTCTCACTCTCATTTGTGAGTATATCGCTTTTATGATTCGCGTTGGCCGTCTTATTCCGTCGTAGTCTTTATAGTATATAATTGCTGCTGCAAGTGTATTGACTTTCTCTTCCTCTTCTGGTTTTTTCCATAGTCTCGTCCATATCAAATCTGGTCCTTCTCTCATCTGTACCGTTATCTCTTCGCTGATTCCGCTTGCCATCTAAATATCGTCATTATTTTTGAATTTTTGTTTTTTCTGATTTTTCTGATTAATTGTAATTTTTTATTTTTATTTGATTTTTATTATTTTATTTACATTTATTTACACTTTCTTTCTCTCTTTACAACGTCTTGTCTGGCTTTTCTACTTCTAATTTTATATACAGATTGTCTTCTCGCACGAATCCTTCTCTTATTCGTTGTTGTGGATAAAAACGTGGTGTGCCAATCGCTGTATTCCAGTCGGTTGTTGGTCTTCCCATCTGCGGTTCATTTCCTGTTCTGATTGGGTTGCGGTAATCCTCTTGTCCTTTCATCGTTAATATCATATTTTGTTTAAAAGGCCATGTTAATAATTCATCATAATCTCCTCTTCCTACTCTGATGAAGACACTGATATGGGTACCTGTTGCATTTCCATCTCCATTTGGATACAGTCTAATGCCTAATTTGTATCCATTCTCCCAACTGTATATTTGGTGGGCTATCTAAGGTTCTCTGTGTTCCATCTTTTGCTCTCTGAAGCTTTTCTGCGAATTCAGTTATTTTCCATATAAATGGTGCTGTAGGATGTTTTCTGGCGATCGAACTGTTGGTTTCTAGTTCCTTTAGGCTGTTGGTCATCTGTTGCATTTTCTTTTCTATTTCGGCCATTTTCTTGAGTGTGTCTCCTTGGCTTCTCTCGAAATTCTTTCTGGATTCTAATATTTCTCTTATTATTGCCTTTTGTGAATCATTTTCCGTTCGTAGGCTTTTTACTTCCCATGCCAACATTCCTATCGTTTTCATCATAATTTCGGTGTGCTTGATACTATTTTCTATCATGTGCTTTTGCATTTCCGCAATTGGTAGTTGTATTTGACAATTGAATAGTTCTAACGGGCATTTGATTGGTTTGCCTATACATTCGTTCCAGTGTTCTTTTAATTTGACCTTCTCTTTCCTGTCGCAGTTGTTTGCGCATATCCCTTCGTATAGATCACATATTTGTTCCTCTTTTTGGATTCCGATGTTCCATTTCTATTTTTATCCATTCGTCGATGACTCCACAGTATTCGCATTTTTCCTCCCTCTTGATGCACACTTTATGGTGTTCTCTCATAGTCTTTTTCGTTGTGATGGTTCGGCATCTTTCGCATAATATCTCGCTATATTCACATTCGTTTGCGTGACTTTCGGCTTCCTTCATCAGTCCTTTCCATTCGCATTCTTTTACTCGGCATTGAACTAATAGATTGTTGATTTCTTTGTTGGTGGCTTTATCCATTGTTATAGGATCTTCATCTTTTTCCAATATTTCGTCGCATCCAGGGCATTTTATTGTTTTTGTTTCTATCACTTCTATCGTGCAATCTGTACATATTCTGCATCCACATTTCGTCTGTCTCGCTCCAATTAATAATTCTTTGCATTTGCAACATTTTAGTCTCTCCTTTATATCGTTCACTACTTTGATTTTTTCCTTCATTATTCGTCTCGTAGCTTCGGATGGATTCTCGCTTCCTCTTATTCTCTCGATAATTGTCTGCATATCTACAAAAATTTTCAATTACTTGACGTTGCTTCGTTTCTGTCGTTTTATTTTTACATATTTACACGGTACGCTTTATTTTTACTCTACTGTTGAATCCGGTTCTGGGATGAATTCTGGCATTGATGCTATCCATTCCACCCAACTTGCTGGATCTACGTGCTGTTGATTGTTACGTAGTCTTCTAATTTCGTCAGCTTGCCATCTAACTTGATCTGCTAATTGTTCGTTGATTCTCTGCAATTGTAGTATTGTTCTTTGCTGCTCTTCTAGTCTTATGGCTTGTTGTAGTCCTCTGTTCACACTTTCCGTTAATACTAGATGAGTATTTGTCCACTGGGTTTGCGCATTGTTAGTTATTAATGTCATTAACTCTCATTGTCGTCTCCATGTTGCCTCAATTCCTGGATCTTGGTATATTCCTTGATTTAATTCTACAATCTCTATAGGTACATTGGCAGCTGCTGGTTGTTGAATTCCTTCTGTGAACGGTGGTATTCTAACTTGGTTCTGTTGATTCGCATTATTCGGATCCATCTGTTGATTATAATACCTCATTAATTCATCGACATTCGTTTCTGTTTGCTCATTATTTCTGACACATTTTGTACAATATTTATATATACATATACATACAATTACTACTATTATACTACATAATATTTTACACTATGTACAACGTTTCTTTTTGTTTTACACCATCGTCTCCGGGGACTCTATGCGCAATGTCCGTATATCCCCGTATTTCTCGTTCGTTATCTGATATACATCAAATTCATTTGACCATTGTTGTGCTTCGATAATGGGCGGTTCTTTTAACCAGAGTCCGCTTGTACTGGAATTTCCTATGATTTCATATTCTTCAGTTCTTTCTGCATCGTATGGTTCTAATTCAACATCATAATTGAATTTTTCTACTGCCGGCCATAGTCTTCTCTTCACTGGCTTCTTTCTGCATTTTGTAGTTCTTACCAGTTGGATTATTATCAGCATTACTACACTGCTTACTATTGCTGTTGTTATCCAGATCATTTTAATCATGTAATTCTTTTCGTTAGGCTGCATGGTTGTATTTTCTCTTGCACTGGTTGTCTCCATCATTCCTTCCTTTGGTTGCACATTCTTAAGTGCTTTCTGGAGTTGTAATGCTTCGTGAATTGAAAGGTGGCTGTCGTCCATGAGCATTCCTTTTTGCCATGTCTCGTTGTTTGTTTTTCTCTCAGATTGTTTTGTTATAGATTGATCTGTCGTATTTGACTTGAGTGGTTTCCTTGTTATCGTTCTCCAATGCTCATGAGTTCCCTTTTGGATATTTATTACATATTTTCCAAGTTTTCTTTTTGTCGGAATGCGATACTTTTGATTCTTTATATTTTTGCTTGTTTCGCATTGGATTCTTTTGTTTACTGGTTCGTTTCCTTTAGGTTCGTATACGCAGATTTTTGTGATAGGTTTTTCACCTGTGTTCTCAATTACTATTTCCTCTTCATTTGCCGCATTTGATTCTATGTTTATTATTACTGCTTTACTTTCTCTGATCTGTCGTTGGTACGGTTCCTCTTTTGTTTCTTTTTCTGGATGCTTTGTCGTAATTGCTTCTAGTGACTTTCTTGTTATTGATTTCCAGTAATCGTCTCTTCCTCTCTGAACGTGTACTATATACTTTCCACGTTTTCTTTTTGTTGGGATGCGGGTATTTTTGGTTTTTGATATCTTCATTCGATTGGCATTTGATTTTTTCGTTCGTCGTTCCGTTCTTTTTAGTTTCGAATATACAAACTTTTGTGATGGGTTCCTTGCCCATGTTTTCGACTATTATCTCTTCTCCGCTCTTTGGGTCTGATTCTACTTTTATTATTATTTCTTTGTTTTCTCGTGCTCGACGTTTGTATGGCTCTTCTTTTGGTGTTGTGAATTTTTCTCCCAGGGTTTTGGCTAATGTGCAAGTTATTATTATATCATTGTTGGCACATATTATGTATTCCGCATTTCCTTCCAGGCTATCCCATTCACATTTCTTTCCTGCTTTCATATTCATTTTCCAACAATCGATAATTTTATTTTGTATACATACTTGTTCAATGGTTTCTATTCCTCTGTTTATTATTCGCAATTTGCCTATCCCTGGCTTTACTTGGATTTTTACATTCCTATCTTTTGTAGCATCTCTACATACATCTTTTGGTGGTCGGGCATGATGATGAATTTTCGGATCGTATTTCCATCTTTCCTGGTTTTCCTATTGAGTCGAATTGACAGCTTATGCTGGTGTTCATTGTCAATTGTAAGCATATTCCTTTGCTTGCGCTTCCTTTCTCATTTATTGTTCGTATTCTGAACGATTTAATTTCCTTTGTGATATTTTCCTCAGCTTCCGTTAACTTGATGGACGTAATCAATATCATTATTTTTTGTAGCAGGGTCGGTCGGTTTTGATTTTTCCTTTGTTGTAGTATCTTTCCGTTGTTTCGTTTTCCCTCGTTATTGTCGTTGTTCGTTTCTTGATGTTTCTTGTTAGATGATTCCTTTTTCTCTTGTGGTTTGGCTTTATTTTCGTCTCTAGTATTTTGATCATCCTGATTTTTGCTGTTGTCACTTCCTCCTTCTCCATTATTATTTCCATCCGGGGTTTCCTTTGAAATGTCGTCCTCGACATTTATTATTTCAATTATTTCCTCGTATACTTTTATTATTCTTGCTTTTATATCGTCCATTTCTTTTATCTCTTGTTTACTCGCTTGAAATCTTATTTGCTTTCGATGCCATCTGTGTATTATCATTAATAGTTGTTCCTTTCTATCTCCGATTCGTATTGCTTCTTTTGGATGATTGGTGAATTTCAGTCCTTCCCACTTCAACATTGCTTTTATTGTTTTTGGGAATGGGTAGTGAGCATATATTGTTTCTTTTAATAGGACGTTTCTGTTTCTTACCATATAGTTTAAATCGAATACTTTGAGTGATGAGCCTTCGTATGTCCATTTCATCAGATTGGCTGTTGCTTCGTCTTGTTTGGCGTCGATAGCTTCCCATAATGTTTGGATTGTTTTGCCCATTATTTCTCTCTCTCTGATTGTCGCGTTACTGGTTATAAATTTTATTGCACTTGCCTGTCTGGATTTCAGCGCATAATGTAGTACATTATTTTCTCCATTATCTTTTTCTTTGAACGATGATCCTGTTTTTAGTAATTCCCTCAGGACTGTTGTAGAGGCATCTGCTGCAACTGCGAACATTAATGGTGTTTGTCCCTCTTCGTTGGGTATATTTGAGGTGTGTCCGCATTTCTGCATAAGTTGGATTATGTCTATTATCCTTTGAGTGTTTCTATGCTGTACTGCAATATGTAAAGGTACGTTTCCTTCTACATCTGCCATAGTGAATATCATGGGTATACTTTCTTTGATACGATCCATTTCTGGTGGACTTCTAGTTCCTTTAGCGTAATCCATTGCGATTTTTCCCGCTTTGTTTACCATTCTCATCCATCCTTTTCCTTCGACCCATTCTGGCATAATTTCCCTGATGGCTTTTACTATTATATCCATCTTGTCTACATTATCTTGGGTCGCGTTTAGAGTTATTTTGGATTCATCTGGTTTAGGTTCTTCCGTAGTGTTATTTGATGTCGCTTCTATTTTTCGACTCATCGTTAATCCGTTTATACTCAACTGTTGAGTTTGTGATCTAGTTTGCATACCTCGATTTTCCGGTTCTCTTGTTATTGATCTAGGTATTGCTTTACATCTGCTCACGTTTACGTAGATAGGTCTAGTGAGTGGGTTGTTGACTAGTTTAACTCGAGCATTATTCTCGTTTACATACATTATTTCATATGGCCCTTTACCACTTCTCTGTAGTTTTCTGGCTACTCCTGGGATAATTTCTGGCGTTGCGATTATTACCCAGTCTCCAACCTGAAAAGTTATGCTCACGTACGTCTCGCTTTTTATCGTGTAATTCTTTATAACTTTCTTGGTTAAATCTAATATTCATACCAGCTGTTTTCCAGATCTCTTGCATTCGCTCTTTGAATCCTGTTACATAGTCATCAATTTCCATATACTGTGATATCGGTGGTTGATATTCTAAGTCTATCGACATGTTGCATTCTCTGCCGTACATTAATTTGAATGGACTCATTTTTGTTTCTATGCCATAAGGCATAGGTTTATATATCTGTCCCAATCTTTTTGGTGTCTACTTACATAATTCGACATCATTTCTATCAATATGCCATTGAATCGTTCGGTTTGACCATTTGTTTGCGGGTGGTACGGTGATGTTCTCAATTTCGCAATTCTGAAGTAGTTGGTTACTTCCTCTATTATTTCACTCATAAAGTTGGTTCCTTGATCAGTTAAAATCTGTTTGGGTGTTCCGTATCTACAACATATTTCTTCTACTAGGATTCTCGCTATTGTTCTAGCTTTTTGATCTGGTATTGCGAATGCTTCCGGGAATTTTGATAAATAATCTGTTACTACTAATATATAGATATTTCCATCGTTAGTTTCTGGTAATGGTCCTACTACATCCATTGCGATCATCGTCATGGGTTCTGGTGGAATTGCCATTGGTTTTAACGGTGCTTTCAATTTACTTCCTGTGCTTTTCCTGGTTGCACATATTAGACAATTCTTTATCCATCCTTTTACGTCCTCTCCGATATTCGGCCAATAATAGTTTTGGCGTAGCCTGGCTTCTGTCTTTTTTGCTGACATGTGTCCTCCGAGTTTTCCATCGTGGTATTGCATCAATACCTCTTTTCGTCTACTTTCTGGTAAGCACATAAGTCGTTTCTCGCCATCCATTAATAATAACCATCCTTTCTCTATGGTATATCGATGTCTGTGTTTTTCCATATGTTCTCTTAGTTTACTGTTGTTGTCGAAGATTTTCATATCGTTAGTTTCCATAAATTCGATTATTGTTTTCAACTCTTCGTCTTCTTTCTGTTCATTTTTCAGCTTTGTAAAATCTATATCTTCTGCGATGATCATGCATATTCGTCTCACATCATGATCCATTAGTTCCTCAAATACAAATCTTGACATGCAATCTGCATTGGCGTTGGCTTTTCCTGATTTAAATTTTATATACGGCGAGTATTCTTGTAGCTGCATTGCCCATCTCATCAGTCTGCTCGAGGCTTCTTTGTGTTGACCCAACCATACTAATGGTTGATGATCAGTCGTGATATAAATCTCGTGACCCCATAATAAATATTTGAAGTGTTTAATAGCTTGGATTATTGCTAATGCTTCTCTTTCAGTCACAGAGTAATTCTTTTCATGTTTCTTGAACGTTCGACTGTAATATCCAATAACTCGTTCTCTTTTTCTCATCGTCCCATTGTCCTAGGACTGCTCCCGATGCATATCCGCTTGCGTCTGTCGCTAACAGAAATGGTTTCTTAAAATCGGGGTGTACGAGTATTGGTGCTGATATCAGTTTATCTCTGAGTGTTTCAAAGGCTGTTTGCTGTTCCTCTTCCCATATAAACGGGGGTATCTTTTTTGGTCAATTCTTGTATTGGTTTTGCGATGGTTGCATAACTCTTGATAAATTTTCGGTAATATCCGCATAAGCCTAGGAATTCTTGCACTTGCGTGACTGTCTTTGGTGCGGGACAATTCTTTATCTTTTCAATGTTTCTTGGATCTGGTTCTTTACCTTTTGCTGACACAATGTGTCCTAAGAAGGTGACTTTTTCCTTTGCCCAATCGCATTTGGAGAGTTTCAATTTTAACTTCCATTGTCTTAGTCGAACGAATACATTACGGATATCTTTTAAATGTTGCTCGAAGGTGCTAGAATAAATTAATAAATCATCAATATATACCATACATTGTTTAATGCCGTGAGTTACAAAGTTCATACATCTCTGAAATGAAGCTGGTGCGTTAGTTAATCCGAAAGGCATTTTCTTAAATTGGTATAAATCTTTTCCAATTGTAAAGGCAGTTTTCTCTCTGTCCTCCTCTTTGACCTTTATTTGCCAATAGCCACTTTTTAAATCTAGCGATGTAAAATAAGCTGCTCCGTGTAATGTTTGTAACATTTCATTTATATCTGGTAACGGGTATGTATCTCGTTTTGTTACTGCATTGAGTCGTCGATAGTCTATACAGAACCGTTGTGTTCCGTCTTTTTTCTTTACCATGACCACTGGAAATTGCCATGGCGAGCAACTTGGTTCGATCACTCCTGCGTCTAACATCTTTTGAACTTCTTTTTCTGCTACTGATTTTTGAGCTTCTGCCAACCGATATGGCCGTAGTGTTATTGGGGTATCATCTGTTAGTGGTATCGTATGTTGTGTTACATCGCTTGTACCGAGATCTAAGTCAGATGCTGCAAATATATCTTTAAATTCCGTTAGCAGTTTTTGTAATTGTTCTTTCTCGTTTTCGTTTAACAGCTGACTGTCGATTGTCCATAATTCTTCCTCAGTTCCTTCGGTTTTTGTTGTCGGAAGTTCAATATCCATCATCGGTGTTAGTTTCCCCAATCTTTCGTTCTCATAGATAACTTTATCTTCCTCGTCAAAATTTGTAATATTGATTGGAATTTCACTGTTATCGTTTACATATACTATCTCTCTGGCTAATGGCAGTTCTTTCTTCTTCTCGAATTTGTGATTAGGTTCAAAAATCATTTCTCCTCTTGTTTCCTCATTTACTTTTACGTAACAAATCATTTGTGTGCGCCCTGGCACTACTATTTTCTCTGAGCATCTCACTTCTGATTTCAACATACATATTCGTCCGGTTTTATCTCTCAGCTCCATTGATCCTAGATCTATTATTATCTCTTTTAATAATTCTGGCATAAGATCCGTTCCAATTATACAATCTGCGCTCAATCTCCTGATGACTGCTAAATACGTATTGATTTTTACATTTTTATATTCTATTATCGACCAGATTTTTCCGATGACCGCTACCGATTCTTTGCTGCAAGTGATTACATCCATGTTAGCTTCTTCTATACATGGCCATAATCTTCCTGGTATTTTATCCATTTTTATTGCTGAGATGTTTGCTCCGGTATCAATCATTGCTTTTATCTCTACTCCATTTATTTCTATGGGTACCGTTAATGTTGGTCCAGCTAATGTTTGCAACATAGCGATAGTTCGAGTTTCTGGATCCTGATCCACACTTCTTGATCTTTGGCTGGTTCTTGGTACTAAGTCTGCCCAATTTGGTTCGTATGGTGTCGGATAAATGTTTCGTAATGTTGTTGATCTTGGTGTCGGTACGTGTCTTTCTACCGGCATGTTTCTCTCTACTGATGATGCTGCTTTCTTTAAACATTCATATACTGGTGGTGGATGATTATAATGTCCACTATGTCTTGTCTTTCGATTTTCCCATTGTTTGAGTTGCTCTTGAGTTAGCATCTGCGTTCCTCCTTGATTTTCGTCGTTGTCGCTGTTATTACTGCTATCATCTTTGAAGTTTATCCATCGTTTCCAGTTACTCGTCTTTTGTCGCTTCATTCTGGTTTTCTCGGCTTCTAATCTCATTATTGCTTTAAATTTTCGTCCGACTTCTTCGTCGGTACCGTTCATTTTCGTTAGAATTCCTACTAATCTTTTTATCTTGTGAATATCTTTTGAGTGTCCATGTAATACCATTGTCTAAGCTAAGAACGGTAAGAATCCAATTGCCATTTTCCAGTTAATTTTTCTTTCTCTTTTGTAAATATCGAAACATGCTAACATTTGTGTTAGGATCACTCTAACGATTTGAATAATGAGAATTATTCCTAAAATTCCTGCCATCATTTGTCCGAAGATTAAAAATCTTCCCCACATGGCTTTCATCATATTTGCTGTAGCATGTTGAAAATGGTCTGGTGATAGTAACAATTCGTAGTTGGGTTTCTCTCCATAGTTGTTACCTCCCGTTATAGTCACAATATTGGATAGTATTGCTTGCCTTTGTGCTGGGAATAGTAGATGTTCTCTAGCTCGTTCCAGATCTTTTGTTTGGTATATTCCGCTCTGTGATATATCTACTGGTTTGAATTCTGCTTCGCTGGCCAATTCTGTAAGTCCGAATATTTTTGGTGGTGCTACTATTACTCGAGTTGGAAATTGTAACCAACTTCCATCTCTTATTTCGAATAATGGTCCATATACATTACTACAACTGAACATATTGGGTACGAATTTTTCTGGATTTATCATCCTTGTTACTGGTTGAGCGAATCTGATTTTTCCTTTATGCATTATTTCTAATTCGTTTATGCATTTATCTCTTGGAATTGTTGAATTCTCTGGCAATTTTGCAATTGTCTTTTCGCATTTGTACGTATACATAACTTCTCCAACAATTCTTCCAAAATATCCTTCTTGGAGTGGTAATAATGGAATTGCGTTATCTGGATTCGTGATTGCCATTGCCAATTTTGTTTTTAATATTTCTCTGTTCAGGATACAATCATTTTTAACTAAATCATAGTATATTTTCTCTGTTGATGCCAATCCTTTATGATATAGGAAATCCATCTTGTTATTTATATACAGATATAGTTTCACATCTTTGGGGTCTATTTGCGCTTTTGCGTTTGGTATTGCTGTTCGCGATAAGAATATTCCTTTGTAGTTGGTACTGGCTACCATTTCGTCACATTTGCTCACCATTCGTCCTTTTATGAATCTCATTCCGATTTTAGTGTCCGTTGATATTACTACTGTTGGCGTGACCTCTGATCCGATAGTCGTGGTTATCGTTGGTTTTCCGATTCTTCCGGTTCTCCGTAATTCATCCAACGCGCTCTTTTGCGTGTTAGTTTCTGTTTCGCTGTGCACTCGTCCTTGCACTTCATCGAATATTGCGCTTTTCAATAAGGTGAGTCTACAAGTTCTGGTATCGGCGTGATATACGATCGTTGACATTCCCGTATTACATGATCTATCTGTTGCTAGACATTGAGGATACTTTTTCATTGCTTGTGTATCTGGATCAAAATATCCTTGATATTTCTCTAATTTTACTTGATAGCTTTCAATTTCTACTACTCCTTTGACTAGTTGATTCAATAGGGTGTACTCTCCTCCTTGGCATGTTCCGTCTCCAGCCGTTATTCTCCCCGCAGCATATACTCGGGTAGTTTTTATCTTTCCTTCCTCAGCTGCTACATTTACTCGTCCAGCTATTGAGATGCGTCCTGTCGTGAATCCTTCTTCACATTCGCTCCTCGTTATTGAAACCACTGTTGTTTCCGTTCCCGCTTCGATAATTGTTGAATGTGAGTGATGTCCGCAATGAAATGCCACGATTTTCCTTGTTACCGAACATTCTTTGATTTCCGTTTTGATGAAATCCACTTCTTGGTATACATTATACGATACTGCTGTTGCCGTTGTCTGTAATCTACCGGGATTCGCTGCTTTGCACTCTTCTGTTTCTTTTAGTGAATATTTGTCACCAATCTTTATATTATCGCAATCATATACTACAAACGGTTCTACTCCTTTCACGCACATCATCCATATGAGTATTGTAGTAATTATCGTATTCATCCCTTTTCTGGCTGTTTTTGAATCGCTTGCATTAATTGTTGTTTCGAATTCCGTTAATAACTCTTTTAACTTTGTTTGCATTATTTCAGTTTGATCATCTTTACTTACTAAATTTATAAAAGCTTGCCATCCTCCTTGAGTCAGGATGAATGGTTCGATTACTTTTCTGATAATGTCCGTTATTGCAAACTCATATCCGTTTGGGTTGTATCTTGGAGTTCGCTTTCTGTATATCACTATCGTATTGTACATCAGATAGGCCATTCCCACCAAATATCTATTTGGGTCATCAGATCGTTTCGTTAAGTGATTTATTATCAACAGTAATTCCTCTGGATCTCTAGTTGTGGTTCGTACTTTGTTATCCATTATTTTATTTATTATTGGTTTTATTGCTGCCCAAAGCTGCTTTGCTTCTGTTCCGGTATTATTAAGTTTTAAATTTCTCTTTATCTCTGGATTTGCTAATCCCAGCATATCAGTTATTAGTCTGTTGATCCACTTTGCTCCTTGTTCTTGGCCTTTCATTTTTCCCCTGTAACTGTTTTGTTACTTGACTGAGCTTGTTTAATTTTGTTGTTAATTGGTCCATCTGCATTTGTTCTTTAGTTTTCCTTTCTGGAGCTGGTTTATCAATTTTTGGTCGTCCTCTGGATTTCTTTTCCATTGCCGTACCTGTTTCTTTTCGTTTAGGTTGTTCGTCTGCCGTTTCTCTGGATGTTGTAGCTCCTCATTCATTTATCCAATTATCCCATTCGTCTCCCGTTGAGTTTCGGCGTCTTCTCTCTTTCTTTTTATTTTCCTCTTCGGTATCTGGCTCTATAATTTCAACTGGTTGCCTTTGACCACATACTAGCTCGTCTGGTTCATCTGTCTGATCGCTTTCATTTTCCGTCATAAACAAATCTCTTGATTCCGGTATTCTCCTGGTTGTTTCCTCATCTACGATATCATTTAGATCGTTCAGTATCTCTTCGTCTCCTGTTGTGATGACGATTACTCAATTTCATACGGTATCCTCCGATTTCTGTATAGAATTGATGACTTGTAATACCAATGATTTTCTCTTCCTCAGCCGATTTTACTTTTTCCGCCCATCCACCTATTTTCCATGTGTATGGGGCTAGTCGAGCTTTATCGTTTATTTCCTCGTCTTCCTCTGGTTGCCATTCCATTTCGTTTAGCATTTCCTCTGGCAAGTTTTCGTATGGCTCGTCTTCATATAACTCTAAAGTTATTTCGTTAGCTGCATCTTCTGGCGCTTCTCCTGGTACATATTTTCTCCATTTTGGTTCGGTTCTCTCCGTTTTCCATTTCCACTCTTTTGTCTTTTCATCGTGCACCTTTTTCCATGGTGTTGATCGGCATCGCGAATCATCTATGGGTTGTAATTTTGTGCTCAACTTCGCATCTTGTCTCCATAGTTGGTAGATTGTTAATATTTGGTCCATTTTTCTTTTCATTTCCTCTTGAAATTCTCGGATCTGTTGTTCCTTTTTTGTTGTATTTTTTCTCTCTGGTTCATCCATGGCTATGATATTAATGGTTTGTCCGTCTTCCCATATACCTAATTCGTATATCGGGGTTCGTTCTCGCGGACTTATTTGTCGTTTGTGATACATTATTGCCACATCTTCTACCATACCATCGTCACTACTTTCGATTATTGGTTGGATAATTTCTCGATTTATCCGTCGGTATAATTCGTGCATTTGACAATCGGGATCTACCAATATTTCCTTTATTTCGTCATTTGGTAATTTTATCTTTATCTTTATTGGTTCATCTCCCCTCATATCTCTTTGATGCTCTCCATATTTGGCTATCAACTCATCTGTTCTCTCATTATCGAATCTCATTATGTCTGTATCCCGTACAGCTTCTACGAACATTTTCATTGCAATCGGTCTCGTTAATGATAATCGATTAATATATTTTCTAGCCTGGTCTATTGATTGCTCCGTCATTTTTATCTGGTTTTGCCTCATTATCTTTTGTCTCTCTTTTTCTAATCCGGGTTATATTTCTTTATTGTACAATATTTGAATTTTTTGCCATATTTCTGCTGTTGTTTCTTCGCTTTCATTTTTGTTTAACGTTACCACATTTATTCCTTTTGGCCATATTAGAGCATCCGCTAGGTGTATATCTCGCTTTATTTTCCTTCCTTGATAATATAAAGGTTTATTTTTATAACTGGGTCCTAGCTTTTTCACTACCCAACCATACAACTCGTTTGTGCTTTCGCCTCTTGTGGCTATTATCTGTCTTGGTATCTCTGGAAAATCAATAATTACCTGATACTCTTCTCTATCATATTCTTTCAGATTCTCTTGGTACTTTTTTATCATGTCTTTCCATGATGCCGTAAATGTACCGTTATCTTGTTGATATCCTTTCGCAATCAGTTTCATTATTCTACTGTATGCGGTTGTATCTCTGAGGTTTAGGAACATTTGATTTCGATCTACTTCTTCTACAATCTCGTTGATTTCTTTTAATATCTCGGTTTCATCTTCTCTTGGCACGTTCGTTTCCATTTCCTCTAATTCGTATTTTGATTCATCCTTGTATGGTTTATTTTCCTCGCATGACTGAAATATTTCTCCGCCCAGACTGCTTATTTCACTTTCATCTTCGTCTGTTTGATCGTCCGGTATTTGTCTCAGCATATTAATGTGTGGTTGTTCCTCCTCTTTCATTATCTTTGTTGGTCCTTTTGTTTGGAACCATATCTCTTTTATTCTGTTCTCGATTTGAGCTTCACTCCACGTGGGTTTTTCTTTTCTGATTCTTGTTTCTATTTTTTGTAGCAGTATCCTCTGGATTCGATTTTTTGTTATTATTGGTTCTGATATCCTTCCTTTTTCTTGTGACGTTGATGCTTCCTGCTCATCTTTTTGCAGTTTTAATTCTGGCTCTTTCATTTCTTGTGATAGCACTTTCTTTGCCATCACTTCTATTTTTTGATCTAGTGCTTGTTCTTGTTCTAAATGTTTCAACGCTCCATCTATTTTTAATATTAGTGCCTTCTTTCTTAGTTCCGCTTTCTCTTGTTTCAAGATTGCTTCTTTTTCTTTTAATTGATCCTCCTCTTGTTCTAAAGCTTCCTCTTGCTTTATTTTCTCGAGTGTACTCTCTATTGTTTGTGTCATAATTTCATTTTCGAGTTCGTCTATCTCGTACATTAGTGTTTCCTCGTTTTGATCTTCCGTTATCATCATCTCTGCTCGATTACTCTCTTGAGTTTCTGGTTCGTCTGATTTCTCAGTTGTCATTTCTTTTAGTTGTCGACGTCTCTGTTTTTCCTCCTCTGCAAATTCTTTGATGGCCTCTATTTTCTCCATCGTATTCAATTCAACTGTTTTCTCGTTATCGGTTATCATATTTCCTCCCCCTTCGTTCTCAACACACTGCTCCGCAGTGTGAATTTCATCTGGAATTTCCATTCTCATCATATTAATTCTTTTCGGGGTTTGTTTTCGATTCTCCCATCTTTGCTGGATTTCCTGAGCTTCCTCTTTTTGTAGTCTCTGCCATTCAGCTTGTTGTTGCTCTTGATATTCTCTAGTTCGCAGCTCTTGAATCTCCTCATTTCTTCTCATTACGTTGATTCGTTGTTGTTGTATATTGGTGGGCATTTGTTGCATCATTTCTTTTAATTTCATGGGCATTCGTTGTAGTGTTTCTCGTAGCATGTCTATTTCCTGCATCACGTTAATTTGTGGATTTCTAATAAGATTATTATTTGGTCTTGGTTGGTTTGACTCTCCTCTTATGTTACATTGCCTTGCGAGGTGTCCTTGTTGACCACAATTGTAACATGCTTTGCTATTAAGTTGTCTACATATTTTCTCAGTATGCCCTCGTTTACCACATATCTGGCAGTTGTAATTTCGGAAACAATTCTCTGACCGATGTCCTATTCTTTGACATGTGGAGCATTTTTCGTTTGCATTTGGATTGTTCCTGAAATTATTATTATAACTTACTTGGTTATTACCTCTATCCTCCGGATTTCTCGTTGCTGGTGGCTTGAACATCTGCTGTGCTCTTGGAATGAATTGATTCATAGCTGGATTGGTATTGTTGTTTTGATTGTTGGCATTGACTGTTGATGTTGTTGGTTCCGTGGCCAAGACTGCCACTTGATATCCCAGTCCTAGATGGGCTTCACATCTATTTGCGATTGCTACTGCTTTATCTAACGTTTCTGGTGCCAAGCATCCAAGGTTGGCTCGTATGTCTTCCCTTTTGATTCCTCTTATGAAGACGTCTACCATTTTATCTTCGGGTAAATCTGCTTCTCCGAAGGCTTCTTTACACAATTTCTTTAATTCACAGGCGTATACTGCATTTGATTCGTCTCGTCTTTGTTTTCGGTGTAGGAAGTCCAATATCTTCCTATTCCCCTTTTTCTCTATTCCGAATATCTTTATTAAGAACTCTTTAATTTCTGTCCATGTTGTCAATTTCGTTGCGTCTCTTGCTTCTTCCACGAATACATCTTGTGCGCTTCCTTTTAAATATAAGGGTAGTCGCTCTTTTACTTTTTGATCTGTCCAGTGACAGATATTTTTATAAACTTCAAGTTCCTTTATAAATGTATCCAATTTGTTGAGACTACCGTCGAACGGTTCTCCTCTAAACTTTTCTCTGAATTCTCCCACTATCACGTTGTTGTTATTTGACAATGTATTTGCATCTGGAATTGAAGTCATGTTGGAATTGGTGGAATTTGCCATGTTTGAGTTTAAGTTTTTTAATCTCTCTTCCTCGTTCTCTGCTTCTATTATTGGCAACCGGTTTTCTATATCGTTTATTTCGTTTTCTTCGCTACTGTTGAATTCAACGTCGGTTAATCCACTATCTGTGCCGGTCCCTGTTGCTGCTGTAGTTGATACTCCGGTTTTGACGCTTCTACTATTGCGAACCTTTTTCTTTTCTTCCGCTTTTAATAAACTCTTTTCGTTGTTCTCTTTGCTTTTGCTTCTCGTGTGGTTGCTGATGCTATCAATGTTTAAGGTTATTCGTCTGCTTGGCTAGTTTCTCTTCTCTTGCTTTGGTTGCTTTGAAATTCTGGTTGCTTATTGCTCGTAACTACTTTGACGTTTATTCCAAATTCTTTTCTACTTGTTTATTCAAGTTCCTTTATTATCGCTTTGCTTTGTCGTTTGCTCTGAAATATCTTCTACTTGCTTTGCTTTGAAATTGGCTTGGATTGCTTTGTTTGGCTATTGATTCTCTAAAAATAAATGACATAATTTCTCCCCATTTACATACGTATATATGTTATCATCCTTGTTCGCATTTATGCGGTGGCGGTCTTCTTTATCTTGACTCATCCCCCCTCATTTTAAGTCTATTTTTAATATCTATTCCTCGTAATAAGTTATCCTATCAATCTTTCGGGTGATCCCATGGTTATCTATATAGTCTTTATCAGTGTATCTATATATAGTCGCTATCAATTATCTATTCATGATATCAATAATATAAATCATCGATAATTCATCTTTCATTTATTCATTATTATTTTTCCTATGGCTCTCCCGAAAATTCGTTACTTAATCCTCGGTCGCTGGCCGCTCGTATTGCCCTCTTATAATTTCCGTTGGGCTCTTTGGCCTTCGGCTTTAACTCTTTACTGGGTCATTCTGTGACCTTAATATCTATCAATAATTCATATATTCATCCTTATCATATTATATCTCTAATCTGGCACTCTATGGCCTCCAGTATCTGATCATTTAATCAATCCGGCCCTCTATTGCCTCAAGTATCTGATTATAATCATCCAGCCCTTTATTGCCTCTTTTTAACTATCTATCATAATCATCGGCACTCTATGCCTCTATATCAATCATTAATCATATTCTTATCAGCGCACTCTAATGGCCTCTAATATCTTAATCAGTAATCTCGGCACTTCTATGGGGCCTCTACATATCTAATCATAATCATATTCCTTCAATTAGCATCTATTACTCATTTCGTTTCGTCTTATTCATATTATCTCTCGTTGTTTCACCGACTTGAGCTCATCAGTGACCTTTTGGGAATGTTTGAGGCCTCCACTGACTCTCAATGCCATGGCGTCTTGCCGGCATCTCTTCGTTACGCTTACTACCGCCATTCGGATATTTGGTACTTCGGTGTGGGGATCCGGTTTATTGTACCAACTTTTTTCCTCGCTGGCAATTAAAAAAACATTTCCTCGGTACTCGGTGTGGGATCGGGTGTGTACCTCGGAGAATATAAAAGTATGGAAGTGCCTAGACGTTCAATCAGTTCCAAAGCTGGTTTTACCTTGATTCCCGAATTAGGTGAAAAGAAATGGAAGCGATTTAAATGTGGGAGCGGGAAATAAACTATCAAATCTCTGCCCGCTCCTTCCTCAGATTTCTGGCTCATTCGCCCGCTCTCATCTGGCTTTAGTTTAGGACATTTTGAGTATGAACCATTTACGGTTAGTTCACATCTCACTACCGTTTGCCCCGATACTCGGTGCTGGGGATCCCGGGTTGTTGTATCGAGTTCCTCCAGCGAAAAAAAGAACGTTCGATACTCGGTGTGTGATCCGGTTTTTGTATCGAACGGGCTCAGCGCCATCAGTCCCTTGGCTCGATACAACCTGCAGCCCACGACAGTCGCGTAGCTGTCCTCTGGGTGCCTCACCACCAGCCTTAGGGAAAAAGAAGTCATCTCTAGGTACCTTTAATCAAAACTATGTATTTCTGTTCCGGGTGACACTCCTTTCTGCTCAGCGGGGTCTATCTATTCCTCCCCCTTCAAAATTTGTGGTAATCGCCAATCAGCAAGCTCCCCAAAAGAGCGTGATCATCTCTCTCCGGTTACTTTGCTGACATACGCGACTTGGCCTCCAGCTTCCTTCTCGTAGGGTTGGATCAGGGGTTTCCCGCTTGGGTGAGCGTACGTATCATCTAGATAGCTCAGGTTAACCATTTTTCTCGTCCTATCTCAATCATAATTCAATAAAAAAATAATATCAATAAACAAAAAGAAATATTACCTAGGAACTCGGTTGGTCGAAATTTTTCCGCTCCAATATTTTGTGTCTCTGTGCATGTTTTTTTAATTATTTTCTTAATTCGGCTTTCATGTATTTGGGTCTTTACCTTTATTTATCGTTGTCGGGTGGTTTTATATATATTACAAACATTGCATATTTCTTTTATGGTCGTCTTATCATTTAATAAATAATTCAAGTTGCGTATACACATTCACTTTCATTTTATTATAGCATTCATGGGAAAGTTAACCGTTAGTCTTTCGCCTTTATCTTTCGCTGCATAACATACAGTGCGACTCTTGTGCGCATCCATTTGACAATAACTCAGGTGTCCGCAGGTATCACCATTACTCGTGCTTTTCTCTGCTTTGCCACGCATAACATCGAATAACCTTGGTTTGCTCTTTCATTGTTGTTGCATCTCGTCTTTCAATTTTTTTTACTTTTTCCATTGAACTTGTGCCAGCTATTTCGCCAAGATTTGGGTTTATTTTCCAATTTCTCATGGACAGGAATTTCGTATATTCTTTCTGTTGGTGGTACATCTTTAATCAATATCGGATCAATTTAGTTAATATGCAATGGTTCGTCGGATAACAGGTTGGGAATCGTGATATTCCTCTTTAGCTCTTTTTAATTATTTTTGTTGTGATTGTTCCTTTAGGTTATCGTTTTCGATGTTTAAGGATATACCCTTTAGTTTTCCTATTATTTTTGTTGGGCTCATCTCTAAAATTATTAAATTCTTCTTTAATTACTCATTAAATTTATTTAATTCTAATTAACTTTAAATTGTATGTTTAAACTTATTCATCACTCCTAGTTTCTGTTTTGATTCCTTTGTGACTACTAATTTTAATCATTACTCGTTGTAATTTATCTATTATATTGATTTTCTTCTTGGTTCTATTGCTTTCTCTTGTTTATCGTTACTCCCCTTACTTACCCTTCATTTATCAGAATTTTGCCTTTTAATGTTATATTTGTTTGCTTATGTGTCTTGTCGTGTTGTTGGTATTCTTACAAGGGTTTGTGTCGTCAGGTTTTGATGGGGATGTTGGATGCTTTGGCGTTGCTGTCTATGTAATTTAATTGTCCGTTGGTTCCTTGGGCGTTTCTGGCAACAATCGTGTATTAATGGGTTGGTTGTTTTATTGTAGTCAGCGTTTGGTTGTTTTTCATTGTTTATATCGTTATCTTGTAGTGGGTTGGGTCCGTTTTTTATTCAGTTGTCTCTTGGTTGTTGTTTTCCTGACGTTCTCATCCTCTGGGGTTTTTTGCAACATATCGTCCAACATCTCTGTTTAAACTTTTACACTTTTGCTTATATCTTCCTTGGGTGTCTTTTGTAAAAACAGTCTTTTATGAGGGGGCCCCAATTTGTACCTAAGCCAGTTCAAGGTTGATCGACTTTTTATTGATGTTTCAATTTTCTCCTCGATCTTTAAATTGATTGCAATCTTTAAAACTCTATATCCATCTCTCCGGGGCTTCGATAACATGTCGGTTCCGAACATTCTTCCATTTACACCTTAAACATTTACTGTATTATCCTTTTTGTTTTTTCGCAAAAACAGTCATTCGGTATCCCGGGCTGGCCCAAATTTGGTTATGGGTGCGGTTACAGGGTTTCGAATCTCGCCTATCGCCTCTGTTACCCTCGCTAACGCCATACAAATGATGTGGATCGCCACGTTGGCCACCCGTTGCTAGGCAACGTTGGGTAATGTGTTCACAGTTGGGTGGATGCCGCCAAATTGAGTACCATTTTGCTAGTACTATAGTTGCTCGAAACCCTTCGGGGTTCACGAGCTGTCTTGATAGAAGACCTTCCATGCTCGCTTTGCTCTGTCGCTTATAACTATTCAGGCTTAGGTTCTTAATTGACTGTGGAAACTGAGACGCCAATAAGGGTTGCTTGTGACAATTACTGGCTGCAATTTCAAGAAGAAAATGACTCAACTAAGGCTAAAGCTAACTCTATTGAATCATCACATTGGGTAATATCCTATCTTGAGGTTCTTGGGAAAGTTGGGGTTGCTCGACGTCGCGGCACGGCTCCTGCGTTCCGGTCGACGATTGTTCACTGGAGGGTAGGTTGCTCTGCTGATTTGGTGGTTTTTGGGACATTTGGAGTTGGGGCGAAGGACGAGAGGATATGTTTCCGCCTCCCCCTTCCCGGCCAGCGCTAGGGCACTTCGGGTTCCCGACTTTTCGAGTGCGCGGCTCTGGTGAGCTGCCGCTCTTCTTCCGCCTTTTCTGGGCCGCAGTGAGTCGGGGTACAGTGTGGATCACCCATGTTGCCTATCTTGTTGGAGTCTCTCGAGTTAATGGAATGATTTTGGGCGAGAATCTGCTGTTTCGATTGTCTTGCATGCTCCATTCGGATTGTAGCGATTCGAAGAGAGGACAATCACTTAACAAAAGAAGACATTTTATTATCACTTAACTAATTAACATTTCTCTGGTTAAAACAAAATTTATGTACAAAGTTCATTGATAAAAGACAGAAGGAACACGAATCAACTTTAATTTCTCATCAATTACTACACATGCATTATTGGTGTTTATGGTCATTTATCTGGATTGTTCTTTTTTCAAAACTTTTCTTCAAAGGCCGCAACCGTATACGGGGCCGTCGTGTGTCTTGCGGACTGGGTGAGGTGGATGTACCGGATGCCCGGCGCGGATGTCCTCCTCCACGTTTGCGAGGTACATCCGGGGCCTTTACTACACGGAGGTCCACTTGCTCCTGCACCCTTTCCCAAAGGGCGAGGAGGTTTCGGGCATGTTTCGTACGTTTCTCCGCCGGGTATGTTGACCAGCTAACCACAAGGGTCCGTTGGGATGAGACTAGTAACTCCAAGTGTAGGTTAAGGCCACTGTGGATCGGAGTTCGTCTATGTGTCTGCGGCCGGGTGATGTCTTCCTCGAGTGACCTTTTGCTGGATGAATGTACGTTTGTCGATTGAGCGACATGATCTGAAACAATTAGGGAATGAAACCATGAAAATTAATATAATGGGAAGAAACTCTCCGGGCGTTCGTTACGTACGGGTTCACCTATGCTGGTCAACTGCGTACAGGGTTAGTGGGCTAAGCAACATTGAAGGTTCTTCCGCTAGCGTCGGCACACTTGGAATTCATGTGAAGTCTGCGTAAGGTTAACATTTTCGGTTCGTGGTCGGCAAGACCTATCATGGGCTTATGTATCTAGGGTATTGTTATCGGGGGTTCGAATTTATTAGTAGCGTTGATTTGAGGTTTTAAGTTAATTACGTTGTTTATGCGGAAACTTCATTTTTGTGATGTTGTAGGTCAACTATAATTGTTGCTGTTTTAAATTCGCGAATAATGTTTGATAAACTCTCTTGAGAAAATCGATGATGGTTTGCCATTTACAACTGGCGTTTTCCGTCGAATGGATTATTATTCTTAGATGTATCGTCAGTGATCGGCAGGATATCCGGCGGTTTTGCCACGTCGAAGAATCTGCCGCTTATTAAGCGATTATCCTGTTTTTTGAATCTGTCGTTGTTCGATTCGTAGGGAGTTAGAATTGGCATATCCACATCCAGTTTAATCGGATTCTAATCGGAAATTTTTATTTAACTCTCATTTGAAGGTTCTTATTGTTACTTTCGAGAAACGCTTGCCCATATACTGTTGGGCTTTCGGGATTCCTTCCTCACCATCTGTTGATGTTATTCGTGCATCTGAAACTTCTTTTATTCCGATTATTTTGGAATTTTTAATTTATCATTTCGGTCGGGAATGTTGGAAATTGAATCTATCCAATAACATCATATTATTTCCCTTACTCATCGTTATATTCTTAGCTGGCACTCTATGGCCTGCATATCTAATCATATACGTCCGGCACTCTATGACCTAATATCTAATCATAATCATTACTTATCCGGCACATCTATTGGCCTCTCATTCTATCATAATCATTCCGGCACTCGTATGCTCCGTCTAATATCTAATCATAATCATATCTTATTCCGTGCACTCTATGGCCTCTAATATCTAAATAATCATCCGGCACTCTATGCCTCTACTTACTAATCATTAATCAATATTCTATCATACATCTTTACTCATTTCGTATTCGTCTGTATCATATTATCTCTCGTGTTTCACGGTGACTTTGAGCTTCATCAGTTGAACTTTCTGCGGTAGGTTTGAGGCCTCCACACTGACTCTCAAGCCCATAGGCGTCTTTTGGCGCGCATTCTCCGGTACGCTTACTCACCGCCATTCGGATATTTGGCTACTCGGTGTGGCGATCCGGGCTTAATTGTTCCAAACTCCTCGCTGGGGCAATAAAAAAAACATTCCCTCGCTACTCGGTCGTGGGAATCCGCGTTGTGACCTCGGAGAATATTAAAAGTATTGGAAGTGCTCAGACGTTCAAATCAGTTCCAAAAGCGTTTGATCTTGATTTCCGCGAATAGTGAAAAGAAATGAGAGCGATTAAAATGTGGGAGCGAAAAATACAATATCAATCTGCTGGCCCGCTCCTTCCATCAGATTTCTCGGCTCAATTCGCGCCGCTCTTGTCATCTGTTTAGTAGGCGACATTTTGAGTTGTGGAATGAACATTTAACCGGTTAGTTCACATCTCACCTACCGTTTGCCCCCGGATACTCGGTTGTGCGATCCGAGTTTTGTATCGGGTTGCCTCCAGGCGAAAAAAAGAATCGTTCGACTACTCGGTGCTGTGATCCGTGTTTTGTATCGAACGGCTTCAGCCGCCATTCAGTCCCTGTTGGCTGATAACCAACCTGAGCACGAAGGTCCCGCTAGCATGTCTCTGGCTGCCCCCAACCACCAGCTAGGGAAAAAAGAAGTCATCTCTAGGTGTAACCTTGTAATCAAAAACTATTAATTCTGTTCCGTGTACACTCTTTCTCTCACCTCTCGGTCTATCCCTCTTTCTTCAACTTCCCCCTTCAAATTTGTCTAATCGCATCAGCCAGCCTCCCCAAAAAGAGGTGATCAATCTCTCGCCGGCTTACTTGCTGACATACGCGATCTTGGCCTACAAATTCCTTTCTCAGTATAGTGTTGATCAGGGTTTCCCTTGTGGCGTGAGCGTACTATCTTAGATAGCTTCAGGTTACACCATTTTCCTCGTCCTATTTATCTCAAATAATTCAATAAAACAATAATATCAATAAAACAAAAAGATTATACACTGGAAAACTCGGTTGTCGAAATTTTCACGTCCATATTTTGTGTCTCGTGCATGTGTTTATTTTTCTTAATCGGCTTTCATTGATTTGGTCTATTACCATTTATTTATCGTTTGTCGGGTGGTTTATTTATTACAAACATTGCATATTTCTTTTATGTCCGTCTTATCATTTAATAATAATCAGCTTACTTCGTAATAACACATGTTTATTCATTTTATCATAACAATTGCATGGGGAAAGTAAACGTTAGTCTTCCGTTCTATCTTTCGCTGATAAATTACAGCTGCGAACTCTTGTGCGCATCCGAATGGAAATACTCTAGGTTGTCCGCAAGGGTATCACCAGTCTCGGGCTTCTCTGCTTGCACGGCATAACATTCCGAATAAGCCGTGGTTTGCTTCTTTCATTGTTGTTGCAATCTCGTCTTCAATATTTTTTATTTTTCCATTAATTGTGCCTGCTTTTCCCAAATTTTGTATTTCAATCTCATGGACAGAATTTCGTATATCTTTCTGTTGTTACATCTTTATCAATATCGCATTCAATTTATAATATGCCAATGTTCGTCGAATACAGGTTGGAAATCGTTGACGTATACCTACTTCTAGCTCTTTTAATTAATTTTTTGTTGTTGATTAGTTCTTCTAGGCTTATCGTTTTCGATTTGTTTAGGATACCTTTAGTCTTTCCTATATTTTTTTGGCTCCATCTCTAAAATTATTAAATCTCTTGTTAATTACAATTAAAATTTATTTAAAATACTAATTAACAATTGTATGTTTCAAACTTATTCATTCAACTCCTAGTTTACTGTTTTATTCCTTTGTGACTACTCATTTTAATCATTACTCGTTGTAATTTATTTATTATCATTGACTTCCCTACTGTTCTATTGCTTCTCTTGTTTATCTTATCTACTTCCCTTACTTACCCCATTTTCATATTTATCCCGAATTTTCCCTTTTAATGTATATGTTGTTTGCTTCATGTGTCTGTTTCGTGTTGTTGGTATCTTACAAGGGTGTTGTGTCGTCAAAGTTTCTGAGGGATGTGGATGCTTTGGCGTTGGCTGTCTATGTAACTTTAATGGTCCGTTGGTTCCTTGTTGTTGCAAAAACAAATCGTTGTATTAATGGGTTGTGGTTTTTCATGTAGTCAGCTGGTTTTTTCATTGTTTATATCGTGTATTCTTGTAGTCGTCGTTCCGTTTTATCAGTTGCTCTCTGGGGTTTTGTTCCTTGACGTTCTCATCTCTCTGTGGTTTTGCAATATCGTCCCAACAGAGTGTACTCTCTTTTTTGTGTCATAATTTCATTTTCGAGTTCGTCCTATCTCGTACATTAGTGTATCCTCGTTTGATTCTTCCTTTCATCATTCTGCTCGGACATACTCTCTTGAGTTTCGGTTCGTCTGATTTCTCATGTTGTCATTTCTTAGTTGTCGACCCGTCTCTGTTTTCCTCCTCTGCACAATTCTTTGATGGCTCTAGTTCTTCCAGGTCGTATTCAATTCAACTGTCTCGTTATCGTTATCATATTTCCTCCCCTTCGTCTCAACACACTGCTCCGCAGTGGAATTTCACTGGGAATATTCCGATCTTCATTTAATTCTTTTCGGGTTGTTTCGATTCCTCCCATCTTGCTGGTTTCCTGAGCTCCTTTTGTAGTCTCTGCCATTCAGGCCTTGTTGTTGCTCTTGATATCTCTAGTTCGCAGCTCTGAATCTCTCATTTCTTCTCATTACGTTGATTCTGTTGTTGTTATATTGGTGGCATTTTTGTTGCATATTTCTTTTTAATTTCATGGCCATTCGTTGTAGTGTTTTTCTCGTAGGCATTCTATTTCCTGCATCACTGGTAATTTGTGGATTCTAATAAGATTATTATTTGGTCTTGGTTGGTTGACTCTCCTCTTATTACATTGCCTTGCGAGCGTGTTCCTTGTTGACCCCCAATTGTTAACATGCTCCTTGTATTAATTGTTCTACATATTTTCTCAGTATGCCCTCGTTTACCACATATCTGGCTATTGTAATTTCAGGAAAAACAATTCTTCTGACCGGATTGTCATATTCTTGACATGTGGAGCATTTTTCTTTGCATGGATGTCCTGAATTATATTATACTACTTGGTATTACCTCTATCCTCCGGATTTCTCGTCTGCTGGTGGCAACGTTTGCAACATCTGCGTGCTCCTGGAATGAATTGGATTCATAGCTGGATTGGTATTGTCTGTTTTGATTGTTGCATTGATGTTGATGTGTTGGTTCCGTGGCCAAAGACTGCCACTTGATATCCAGTCCTAGATGGCTTCACACTCTATTTGCGTCTACTGCTTTACTCTAACGTTTCTGGTGCCAAGCATCCAAGTCTGGCTCGTATGTCTTCCCTTTTGATTCTCTTATGAAGACCGATTCTACCATTTATCTTCGGATAATCTTGCTTTCTCCCGAGCTTCTTTACCACAATTCTTTAATTCACAGGCGTATATACTGCATTTTGACTTCGTCTCGTCCTTTGTCGTTGGAAGTCCAATATCGTTCCTATTCCCTTTTCTCTATTTCCGAATATCTTATTAAGAACTCTTTAATTTCTGTCCATGTTGTCAATTTCGATATGCGTCCTTCTTTGCTCTTCCACGATACATCTTGTGGCCGCTATCCTTAAATATAGGGTAGCGCTCTTACTTTTTGATTCTGCCTGAGTGACAGATATTTTTATAAACTAAGGTTCCTTATAAATGTATCCAATTTGTTGAGGATACCCGTCGAACGGTTCCCCTTAAACTTTTCTTGGAATTCCCACTATCACTGTTGTTGTTATTTGACAATGTATTTGCATCTGGAATTGAAGTCATGTTTGGAATTGGTGGAATTTGCCATGTTTGAGTTTTAAGTTTTTAATCTCTCTTCCTCGTTCTCTGCTTCTATTATTGGCAACCGGTTTTCTATATCGTTTATTTCGTTTTCTTCGCTACTGTTGAATTCAACGTCGGTTAATCCACTATCTGTGCCGGTTCCTGTTGCTGCTGTATTGATACTCCGGTTTTGACGCTTCTACTATTGCGAACCTTTTTCTTTTCTTCCGCTTTTAATAAACTCTTTTCGTTGTTCTCTTTGCTTTTGCTTCTCGTGTGGTTGCTGATGCTATCAATGTTTAAGGTTATTCGTCTGCTTGGCTAGTTTCTCTTCTCTTGCTTTGGTTGCTTTGAAATTCTGGTTGCTTATTGCTCGTAACTACTTTGACGTTTATTCCAAATTCTTTTCTACTTGTTTATTCAAGTTCCTTTATTATCGCTTTGCTTTGTCGTTTGCTCTGAAATATCTTCTACTTGCTTTGCTTTGAAATTGGCTTGGATTGCTTTGTTTGGCTATTGATTCTCTAAAAATAAATGACACTCCCATACTATATACGTTATCATCCCTTGTTTGCATTTATCGTGGTGGTCTTCTTTATCTGACTCACCCCCCTCATTTTAAGTCTATTTTTAATTATCTATTCCTCGTAATAATTATCTATTAATCTCGTATCAATTATCTATATAGTCTTATCAGTTATCTATATAGTCGTATCAATTATCTATATCATGATATCAATAATATAAAATCATCATATTCATACTTTCATTCATTCCATTAATTATTTTTCCTATGTCTCCCGAAAAATTCGTTACTTAATCCTCGGTCGCTGGCGCTCTATGCCCTCTATAATTTCCGTTGGCTCTTTGGCCTTCGGCTTTTAACTCTTTTACTGGTCATCTGTGACCTTAATATCTATCCATAATCATATTTCATCCTTACTCATATTATATCTTATCTGGCACTCTATGGCCTCTAATATCTAATCATAATCGTCCGGCACTCTATGGCCTCTAATATCTAATCATAATCATATCTTATCCGGCACTCTATGGCCTCTAATATCTAATCATAATCATCCGGCACTCTATGGCCTCTAATATCTAATCATAATCATATCTTATCCGGCACTCTATGGCCTCTAATATCTAATCATAATCATCCGGCACTCTATGGCCTCTACTATCTAATCATAATCATATTCTATCAATTACATCTTTACTCATTTCGTATTCGTCTTATTCATATTATCTCTCGTTGTTTCACCGGACTTGAGCTCATCAGTGACTTTTGGGTATGTTTGAGGCCTCACACTGACTCTCAAGCCATGGCGTCTTTTGGCCGCGCATTCTTCCGGTTACGCTTTACTCACCGCCATTCGGATATTTGGTACTCGGTGTGGGATCCGGGTTATTGTACCAAACTCCTCGCTGGGCAATAAAAAAAACATTCCCTCGGTACTCGGTGTGGGATCCGGGTTGTGTACCTCGGAGAATATAAAAGTATGGAAGTGCCTAGACGTTCAATCAAGTTCCAAAAGCGGTTTACTTGATTTCCCGAATAGTGAAAAGAAATGGAAGCGATTAAATGTGGGAGCGGAAAATAAACTATCAAATCTCTGCCCGCTCCTTCCATCAGATTTCTCGGCTCAATTCGCCGCTCTCATCTGGCTTTAGTAGGACATTTTGAGTATGAACCATTTACCGGTTAGTTTCACATCTCACCTACCGTTTGGCCCCGATACTCGGTGTGGGATCCCGGTTGTTGTATCGAGTTCCTCCCAGCGAAAAAAAGAATCGTTCGATACTCGGTGTGTGATCCGGGTTTTTGTATCGAACGGCTCAGCGCCATCAGTCCTTGGCTGATAACAACCTGAGCACGACAGTCCGTAGCTGTCCTCTGGTGCCTCACCACCAGCTAGGGAAAAAGAAGTCATCTCTAGGTACCTTTAATCAAAACTATTAATTCTGTTCCGTGTACACTCTTTCTCTCACCTCTCGGTCTATCTCTTCACTCCCCCTTCAAAATTTGTGGTAATCGCATCAGCCAAGCTCCCCAAAAGAGGTGATCAATCTCTCGCCGGTTACTTGCTGACATACGCGACTTGGCCTACCAGTTCCTTTCTCAGTAGGGTTGATCAGGGTTTCCCTTGGGTGAGCGTACTATCATTAGATAGCTCAGGTTAACCATTTTTCCTCGTCCTATCTCAATATAATATCAATAAAACAATAATATCAATAAAACAAAAGAATTATACACTAGGAAACTCGGTTGTCGAAATTTTTCCGTCCAATATTTTGTGTCTCTGTGCATGTGTTTTAATTATTTCCTTAATTCGGCTTTCATGTATTTGGTCTATTACCTTTATTTATCGTTGTCGGGTGGTTTTATTATTTACAAACATTGCATATTTCTTTTATGTCCGTCTTATCATTTAATAATAATTCAAGTACTGCGTAATACACATTTATTTCATTTTATCATAACAATTCATGGAAAGTTAACCGTTAGTCTTTCCTTTATCTTTCGCTGGCATAACATACAGTGCGACTCTTGTGCGCATCCATGACAATAACTCAGGTGTCCGCAAGGTATCACCATTACTCGTGCTTCCTCTGCTTTGCACGCATAACATTCCGAATAAGCCTTGGTTTGCTCTTTCATTGTTGTTGCAATCTCGTCTTCAATATTTTTTACTTTTTCCATTAACTTGTGCCAGCTTTTCCCAAATTTGGTTATTTCCAATCTCATGGACAGAATTTCGTATATTCTTTCTGTTGTTACATCTTTATCAATATCGATCAATTTTATTAATATGCAATGTTCGTCGGAATACAGGTTGGAAATCGTTGATATATCCTCTTTAGCTCTTTTAATTAATTTTTGTTTGTTGATTAGTTCCTCTAGGTTATCGTTTTCGATGTTTAGGATACCCTTTAGTTTTCCTATTATTTTTGTTGGCTCCATCTCTAAAATTATTAAATCTCTTTTAATTACTCATTAAATTTATTTAAATACTAATTAACTAAATTGTATGTTTAAACTTATTCATTCAACTCCTAGTTTACTGTTTTGATTCCTTTTGTGACTACTATTTTAATCATTACTCGTTGTAATTTATTCTATTATCATTGACTTCCTCTACTTGGTTCTATTGCTTTCTCTTGTTTATCGTTACTCCCCTTACTTACCCCATTTCATTTTATCCCGAATTTTGCCCTTTTAATTATATGTTTGTTTGCTTATGTGTCTGTCGTGTTGTTGGTATCTTACAAGGGTGTTGTGTCGTCAAGTTTTGATGGATGTTGGATGCTTTGGCGTTGCTGTCTATGTAACTTTAATGTCCGTTTGGTTCCTTGGGGTTTTGCAAAACAATCGTTGTATTAATGGGTTGGTTGTTTTATTGTAGTCAGCGTGGTTGTTTTTCATTGTTTATATCGTTATCTTGTAGTCGGGTTGTCCGTTTTTCATCAGTTGCTCTCTGGGTTTTTGTTTCCTGACGTTCTCATCTCTCTGGGGTTTTGCAACATATCGTCCCAACATCTCTGTTTAAACTTTACACATTTGCTTATATTTCCTTGGGTTCTTTGTAAAAACAGTCATTTTATGAGCCCCCAAATTTGTACCTAGCAGTCAGGTTGATCGCTTTTTATTGATGTTTCAATTTTCTCCTCGATCTTTACAATTGATTTTGCAATCTTTAAACTCTATATTCCATCTCTCCGGGGTTCGATAACATGTCGTCCCGACATTCTCCATTTACACCTTAAACATTTACTGATATTTCCTTTGGTTTTTCGCAAAAACAATCATTCTATCCCGGCTGAGCCCCCAAATTTGTATGGTGGGTTACAGGGTTTCGAATCTCGCCTATCGCTCTGGTTACCCTCGTAACGCCATACAAAATGATGCTGATCGCCACTTGGCACCCGTTGCTAGGCAACGTTGGTAATGTGTTCAAGTGGTGGATTGCCCGCAAAAATTGAGTACCATTTGCTAGTACTATAGTTGCTCGAACAACCCTCGGGTTCACGAGCTGTCGATAGAAGACCTATGCTCGCTTTGCTCTGTCCCTTATAACTATTCAGGCTTAGGTTCTTAATTGACTGTGGAAAACTGAGACGCAATAAGGTTGCTTGTGACAATACTGGCATGCAATTTCAAGAAGAAAATGACTCAACTAAGGCTAAAGCTACTCTATTTGAATCAATCACATGGGTAATATCTACTGCTTGATGTTTTGAAGTTGGGTTGCTCGACGTCGGGCACGCTCCTTGCGTCCCGGTCGACGATTGTTCACTGGAGGGGTAGGTTGCTCTGCTGATTTGGTGGTTTTCTGCGGCATTTGGGTTGGGGCGAAGACGAGCGGATATGTTACCGCTCCCCCTTCCCGGCAGACCGCTAGGGCAACTTCGAGTCCCCGAATTTGAGTGCGCAGGCTCTGGTTGAGCTGCCGCTCTTCTTCCCAGCCTTTCTGGGCCGCCGTGAGTCGGTGGTATACAGCTTTCATTTTTGTTGGATCAACCCATGTTGCCTTTATCTGTTGAGTCTCTCGAGTTAATTGAATGATTTGGGCGAGTAACTCTGCGTTCGATTGTCTTGCATGCTCCAGTTCGGATTGTAGGATTCGAAGAGAGGACATCACTATAACAAAAGAAGACATTTTAATCTCATATCAACTTAACTAAATTAACATTTCATCTGGTTAAACAAAATTTATGTAACAAGTTCATTGATAAAGACAAAGAACACGAACAACATTAATTTTCATCAATTACTACACATGCATTATGGTTTGTATGGTCATTTATCTGGGAATTGTCTTTTCAAACTTTTCTTCAAAGCCGCCACCGTATACGGCCGTCGGGTGTCGCGGACTGGGTGAGGTGGATATGCATCCGCGATACGCCCGGCGCGGATGTCCTCCTCCACGGTTGCGAGGTACATCCAGGCTTTTATTACACGGAGGTCCACTTGCTCATGCACCCTTTCCCAATGTGCGAGGAGGTTTCGGGCATGTTCGTACGTTTCTCCGGCCGGGTATTGTTGACCAGCTAAACCACAAGGGTCCGTTGAGAGACCTAGTAATCTCCAAGTGGTAGGGTAAGGCCACTGTGATCGGAGTTCGTCTATAGCGTCTGCGGCCGGTGATGTCTTCCTCGAGTGCCTTTTGCTGGATGAATGTACAGTTGTCCGATTGAGCGACATGATCTGAAACAATTAGGGAATAAACCATGAAAATTAATATTAATGGAAGAAACATCTCCGCGTCGGTCGTAACGCGTTCACCTATGTGGGGTTCAAAACTGGCGTACTTATGGTTAATAGTGGGCTAAGCAACATTGAAGGTTCTTCCGCTAGCCGTCGGCACACTGGAATTCATGTGAAGTCTTAGGTTAACATTTCGGTCGTGGATCGGCAAGACCTATCATGGCTTAATGTATTAGGGTATTGTTATCGGGTTCGAAAATATTATTAGTAGCAGTTGATTTGAGGGTTTAAGTTAATTATCAGTTGATTTATGCGGAAACTTCATTTATTGTGATGTTGTAGGTCAACTATAATGTGCTGTTTTAAATTCGCGAATAATGTTGATAAACTCTCTTGAGAAAATCGATGATGGTTTGCCATTACAACGGGCGTTTCCGTCGAATGGATTATTATTCTTAAGATTGTCGTCAGTGATCGGCAGGATATCCGGCGGTTTTGCCAACGTCGAAAAATCTCGGCTTATTAAGCGATATCCTGTTTATTTTAATCATGTCGTTGTTGATTGTAGGAGTTACGAATTGGCATATCCACTCCAGTTTAATCGATCTAATTCGGAATTTTTATGTTAACTCTCATTTGAAGGTTCTTATTGTTACGTTCGAGAAAAACGCTTGCCATATACTGTGGGCTTCGGGGAATCCTTCCTCGACATTGTGATGTTATCTCGTGCATCTGAAGCTTTATTATCCGGATTATTTGGAATTTTTAGTTTATCATTTCGTCGGGAATGTTGGAACTTATTTTATGATTATGATCGAATTTTAGGTTGGCGGTAAGCCTTTCTGTATGTTGTCATTAATGTAATTTCATGGTTAGATCTTTCTGTATAAAATAAATTTCGATTGTTATTTTAATTGGACTTAAAGTTTATGATCGTTATATTCTAAGTCACCATTTGGGTTTCATCTCATTTTCAATTTTTACCGATTTATTTTTCTTTTTTAATTCAATGTTATTGCTGAAGTAAATTCATCTAGTCAATTTTATCAACGACTTCAGGGTAAATTTAATTTTATTTTTCTTTTCTTAATTTTTGACCACGATTTTAATCCTATATCGATGATTCTATTACCTCTCTATCCGAGCGAAGTGTTGGCTTATTTATGAATATTTGCTTTTATGTCCTTAGCTACTTAAATGTCTTCATTTTGAACACCTTATTCCCAAACTAGTTTTCTGTACTTTAAGTCTGTGGATTATATACACATTTCGTTATTTGAAATTGATAACTTCATTTAGTAATTACTTTAGTTTTATCAATAAATGATTTTAAGTACATCATTCCTTACATTTATTCTAATGGATTTTAATAACCTAAATGATGAGGCTATTTGCTATTACGCTACTGCTAATCAACAGATCATGGTCCTTTAATTGGGAATTACTTTTACTCACTAGTCACTCGAACGTTAATCAATGAATTAATCTAATTTAATTACTTTTATTCAATCGTTACTGCAATTTTATTAAACAAAATTGTACTAATTTGACCAAGGAGTTATTTGTCGTCATTTTTCTTTTTATCCAAAATTTATACTAATTTAACTACTTTACTGTTAGTAAATCATAATAATTTGATGAATGGATTACGTAATAACTACTCTAATTTTAAGTTACTTTAATAGTTACTTTATCTATAATAAGTAGTTATTTTAATTCATATTTTAATTTATTTGAATCGTTGAATTATTTATTTGATACTTTCTACAAATTTAGGAAAAGATAAAAACAATTTAATTATACCAATGATTTTTCTAATTTATCTACAACTCTTAGTTCGCTGTGGTTATATCAACGATTTTAACTTAATTTATTCCCGTACCCTTCCCTTTAATAGGCCTTAGGCGCACATTGTGTTTATATTATATTTATTGAGTGCCCACTGGACTACTCGGTGTGATAATTTTAAGCCGTGTGTAATATAATTTAGGTCGATTTTACAGAGTCGAGAAACGAGGAAGCAGCCAGAGACTTCTTCCTTATTCCTCGATTCAGCTATAGGGATAAATATTGACGTTACGACCGCTGCGTTGCGCACGCTGAGTCTTCACGGGTACATATCATTGGCGATTTTCCACGCACTTACATGCATCTGTACTATGTAGATTTTATTTACTTTCCAATCACTGTAATGTTGTGTAGGAGCTGAACCTAGAAAATCTATAAATTAAAATCAACAAAACTAGTAATAAACTAACAAGCATACCTTGTTATAAGTGCTGATGACGGAAGGTATCATCCATGAGGACTTGAGAAAATTCCAAGAGATGCTAAAATACTGAAAAATATTAGGTAAATGTAGCAAGAAAAATTGATCCTTACTTTATTATAAAATTCAAGAATACCATAATAAGTTGCCATGGCAGTAAATGGCAAGCAAAGTGAAAGCAATTTAGGTCATATAGTATATATAATAATATCTTTGAAACGCTTGATTTCTAAAGGTGGTGGTGAAGAATCGTAGTATAAAATAAGAAAATCATTCACATAATAGAGTTTATTATATTAATTGGATAAAATTTCTATATTTTACTATATAGTAATAAAAATTAAATTAATCGTATTTTAGGAACTAAGAACTCAATATTTCGGGGATCATAAAATTTTTCCTATTAGGAACACCAAATTTAAACCTTAAATTTCTCTAAAATACGAATATTTAATGCGACTATTCTTATAATTATTATAAATATTATATTAATCTTATTATAATTATTATCGTTATTATAATCATTAGGTTTATGGTTAAAAATGTTATTATTAATATCATTATTATTATTGTCATTATTATTATTCGTAATATTATTATTATTATTATTACTATTGTTATTGTTATTAGGATTATTATTATTATGATTATTACTATTAATGCTGTTACTATGATTATTACTACCGCTAATAGTCATCCGGTTATTCTTATTCTACGTTTAAGTATCGGGTTATAATGTTGATGGATCACTTTTATGACCTATTAAGAACAAACAACATCATTACTTGTATATCATTATTGTTATTATTATTGTTATCACTTAAATTTGGGTTATTTCGATGGTTACTACAGTTTCCATCATGGCTTTTATTCATCTTACAGTCCGCGAATGAACCTAGTGAATAGTAATTCCCAAGACCAATTACGAGGGTAGGTCGATTAATAATTGCCACCAACGTGTTGTGATAACTCTACAGCCCAACGTGAATCACCCTATCGCATACTATCGCACGAACTCGCTATAACTCAAATATCAACGAGAGAACAACAAGCAATGAATAGGTTCACACCCGTGTGATTTGGTAGATGACTGCAGCGAAAGTGTCAGAGTCTGGTAGGGAAGTTTAGCTGGCACTGTAATGCAATAACCCTGGAAACAATTCGCCGTGTTAACATATAATCATTGATTTTAATGCTATTATTTTCACATATCTACTCAACTTGTAGTTAAATCCTATCCCTCTTTTCTAGTGAAAAATCCCCAAGCCGACTTCGACAAATTTAGAAAGGACATCGCCAAGTACCATGAAGAGACGATGAGTCAATCCCGAGACGAATAACAGCGATGCCCACGGCAAGATGAAAACATTTATTCTGTATTGTTACCGCAACTTGGAGACTACTAGACCCGCAACCATACCCATCAAGCATCGACCCGGAAAGGCGGAGCGCGCCAAACGTCGTGTCGCGCAAGCAAAAGAATAATCTAATTTTCAAATCCTTTATTTAATAAATGGTTGTAAATGATTTCTCTAGTTTAAATTGATTATTTCATTTGGTTATTTAACCCTAAGATTAATATTTATTAAATCGAATTTTGAGTGGTTCGGAGGATAGTTCTAAGTACCAAGAGTGTCAGATACACAATCTGGGAACAGAATAAGAAAGCGCACATGAACCTTCTATCGGTAGTGCACTGAACCCATCTTGAAATAGGGCCATAACAGTTCTTTTGTAGCGCTCACCTTTGGCGATCTCAAAACCGATGGTTACATTTCAAACGATACTTGGCAACCGGTAACCATTGGATGGTAAGGAAAGGTTCTATTTGGAGTCAAGGTTACATAAACCATAAACATCACAAAATGCACCTTTGTGATCACTTAATTATAATTTAATCTCAATTATGAATAAATGTATTGAATTAATTTCTTTTTGTGAATTCACATTGTTACAAGGTCATTAAAAATAGAGTTAGAAGGGACCTTAATGAGTGTGACAATAAACCTTCTACGGTAGTCCATGAACCCACGGGAGGTTAAGGCATTAGTAGTTCTTGTAGAAGAGCTCACCTTTTGTTAACCTTCCACCCATTAGTGCACAGTACCAACGTCACTTGTGACGGGTGCCTAGTGGTAATAATTGTTATGCTCGTACTGTGTATGGTTTGCAGCCATTCCCTTGACACTCGTATAAAATTTTTTCCCACAAATATCCAGTATATGTATGCGTCCGTGGCCTCATTTTCTCATCGACTTTCAAGCTGACTTTTTAATACCAACGCAAGTTACATTTCGAGGAATAGTAATTAAAATTTGGTTACCTATTTATCATTAATAATTCATTCAATACAGATTAAATTCAAATCTTAATTAATAATTTTAAAATCTATATTTTAGAAATTTCCTAAAGGGAAAATCTTATTTAGTAAGGCTTTTCGACTCTACTTTCCTCAATTATCAAATTTTAAGCTTAATTCCTCCGAATTACCTTGAAAATTTATAATAATATTAACGACCTAGAAATTTGTTTAAATTTGTGAATTTCGTATCTTAACTAACACACGATAATTTGAAAATTCTTCTAAATTATTTATTCGCTGTTAAATCAACTGTTTTTAAATTTATAAAATATTTCTCTTTAATTTAAGGATAAATAAAATTGACTTGAGGTTTATTTCGTGTCTTTCGATGAAATTTAACCCTTTACCTTTTAAAAACCTCACACGAGTGCTTTAAGTTACTTTAACGAAAACCGAAATTCCTCCTATTTTAACTCCTTTAGTTAAATAACCCTTTTAATAACACTATTTATAGTAATAGGCTCCTTCTATCATCATATCATGCTCGGAAATGATTAATAACGTTATTTAAGCATTTATTTGTAAAGAAAAGCCAAATTTTACAAGAAATAAAAATAAATACAAAAATTTTATTTTTAATAATATTTACAAAATAATGTCACAAAAAGAATAGAATTGAGTGATGCAGTTCATCTCCAAAGTCGTCGGTCAATATCCGACAGAAGCCGTTGAATTTCGATCTTCGTCGACCACTGGTGATGTTACTACTGCAGATGATACATCCATGCTGATCTTCATGACGTCCTCCTTGTCGGCACAAATGCTGGATATTGATTCATCTAATTTCCCAGTTTCGGGTTGCTGTTCGTCCGGGAATTGGCCTCTTCGAGTACTTTGGCCACATTTGCCAGAAGAACGGCTTCCTCAGCTCGACGACGTTCACGGCGTCTTCGATCTTTGCTGGGATTGTGTTTTCTACTAATCCTTGTGGTTTTAGCCGGACCAATTGAGTTCTTCTCTGGGAGGTGAGTTGGGGGGAATTAAGTTTAATTTCACTGCCAGATTGCGGCCGGTTATGCACTTTGTTAATTCGGCCTCATTGAATGAGGCAATCAACACGGCGCTCTGATCGTAATTTATTGATCCTCTGAGCCCGGGTTCTCGGAAATAAGATCATCGAGACATCTTGTCAAGCGATGGATCTGCTTGTGGAGGGCCTTCACGGCTTCTGGAGCAAATCATGTACCCAATGTACGCTCATTCTCTGCAAATAATTTGTCGTACTTCTGTCGGCATGTCACATGTGAGATACCTTCGTAGGGGTATTGGATTCGACTGGGCTGATTTGAGTGGAGTTAATTTCGGAATTTTGTAATTGTCCTTTATTTCGATTTGTGAGAGTTGTGATAAAAATTTCAGGTTTTCTTGTAATATGGATGATATATCGTTTTCCTGAAGAAGGAAAAAAATAAAAGACGGAGAATTTCTTAATAGATGAGTTATTTAATTAAATTATCAATTTTAATAAAATAAAATTTTAAATTAATTAATTTTTTAAGTGGATCTAATTTATTGTCGGGGGTTACATACAGGCACGCATGCATACACATACACACATAATTCAATGAAATTTAGTTTTATCGACCCGAGTTGTTTGCAGTGCCTGTGGGGCATCTTACAGGTGATTCAGGTAAAAAATAAAATTGATCGGGTCCACAAATACGTGGCACACTGTGTCGGTCAAACGTAGGTGACTGTCATGGAATCGGTCAAATTCCAATTTGGCATTCCATGCAGACGTGAGTGTAGTTTTATGCTGAAATAATCAGCGTGGTTTTCGAGGAATTTATCTACAAGTTCTCTAAAAAAATTAACCATTCATAACCCGATATTCACATATCGGCTGTGCCACTCTTTTCGGTTCCCGCTAGTACTGACTTTGCCAACCGGGGTAATTGCTATAGCAGTCAGTCTTACGTGAGTGAAATAACTTTTTATTAATGATAAATTTACTATTAAATAATACAAAATTCTTTTCTATTGTGATTTCCTCAATATGATATAATGGTCGTTGGCAATAAAAAAAATAAAAACGAATCCTCACGACTTTGCCCAATTCGTTAAAATCATTTTACAATTTAATATTAAATTTTTATTTTTTAAAGAATAAAAACAAAACTACTATGAATTAACAAAAAACAAATTCTTTTGTCCATATTTGCTTATTCATACCTATCCCTAGTCGATCCCCTCGATAAATATACTTGTAACAGGAATTTTTTATAAAAAACAATTTACTTACTTAAACATTTACATAAATGTTGATCTTCTTACAGTCAATGTGCTCTTCCCATAAGTTTATTTTGTTACCGCTCCGCTCACTATTCATGGGCACCGCGGTGAATTCCAACGGAGTTTTACTTTGTGACCAATTCAAAGCTGACTAGTCCCAGCAAACTCCGAGGGGTGGAAAATGATAAATCGACATGTCAACGTCCGCAAACTTAACTGCGGGAATTGAATACCGATTTACCACTTATACACAGACTATCATCAATATATATTTGTATAAAAAGGATTTTAAGGGAACCTGTCACGAATACTAAAAAGTATCGCGGCCATCCATAATAAAGCAAAACTCAAAAACAATTAACATAAAAATATATTTATCATAAAAATCAAATAAATACTACTTACAATTCAATAATATACGATTCAAATTCACTAGCTAATAAATTTTTTAAAGTTTTTTACGTTTTTTAATATGAAAATGGCTGCTGTATATATAGTGTTTTCATGCCTGGGTGCAACCAATCAGCGAATTTTAAACCTTTTTCGGCCATTTTATCGGGGTTTTAATGGTTTTTATTTATTTTAATATTTTTTCTTTTTCTATTTATTTTTCTTTATTTTTTAATATTAATTTCATTAAATTTACATTTTTTATTTTCGCTGAATGTTACTTTTATTTTGGTCACTACTTCCGTCTGTTTTATTTTCTAAACCTTATTTTGAAAGGTTATAGGCGGTTTTATGTTCTACTTTATTTTTCTGTATTCATTTGTATGCGAAATTTATTAATTATTTATTTTTAATTAATTATGTTATTTTTTAATTTGTTTTAATTGATGTTTTTATTTTGTTTTCTGCTTGCGGTGCATGCTCATGTTACAGCAGCCATATTGATAATTCCGAAATGACATTAAATATTTACTCAATTTTGTTTAAATTATGGCTTATAGCCAAACACATACTTCGTCAGTTTTCTCTAGGTTAACAGATTTTCGTGATTCTTTTTATTAAAGTTTTTAATTACATCCTAGGCTTAATTATCATAGTTATTTTCTAGAATATAAGCGTTTTCGATGAATTTGGAGCTAATTTGATGAAATTGGTTAACTTTGCTAGTTTTTATTGTTTCTTAATTTTTTTTTAAATTGGTAGGTTTCTGGATGTAGATATTTTGAAACTATATGGTTGTTACCCAGACGACCCCATACAAATATCTTTCGCTTACCACTCTGCACCCGTTGCTAAGCAACGTTAGAACTGTGTTCGAGTGGGTGGATGGTCTGCAAAAAGTGAGCGTTTTTGCTAATGATATAATTGACCGAACGATCCATGGGTCCAACGAGCTGCCGATAGAAGGCCTGTGCTTGATTTTGAATTTTAGGTATCATCACAGTATCTCTCTTACCCTTAGCCCTGTTATAACTACTATGTTCCTTATTATTGTTACTAGTATTATCATTGTTACTATTATATGTGTTACTTTTATTGATTGTTACCACTATTACATTTATTATTATTCTTATTACTACCATTACTATTATATTTATTATTATTATTGTTTATTATTATTATTATTATTATTATTATTATTATTATTATAATTATTATTATTATTATTATTATTTATTATTATTATTTTAATTATTATCATTTTATAATTACCGTTATCCTTACTAGTGTCATTATTATTATTAAGTTTTGTAGGGATTCGTTCTTATTCCTCAGCTTTATGAAAATATTTTACTTATATAAAAATTTAGCCGTACTGCATTCCTATTTCAGTTTTCAATAAAGTATTTTCATTGATTCGGAAAATTTGAGCAGCGTACCGCCCTTATTTTACAGTTTTATAAGAATGTTATTCAAACAATTGAACAACATTCCACTTTTACTTTACTAGTTTCGATAAATATTTTAATTAATTCGGAAAATTTGAGCAGCGACCGCACTTACACAGTCGATTGGGTTGTGTGATTTTTATTAATTGCAGTTTGTTTTGGCTGTGGGCCGAAAAATAAATAAATAAATGTTACCGTACCAATCGGGTAAAAGTCTCGAATGCATAAAACCGTTTATTCATATGGTTGTTGGAAGTTCATAAATAGAATTGCCAGTTCACAGCATCGTAATTTATTGTTCATAAATAACATTTTCAATCCGCATTATCATAATAAATAAACATTGTGAATTCATGGTTCATAACATTTTTAATAGCATTAGGTTATCGATCAATAAATTCATAATTATCAATGCGTTTAAAGTTAGTTGCAACGAACACTAACTACAGTAAACTTGCTCAAAACAAGTCTCAAAGTGAGACTGAAAATCAAAATTTCAATTAAGTTGAAAATAATACTGCAAAGTAATAATTTTCAATTAAGTTGTAAAACTTAAGTTGATAATTTGTCAAAACACATCAGTATATATACCTATAATTTGACCTTAACCTTGGGTGTTATTTTTATTGCGATTAAACAAAATTTGACCTTGAAATTATTAGTTTTATCTAAATTTAAGTTTTTCTAATTTCTTAATTTAAATTGGCAATTTATTTTTAACATTTTTAATTAAATTTATTCTGCCAAAAATATTTTATTTTAACTCATTTAATCCATTAATTTTTTCTTTTATATAAATGATCATTTTACGGTCAAATTCCCTTGTTATTATGTTATTTTTTATGTAAATTTCGTGCGGATCTTGATGCACTTGTTATTATTTTAATTTACTTTTATATTTTTTCGATTTTACATTTATTTATATTATCTCAGATTTTAAAGTGTTTAGTTGATGTTTTATATTGTATTTAAAGTTATCTTGGTGCTGGGTTTTCGTGTTGTATTACTTATGTATTCAAACAATTTTCAAGGCCGTTTGTGTTTTTCCCAACAAAATGTTTTTATTTATATTTTACATATATTTTGTATTTTCATACCTTTTTTATAATATTTGTCATATTTAACGCCAAATAGGCGATATTTGATAATTTTCAGCTCAAACTTTATCGGATGTCGATCCAGATAAACGCAATTTTTATGCTGTGGTTTTTGGCCAGCAAAATTGCAAAATCCCATGATGTTAATTTATGCCAACCGATTAGAAGTTTTATTTTGACATTATCACCAACAGATTCATTCCACCCGATAAATCTCAAATCGATTTGCACAAATATTCATCGCTTTTCTTTCACTAGTCTTTGAAAGTTGATAAGATGATACCTCGATTGTTAATAGCATTAAAAATTCTTTCATGTATATATTGTCTTTTTAATCTCTATATTTTCTATTTTAAACATCCTCCAGCCCAATGAAATGTTTATTCCAATGTTTTTTAATGTCAAAATTCTAAATTTCACAAGTTATTAGGATTTTAATAAATTGAAATTAAGATTATGTTATTTTCTAAAAATGAAATGCTTACAATCTTTAAACAAATTAAAGTGGTTTCATAAAATTATTATTACTGAAATAATTTGAAGAAATTTATAGATTTGATATCACTTTTAACTTAAATATGTCGTTTAAATAATAAGATTTATTTTGGCAATTTTTAAATGGAAGAAAATAAACTGTACAATGTATTGAAACATACATTTCAGTTTGATGAATTTAAAAGTCCACTTCAAAAAGAAGCTATTGAGAACATAATTCATTGTTATTTGATTAAAATTTAATGTCAATTTTAATTTTTTATTTTAGCCAAAAATGACGTATTTATATCTATGCCGACAGGATCAGGGAAATCTTTATGTTATCAATTCCCTGCTGTTTACTTTGAAACAGGTGTTTCTATAATTATAAGTCCATTGTTAGCTTTAATTCACGATCAAATATTGCATTTATCTAAAAGGAATATTTGCGCTCGAACAATTAACTCTAAAAGCAAAGTTGATGAGCGAAATGAAGTCATATCTGATTTAACTACTTTTAATTGTTTTAAAGATGCTACGAAAATCCGTTTATTATATGTCACTCCAGAACAATGTCAAACAAGCACGTTTCAGAATATTGCTAAATCGTTAAGTAAAAAAAATCTTTTAAATTATTTTGTAATTGATGAAGCCCATTGCTTATCTGAATGGGGGCATGATTTTCGTCCGGATTATTTGAAATTAGGTCAACTGAGAAGTACGCTTCTAAACAATATTCCTTGTATAGCGTTGACCGCAACTGCAAATAAAAAAGTTTCTGAAGATATTATTAAGTGCCTTAATTTTAAAAATCATAAAACTTTTCGGATGCCAGTTTTTCGGGATAATATATTTTATGATGTAAAATTTACAGATCTACTAACCGATTCTAAAAGGCATATATTTGATTTCATTTTCAAATGTTTAGGTTGCCCTACGTCTAATAATTGTAATTGGGTAAGTCGTTTTCAATATATTGTTTTATTTATAAGTATATAATTAAAATATAACATAGCTTTAAATTTTTAAATGACCTAATTTATTTCTTTAAGCTAATTTTGATAGAATTTTATTATTTCTTAAATATTTTTTATTTTGTTAATTAGCTATTTCTGTTTAATTTATTAATAATTTTTTTAAAAATTGCCCAAGCTCTATTTTGAATAAGTAGGTTAATTAGTACCTAGGCAACATTGTGTGTATTACAATTTAATTTTAAATGGATATTTAAGAAATTTTATTATTTTAAAAGTATCGCGATATTATTTCTTAGATACGATTCTAAATAGTTTATGCATTTATAAAATTTCGTTAACTTCACAACTTGTGACTTGGATATGTTAACTCTAGCATCATTATTCCAGTGTCTTTATCGGAGTTATATATTTGTTGTAGAATGATATAGGCTCTTGTATTGTCTATTGTCGAAAAAGAGAACATTGTGAAGAAATGGCGTTGCTCTTAACTTCATATGGTTTACAAGCAAAACCTTATCATGCTGGAATAAAACAATCAATACGAGAAGAAATCCAACTTGATTGGATTAACGGAAAATTTCCAATTGTAGCTGCTACTATCAGCTTCGGTATGGGTGTAGACAAAAGTAACGTCAGGTAGTGCATCGTATAGATATTTTCCTGAAGATTGTGATTTACATTTGCAGGGTTGTTTGTCATTGGACAATTCCTAAGAGTCTAACAGCTTACTATCAAGAATCTGGAAGGGCAGGCCGAGATGGTAAATTGTCTTATAGCAGGATATATTACGATCCAAGCGAAACAAACACAATCACATTTCTGATCAATAAACAAGTTTTTATTTGTCCCTTTTTTAAAACAAGTTATTTCAGTTTGATATAGAAAGAAAAAGAAAGAGTTAAAGCAAACGCTTGGCTACAGATAATGAGAGACTACATTGAAATTCCTAAGTAATATTATCCTTTGTGTTGTTATTTCTTTATCAGTTGATTTTGCATTGTCGCAAATAGATGTCGACATTTACGAATTGCGGAACATTTCAATGATGAATTCACCGCCTGTAAAACTCTTTGTGATTTCTGCACTAACAAAGTTCAGGCGGAAAAATTAGCCGTTTCATTTGTTTCCACTCAAGGTAATTAGGGTAACCGGTGTAAGTAATTCGGTTTTGACTTGGTCGTATTTTATAGGCGGATATAAAAAGAAACCCAGTGAAAATGGTTTTAATGATCCGGATTTATATCGGAAGGATGTGAAGAAAAACGGTTGGGAACCGTATGAAGATTGGAGTGAAGAGGGTAACCGTAGAACTGGTAGGGAGGACCTGACGGAAATGGCATCATTTGTCAAGACAGAGTTGAGTAAACGTAATGTTAATAAGAATAATTTTACACCCGCCCCGGATGGATCTGAATTAATCGATGGGGACAACGGTAAAATTGTCGGATTGTGTGGTTCATATCGGCACCAGAGTTTGATGAGGTTGATAAATGATGTCAGAACGAAATTGGAATCGCTTCTGGAAACCTGGTCAGAAACATGGCGGGGTTTATTGATTAGCGTAGAACATGAGGTTTTCCGCTCATCCAAGGTCGTATCGACATACAAGTTGACGATGGTGAAAATGATCAATCAAATCAGAAAACCGAATTTATCAGTTGAAGATTTGAAAGTGATTTTGAAAATAAAAGAAATTCCAAGTGACGAATTCGGTAGAGTAGTTGTTGAAGAGGAGAGTAAAATCGATAAAGTTGAACCCATAAAATCGATTGGAAACCAATCAGAAGAGAAAGAAGTTGAAAGCATGGCAACGAAAGAAACAAATGAAAACTATTCCGAGAGGAGTTTCAAAACCGAAAACAATACACGCGTTTCAGAAACCCCATCGAAACCGACAACCAATGGAAAAATGTTGAACATCACATATTTCTGGGAAAATGCCACTGAAGAGAAGAAAAAGTCCGATTTAGACAAGAGGAACATTTCTAATATCTTGTCGAATTTTCATTTCGTCAATGATTTGGTTTCCCGGCAGCTGCCAGCAATCGATTCTCTCGGGTTCAGTCAGTCTCACGGGAACTCAGGTCAACCGCACAGGGAAATCCGGGAGAATCCAGAAAAGAAGATCTCTAGTGACCTGCAAGACGGGAAACAGAAAATCAATCCGCCCTCCAGCACCAGCAGCAGCTGTTGTGAAGGTCCGCCAATGAAACGACAGAAAACCCAATCCGCCGACAATCCAGATCATCAGAAAGCCAAAAAAGCTCTCATCGGTAAAACTGTTGTGGAAATTCTGACGAAATTCTTTCGGACTGGGAAATTCAAGGACAAAGTAAATCGAGAATCCGAGTTTTTTCCCGCTTTTGAAATGTTTTTTTATTTGCGTGTTTTTAGGACTCTTTCAAATGGCTCGCTAAAAACATTACCGACAAGCTGATATCGCGGCCAGTGGAGACCGATGCGACTTTGTGTGAGTGATTTGTTTTATTGCGTAGCTATGTGAGGATTTAATCTATCTGATTTCCGGCGCCAGTGAGGAATTCCATCAGAGATATTGTACAGAAAATTATCAGCCAATCCGGTGACTCGGCCATTCAGAAATCCTTTTCTCCAGATTGGAGTCGTATTTTTCAATGATTTGTGATATCTATGATCTTTATGAAGCCTTGTTTTGCTAAATATAAATTATTCGGTTGTTGACTCGTGTTTTTCAGATTTCGATTTTCTAGGTTATTTTTAATAATTTTTAATTAATCGATATTTTTATTTCTAATTTTAAATAATTGAAGTTTTTCATCCAGGTTTCTTTTTATCTTTCTCTTTTGAATTTCAATATCAATTTTATATAGTTGCTGTTTTCGTTCAGAGATCTTTAGATTTTTCTCTTTTCTAAATTAAAGTCTTTAAAAATTTTTTAAGTAATTGATGTTTTTTATATTGATTTTTTACTCTTAATCTCAAGGTAATTTTAAAATTCTTTTCATTTTTTTAAAAAAAATTGATTCTTCACATTTTTAGATTTCAATATTACTTTTAAATAATTGATATCTTTCATTATTTCTTTGAAATTGTTACTTTATTTAATTTCAGACTTTAAAATAATGTATGTTTTTTATTCAGATTTTTTTTTGATCTTTCGATTTTTTAAATTTCAATATAATTTTTAAAAATATTTAAATAGCTAATGTTAAATTCTGAGATCTTTAGATGTTTCTTTTTTTAATTTCAAGATTTTTCATTTTATTTGATTTTTCACTTTTAATATTCACATAAATGCCATGACAATAAAAAAAGCTTATTTACGGAATTATAGTAAAAATTACTGTTCTCTAGTTTGATGAGCTCTTAGACATGATATAGTTCTTATTCAACCTTAATGCTTAAAGTTCAGATGGTTCTTTAGTGAAAAAAGGGCATTCTTCTCTTTATGATGCTGATTTCTGCTGTTGATTTTGAGCTTTTTGCGTAGTTCATGATCATCTTTGTTACTCCTTCTAATATCTCGGTGGTATTCTTGTTTCTGGTCTATTTCGGCATTATTTCCTTAGTTAATTTGATGATTGCTTCCATCTGTTTCCGGTAATTCATTCTAGCATCGTTGATTTAGTTATATTCTCGTTTCTGTTTTGCCTGATTACCTTAATATTTTGATTTTGTCTCTTGGCCATTTGTGACTCTAGTAACTTGTTTCGTCATGTCTAATAGGTTTTTCTGCCTTCCCGTTGTCATGTCTTTTCCTGGTTCGTAGCTTGATTCGACATTTGTATCATTCGCTGACTTTATTCTGGTGTTAGTATTGATCTTATCTGGCTTCCTATTGCTTCATCCCATTAGTTCTACTGTTCCGATGGGTTCTGAGTCTGTTTATTTGGACAATTCCGAGCCATATATTTACATTTTAGACAGTTAAGACATGTTCCGAGTCTTTTGTGACAATTGTTATTTACGTGGCCACTCTTCCCGCATTATTAGCATATTTAGTGTCTATAGCAGTCGTTCTCTGCGTGTCCGGATTTTTGACAAGTTTTACAATACTTTCTGATTTTAACGTCGTTAACTTTCGTATTGATTGTCCAGATACTTTCTTCGTTCGTTGTGGTTTTCTTAGTCGTGTTTTGTTGTGCATATTCGTGCTGCATTGTAATTTTCCTTTCCACATTCGTTGTTTTGCTGAGTTCTTCTATTACATCTTCTTTGGTCTCAATTATCAATTCGCTAACTGTTTTTGATCTGTATTGCGTATTCAGATTGACGTCTCTCCGATTTCTATATTGTCTCCTGTTGTTTGTATAGATTTTGACTCCAATACTTTACTTTTCACGTTTATTTGAAGTTCCTCTTTCTTGACCTTTTCATTATTGTTTAGCCCTTGTTGTAACATGTTTATTTTCGCTTTCCTTATTGATTCTTTTTTCGATATTTGAAGTGGTACCCTCTGATTTTGATATTTTGTTTTTTGTTTTTCTGATATCTTTTTATCGCTAATTTTATTGCTTTTTCGTCGTCTGTCGTTCTCTTCTATGGTGGACTCTTGTATTATCTTTATTTTTTCTTCGCTGCTCAATTCTTGCTCTGATTTTATTTTGTCATCCTGAGTTTCATCTTTCTTAATTACTTCATTTTCTTTATCGTTATTTATTGTTATATCCTCCTCGCTGTTGACAACACACTGCTCCGCAGAGTGGATTTCTTTTGTATTGACTATTCTCGACATATTGCTTCTGCTTGGTATTTGATTTCTGTTCATCCGTCTGTGTCGAATTTCTTGGGTTTCCTCTCTCTGTAATCTCTCTCATTTAATTTGTTACTGTTCCGGATATTTTTGGTCCATTGATATCGAACATCATTCATGTTCCTCCTCGTATTACTTCGTTGTATTTGATTGTTTGCGGATATTCATTGAATCATACCTCCTAATTGCTCAATCTCTTGTATTTGATTGCTTTGTGAACTTTGGCTATAATTGTTCGGTTTTGGTTGTCTCGATTTTCTCTCTATTGGACAATTTGCAGCTTTATGTCCGTTTCTGTTGCAGTTGTAACAGGTTCTACTCTCGAATCTTGTGGTTGTTCTCATTATCGTCATATCTCTTAAATGTCTAATCACTTGTGTTGGGTTGTTTTGTGGGCTTTTCCTGAATTGGTATGGTTTTTGTTTACTTTACATTTTTCTCATTCGACAATTCTTTGACATATGAACAGTTTGATCGCAATTAACACAGATTATCATTTCTTCTCCTACGTTCCGTGTAGGATTCATTAATATTGGTTGTCTGTTGATACTTTCTATGCAAACTCTTCTATCACATCCTTGGCAATTTTTTATTTGATAACCTTGGTCAGTTCGGCATCCTTCTTTTGAACAGATATTACATACTGGATTGTAGCTCGCTTATTAATCCTGAAATAATTATTATAATTTATAAATTTACCTCTACTGTCTTGAATCCTCTTAACTGGCATATCGCAAATTCGTGATGGTTTTTAATGTATTCATTTGTTTACGGGTAAATATCTTTCGTTTGTCTCGTTGTTCCATCACTACTTTTATTGGTTCTAATACTCGATCTTTTAACTCGGTTTGATCATTTTTTCTTTCGACTCTTTCTTCAATTGTGGTTAATATTTTCTTTTCCCGTATGATTTCCGTTTTCCATGTTTCAGCTATTTTTGTTTCAACTGTTTTCATTTCTGAATTTCCAGCTTCTTTTTCGTCATTTAAATCCTCCTCGTTGTATTTTCTTTCTGAAGGCATCTCTTATATATTCCTCTTTAAACTTGAATATATTGGTTCTTGCTTCCTCATTTCTGGTTCATCGCGTGTGATTTCGTACATTGTTGATTCTCTCGAATATATTTCTGTTTCATCCGTGTTTTTACTTGGTAACTCTTGGTTAATTTCCTCTCGGAGTTTTTCCCTGTGTTTACTCGTAATTGTTTTCAACTGAATTGTTGGTTCGGGTGATTTCGTGTTATTTCCTTTTCAAAAATTGTAGTAATCGCGTTGGTTTGTTCCCCAGAGAGGTGATCAATCTCTCGCCAGAAACTCCCCATCATTTGAGACAGATTCTACTACCTTCCTCTCCTCGGGTTGATCAGGGTTGCCCATCGGAATAAGCGTACTATCGTTATGATAGCTCGGTTTCAAATCTTACTTTCCAGTATTATTTCCATATAATATAAATAACATTACAAAATATACAAAAAATAATGAGATGCATCGAAACTTTTACCGTACCTTACGTGTGATTTTTCAGCTTTCGCTGTTTAAGTTGTGTTTTACTTGTCCACTCAAAATTTATTTAACGGCTTTCATGAAGTGTTCGGCTTTTTCCGTATGTTTTACACCTTTCGGTTGCTATTGTTGTCTCATTTATTATTATTATTAATCTCAACTCATCGTACTCGTTTTCAACTCATTTTCCTCTGGTTGTGACTATTATTTTCGTAAATCAATACTTTTTTTTTTACTTCCAATCCTTTATTTTCATTTGTGACAAGCATCATCGTTCTACGTATTTACGTTTATTGCTACCTATTCATTTCATTTACACCTGAACATTTCCTTTTATCTACGCCTAAGTTTCTCCATCATCTGGATTATCTTTTCGTCAATTTCTCTAACTTGATCGGTTATCTGTTTCTCGTTTAGTATCTAATTTGGCTTTACTTGGCCTCATGTATTTTGTAATTCGCACAATCGACCGCTCGTTATTTCCGCTACAATTTCTCAGCTCATAGGAGTAGGGGTTCGAAATCTTTGCAACCTTTTTATGAGTTTCCGTTAGTAATTTTGATCTTTAACTTAATTACTTTTAATAAATCATTTATTACGTTTAACATTATATTAACTGTCTTGGCGGTCTCGTCTAATTTCAATCAATATTAATCCGGCAATTCTTAGTTTTACAATTATTCCATATTCTAACCGCTATTCTTATCTAATTGTTATTTATACGGTTCTGAGATTTATTTACACAACCTTTACGCGACTCATTTTTTTGTGGTTTCCCCTTTTCTAATCGCTTTATCCCTCGTGATTTCCATTTTTCCGTGCTTTTATTATGTTTTATTTATTTTTATATTTTAATTCCTACTTCTACTGTTTTGGATGATACTTACACTATGATTTCCATTGCATACTCTGCGTTTCTTTTTCCATGTTGACAAACCGGTCGTTTTCCATAGTTTCTTTCAGTATTTTCCAGTTGTTATCTGTCTGCGTTTCGGTGAAATTCAGTCTCAAAATTTATTTTTTTTGATCGTTATTTGTTTCCATCTAGAATCGTCATTCATGCTAAGTTGAGTGTGCCCTTAAGAATATTTGTAGTTTCTTAATTTTCCTTGTCATTTGTTTTCCGTTGTAAAAAAATAATCATTAAATCTCAGCTTCAGATGATCAAACATAGTTTTTCGATTCTTATTTCGCACTGTTCTCTTATTTCTGTATTCCTTACACTCGTTAGTTTGCTTTCCATGTAAATAAGTTGGTCGTTTTTCATAGTTTTTGTTTTATTTCCATGTATTTATTTCTTCCTGCAATTGTCTGAAATGTCGTCTCGACGTTTCCTTACTTGTTATTGTTTCTAACAGAAATTTGTATATTGTTCCCTTTGCTCATTGCTGAGTCCCCAACTTTGTACTTGTCGAGTCATTTGTTTCATTTCGTTTTGTAGACAAATCCATCGGTTTCCCTAACTTTCCGTGAATCTCTCTTTTCTTATTGTCTCCAGATTTGTACGTGGTGTCTAGTCATTTATTTCATGTAGCCAATTTGATCGTTATCCATCGTTTGCTATTAAGCTTTATTCTTTGGCAAAATGTTGTCTCGACATTTTCTGTTTAATAACTCGATTTTTGCATCTTGTATCCTCTGGTTACTTTCTATTGTTTCTTAACTTTATTGTTTTGATTCTTCTCAATAACGAAACTGAACCTCAAATTTATATTTGGTGGACGAGTCATTTGTTTCATCACCATATTTTCTCGCTTTGTAGAGATATCCATCGTTTTTCACAATACTTTCCTTTTCTCATTGTTGTCTCTCTGGAGTTCAGTAAAATGTTGTCCCGACATTTTCTTTGTTTGATTATTAGATTCTTACTTCGGTTTTCTTTGTTTGCTTTGCAAACAAAACCATTTCTTCCCGTCTAAGGGTGTACTGACAAACTCGCTATTATTTCTAGACTTGATGATTCTAATCTTTCGAAATAACGAAGCTTTATGCTGAGCCCCAAATTTGTACTTAGTGGGCTAGTCATTTGTTTCATTAATATATTTTCTCATTTTATAGTCGGGTTAATCGTTTTTTATCGTTCTTTATTAAGTTCCATTCTTGTTCGACATTTTCTGCTTGATAATAGATTTTTATTTCGGTCTACTTTGGTTGTTTGGCTAAACAAATCATTTCATTCCCGGCTGAGGGTGCACTGACAAACTCTCTGTTATTTCTTAACTTTGCTGTGTTGACCTTTCCAAATAAGGAACCTTTCATTCCGACTGAGCCCCCAAATTTGTATGGTGGGTTTCTGGGTGTTGATGTTTTAAAACTATATGGTTGTTACCCAGACAACCCCATAAAAATATTCTTTCGCTTACCACTTGGTACCCGTTGCTAAGCAACGCTGGAACTGTGTTCGAGTGGGTTGATCGTCCGCAAAAAGTGAGCGCTATTACTAATGCTATAATTGACCGAACGATCCATGGGTCCAACGAGCTGCCGATAGAAGGCCTGTGCTCGATTTCAATTTTTAGATCCCATTATTCTCCTATCTCATTCAAATGTTAACCTATACTCTCATATCATTTATCTTTATGTCTATTCCCATAGTTCTTCTTATCATTGTTCGTATTATCGATTTTTACCATGACCTGTAAACCCTTTATTATGTTAAACATACTCAATATCTCTTTTACCCTTATCCCTATTATAACTACTATATCTACTATTATTGTCACTAGCGTTATCATTGTTACTATTATATGTATTCCCTTTATTAATTGTTACCACTATTACATTTATTTTTATTCTGATTACTATAATACCCTTACATTCATTATTATTACTACTATTATTACTATTATTATTATTATTATTATTATTACTATTATTATTATTATTATTATTATTATTATTATTATTATTATTATTATTATTATTATTATTATAATTATTATAATTATTATCAATATTATTAACAAAATTTTGTGTAGGGATTCGTCCTTAGTCCTCAGCTTTAAGAAAGATTTTTCTTATATAAAAATTTAGCCGTAATCCATCTATATTTTTCCGGTTTTCGATAAAGTATTTTTGTTATTTCGAAAAATTTTAGCAGCGTTACGCCCTTATTTTACGGTTTTATTCTTATTCTGCAGTTTTCGATAAAGTATTTTCATCGATTCGGAAAATTTGACCAGCGTTTCGCCCTTATTTTACGCGTTCCATTTTTACTTTACTATCTTCGTTAAGTATTGGAATTAATTCGGAAAATTTGAGCAGCATTCTGCCCTTATTTTACAGTTTCATAATAATCTTATACCAACCGTTGAGCCGCATTTTTCTTTTATTTACTATTTTTGATAAGTATTTTAATCAATTTGGAAAATTTGAGCAGCGTTCCGCCCTTATCCTACAGTTTATAAGAATATTATGCTAATAATCGAACAACATTTCACTTTTGTTTTACTATTTTCTATAAGTATTTTAATCAATTCGGAAAATTTGAGCAGCGTTCTGCCCATATTTACCGTTTGAATTCAACATATTTTATTTACTTCTTATATATTATTAAAACCTTATTTTTCATGATTTTAGTCGTTCGGATTAATCTTTTCCGATGGCTATTCATTTTAACTGTTGCAACTATTTTGCTATTTTCCCCGCTACCCTTTCCCTCTCTTTGTCCTTAAGTTCTATGTATGTTCATGTTATGTTTAATGAGTGCCCACTGGACTACTCGGTGTTAATGATTTCGAGCCGAATGTTGTTAAAATATTTATGTCGATTTTATCGAAATTAAGTGCAAGGAGGTGGAGCCAAAAGACCCACTTTCAAGCTACTCTCTTTCGCTATTTAATTTAATGATTTGACGTTTGGGTTCCTGCGTTCTCACGCCGGAACCTTCACGGGCTCGACTGTTGGCGATTGTACACGCACTTACACAGTCGATAGTTATGTGTAATTTTCTAACTTGCAATATGTTTTGGCTGTGGGCCGAAAAATAAATAAATTTTACCATAGTATTTGGAATAAAAGTTTCGACGCACGGAGGCTGTAGATAGAAAATATTTATTCAGCATATTACATCGTCCATTCGTTCGGCCACATACGGCAATTGGTAATTCATAAAAACATTGAGAATATCGTAAATACCATTCGAAAATCATTGTGTCCATTCCATCAATTTAATTCCAAAATTCACCGTGCAAATTCTATTAATTCCAGTCGAAAATTTCAATCAATAATTATACACTAGCCGAGAGTGGTCGTGTTCAGGCAAAACACTTACCTGTGTTAATTGCCTGAATGCACGGCTCTCGACTAGTTACGCACATCAACTAATTTTCTAAAACTAAGTTGCAATTAAAATTGAAAATTTTCTCTCCGAAAAATAAGACTGAAAATTTGTGAAAACACATCAGTATTTATACCTATAATTTGGCCTTAACCTTGCGTGCTAATTTTACTGCGATTAAACAAAATTCGACCTTGAAATTATTTGTGTTATCTAAATTAAATTTTTATTTATTTCTTAATTTAAATTGGTAATTTATTTTTAACATTTTTAAATAAATTTATTCAGCTAAAAATATTTTATTTTTATTCATTTAATTCCTTAATTTTTACTTTTATATAAATGGTCATTTTACGGTCAAATTTTCTTGTTATTATGTTATTTTTTATGTAAATTTCGTGCGGTTCTTGATGCATTTTGTACGGGCACCTGCCCTCCTATGGAGCTATGGAGTAGCTTATGATAATCGGGATCCGGCATTACAAGAGAGTGACGCACCCGTACACTTGGTGGTCCCGAAAACCCTCCTCCAACCGGATATTCGAGACATTCTGGAGGATCTGGGCGTTGAGGAGCACGCTTATTCACAAAGGCGCTTGAAAAATAAGCGACAGCAATAAAATTAAAGAGTTGTATTATGTTCTGTGTTACAATAAATAAGTTGTATTAATGTTTTTTCTGCTAATGTAAATAATAAAGTTGCACGTAAGAACTGTTAAGGTAAATATGAACATGTTTCCCGGAGACAACAACGAATAAAAATGATAATTGGGGTGGGGACTGTGATTTTCTGCTTATTTTACAAATTAATCCTTGTGATTTATCCGATACCTAATTTTATTATTAAGGAAAAACGATGATGGACGCCATGCAGAAGATCGGTAAAGAATTAAAAGACCTCTGCAAATAAAATGCAAATCTACACCAGCAGTGCCTGCAATTAAGTCGCGACCTGCAACGGATTAGGGCCACTTGGTCAGAGCCGACTAGAGTAAAACGGCTCTATCAAAAAATAAACGCGGCATAAAAGGGCTGGCAAGAAGAGAATCCTGAACCCAGCCTAAAAGGTCAAGATTCGTGATCTGGAAATAGCCGTAGCGGCAAGCCAGAAAGGGCAGACTGTCACCTATTCCCTGGTGTTCGCCCCAGCCCAAGTCGCCTACAAGAATGCAATGAGTCCCGAGAACCAGCCATTATTCAAACCAATGTTCCACACAAGGCCAGGACGAGCAGAAAGGAGGCGACAGAAACAACAAAAATCGCATTAGAACATAGATTATCTTGATGGTGTAATGCATGAATAAATAAAATCTTCTTTTGTCATCTGTTTATTCTCACAATGTAAATATATTAGCATACTCTATGAGGGGCAAAGACAATGTAATGTAAAGTAAAGTGAGTAAGTGACCTAACGGAAACAAGTCGAGCATAGACCTTCCATCGGTAGGTCGCTGAACCAGCTGTAGACCGGGTCTTAGCAGGTTTGGAAACAAAGCTCACCTTTGACGGTCACAGAACCATTGGTTACAGTACCAACATTGCCTAGCAACGGGTAACCAGTGGCAGTCAGATAGAATTATATGATTGGGGTCAAGGCCATACCGATCACCTATAACCCCACAAAAGCCAATAGTTTTCTTAAAACCTTTGAAACAATTTGAAGAGTTTTTGTATTACTTTAAATTGTATACTATTTGAAAAAAATAAAGAGTATTTTAAATGAAAATCTTTTACAAAATGAATGCCCACCTTTATTTTAAATTTACACAGCCACTAAGTCTAAAATAAATCTATTTATTACCAACTCCTCAAAAAATTAATTAAATTTATAATTACACCTAACATATTTTCTAATCTTTTAACTCCAACTCTTATTATTTACTGAATGATAAATTAGTTAGTAAGTATAATAGGTTGCTAATCTAATTGCTTATGAAAGAAACTTGATTAGACAAGTATTCTTAAATTAATTTCGTAAAACTCAAAATATATTACTTTCATAGTACTGTTGAGCCAGAACACAGGTTTGCTTAAATGAATCGGTAATAGCACGCAAACACAGCACGCAGATTTAAAATCAGATTCTAAAACACCAAGTAACCATGCAAAAAAATGAGAAAGAAATAATTGAAATATAAAATTAAAAAAAATAATAATAAAACTATTAACAAAATGCAGCACGATCCGCACGAAACAAACATAAAAATAACACGAAAACACGAAATATTTTACCAAAAAGTGACAATTTAATTAAAAGAATAAGAGTTCATGAAAATCAGAACCAAAATAAAATAATTTGAATTAGAAATAATTCAATTATTTGCGAAAAGAATAAATTGTCAAAATATATTAAAAATTAAGAAATTAAAGTTAGAAAATACAAAGAAATTCCCAAGGTCAAATTTTGTTTTAATATATCAAAATTAACACGCAAGGTTAGGGTCACAGAATAGGTATATATACCGATTCATTTTTACATAAAAAGATCACTCTCTCGGTTTTAATACCAAAGCAGTTTTAAGCGGTTTTAAGCGGTTTTAAGCTATTTAATCGGTTTTTTATCACCAAATCAATCACTTATACTCTGAGTTTACGCTGAACAATCAGGTTTTTATTCTTAGATGCATTTTATTCTGAAACTCTATCCAGAAAAGTCGTGAACTTAACGAAGTAAGCAAGAATGACTTGCTGAGATGTTAACTGCGTATGATATTTATTCATGATAAATGGAATCGAATTTGGTATTTGATAAATATATATTATAAATGATATAGACATTTTTTCCTTGTCGAATTTTTTCAGGCCCACAGACACACACCGACAAGTTATTAAAATCCGACATAAACAGTCGAGCAGTGTAAGTGCGGTGTAAGTCCGCCAACCGCTCGTGCCCATGAGAGATCTCGCCGTGGGTAACGACGGACTCGAACAGTCAATTCATATACCATTATAGGGATAGCAGGGAAATCGGAGACAATCTTTTGGTTGCCTATCTTTCTACCTACTCCCGAAAAATCGACCTAAAATAGCTTACTCATCGGCTAAAATTCTTACACCGAGTAGTCCAGTGGGCACTCTTAAAACCTAACATCAACAAAAATAAAATGTCCTAAGATCAAATTTGGGTTAAAGGGAACGGGACTCGCGGAAATCGATGCATCAAACTTCAAAGTTATAAATTAATTTAATTTGTTAAATAATTACAAACGAAAATGAACTTAACAAGATTCCAATAACTGTAATCTAAAGTTAATAGAAAATTCCCGAAGATAGTCACTTACAAAAATCTTATTGAAAAATCATCGTGTAATTATGGAACCCATTAGATAGTGGGACGAGAATCAAATTAAGTTGAGTATGATGCCGAGAGAAGGACGAGTTTAGGTCAATAACCATCAGGGATTGAGGAGTAGATGAATCAAATAATAGAATTAAATCCACCCATAACTAAATTATCGTTAGAGGGAGAGCTTGAGCCTAAATTACTAAACCTTGTAATAAAAGGAATAAATATAGGCAATATTAACGCGATGTCAAATCATCTATACTCCTAGCGTTTATAACTACCCAATTTTAAAAATTCATCGTAATAAATAATATAACAAAATCAGGACATGCAACCTAGGATAAAATCATAAAATTTTCGAGGAGGTCAAACAAGCCTAATCGTGGTCCACTGTCGTGCAAATTAAATTTGATACAGAGAAATACCAGAAAAATAACATTGACAACAAATAAAATTGGTATTTATCAAATAATGAAATTTGTTCATAAGGAAATATTCCGACAAACACATTTGAAACACTCCAGCAGGTTTTATCGGGCTCGCGATAGTATCTGAAAAACTTCGTTCCATCGACTAGCAGCTAAATATTCATTTCCCTTTGCTTTCCTAGAAATAACCAGGAAAACGGGAGAAGTTAAAATATTACAAATTACCTGATGTAATAGTATGACGAGTATTAGCCAATAAAGAACCCATCTGAGAACTAAGACCTCGTTTTTCAGTTAATGACGAGAGAAAATCCACTTAAATACACTCTAATTGAAGACAACTCGTAGAAGAATGCACGAAACAAAGGAATTCAGTCAACAAAATGGTTTCGCATAAAATACCCAGTAATATATATCAATCTCTAAGTATAGATCGACCATTTTAGAAATGGGTAGGCCAATCGATCGACAAGAGAAGAAAATCCAACAATCACCCGTTCGTGTGGGAAGAATATGACACACTCTCAGATCAACGATAGAAGTAAAAATCAAGAGGAAATATTTACAACGGATTTTCTTTACCCATATGTCATAAGAAATAAGAAAAATCGACGAATTAGAGCGTACCACGCGGATGACATCTGCCACGTAGCAGCACATCTACTGGAGGTAGGTATAAATACTCAAGGTGTTGTACGCAGTATCAAAAATTTCTAACGAGCTCGACGACAACGACGCGAATGCCTAATGGAACTACACAAAATAATAAGAAGTGTATCGCTCTAAGTGAGAACCCGAATGCGCGAATGACCGAAGTATTTAAACCTCAACCTCATGGGAGTTTTAACCAAGACCGAAGCTGTTCAACAACCAAGAAGTCCAGGACAAGTAAGACAATCATCTCTACCTTTTATTATTGAATAAAATTTGTATGATTATTTCGTTGTTGTAGTGCATTACTTAATTTTATCTTCAATCGGAATTACGATTTAATGCTCCCAGACAATCCTACGTAAAACTATTTTGGTATCAAACGTCGAAAAGTCACTAATGATTCAACACGATCTTCGTAGTCACTTTATACACACTAGTTGATTAAATCGAGGACCTCAATTTTGTTCAGAGAAAAATGCTAGAACCCACATGTACTGTTAAATGATGTGGAAAGCTTGAGTCGTTCGAACCCCAAGTTAGGATAGTATTTTTCGCACGTGTAGGAACATCTTCTCTCTAACCCAAATTCCAATAGTCACGTATTTAATCACGATAAATTGCCTTACCATAAATGTAAAATGCTAAAATTTCTGGTTGTAGAAATGGTATTTATTATACAAGAGAATCATTCGCAACCTATTATTAATATCCAAAATCAGGTAATAGAACATTCAAAATCACGTCCCTAGATACAATGAGATGGGTTGACTCTAAGCCAGTGTGACTACCACCGACGTAACCTAACTTAGGAATCTTGTAAACCTGGGAGACTCCGAGCTAAATTTTCACCATAGACATTTTCGTTTACCCCACAAGTATGATCACAATACGCATCGTGTTTAACTTAAATAAATGTCACGGTTAATCATGAAACAACTAGCTCGGATAAAATAAAGACTTAATTTGGAAATTTAACTAATGAGGATAAATAGGTATTGATCGTGGATGAAAAGAAAGTAATAAGACTGATAATCTAATTTCGTTTTCAGCACGTACTCATTTCCAAGATTGGACAGACGCAGACCGTACAACATTAACCGTAACGACGAGGTTCGCGGGAAGATACAGACAGGCCTTATGGAACAGGGGCTATACGGTATCCACGTACGGTTCCTCAGAGTGGCTGAAAAGAAATAGAGATGGATCGGAAGCTTATGTGGAGCTTCCGAGTATCCTCATCAAAAGGGAGCCGGGCAGAAATCCAGCCCGTGAGATTTGGCAAAAGGCCGAGATTGAATTATACAGATTAGAACAGCTCGAGAGACGCTACCGAGTTCTCGCACATCGACAAAGAGAGGAACTGGCAAAGATTAACCGGGATATCACAAGCCGGCGTATCCCCAGTTCAGACAGTTACTTACCCGCGTACGGAGTGGCCTATGACCACCGAGATCTAGCCCTCCTGGATAGTGACACACCAGTCCACCTGGTGGTACCGAAGGGTCTCCTGCAACCCAATATACGTGATATTCTAGAGATCGGGGCTCCGAGGAACATGCATACTCGCGCCGCCGACTCACAAGGAACTAACCGTCTAACTATTAAATTGTTATTTTTGTGTATGCTACACTTTCAATAAAATCATTAGGGAAATTTCACTGTTTTATCTTCAATAGTTAATTTGCCGAGATATTTAAACCATGAATGATTTTATATCGTTTGTGTATTTTTTTGCCTTGTGAATTTCCTGAATTACTATCCGAATTAATTTTCTGATTATTTTATCGTTAAGGAGAGACAATGGAGGATTCTATGGCAAGAATTACAAAAGAATTAAAACATCTCCGTGAAGAAAACTCAAGTCTACATCAACAATGCCTTTATCTCAGTCGCAAGATGCAGAGAATAAGAGCCACGTGGTCAGAGCCCGTCAGAGTAAAGAAACTCTATCAGAAGCTCGATGCGGCACAGAAGGGCTGGCAGGAAGAAAGAGCCCTGAATCAAGCCCAGAAAGTACAGATACGAGGGTTAGAAGCAGCCGTAGCCGTATGCCAGGAGGGACAGGCCGTTACTTACCCGTTGGTGTTCGCGCCACCCCAAGTAGCTTACCAGAACACGGCTAATCCGGCTCCACCATCATTCAGACCAAAGTCTCGCGCAAGACCAGGACGCGCGGAGAGAATAAGACAGAAGGAATGTAGATCACAACTAATACAAAAATCAAATTGATAATGAAATAAATTAGTAAATAAAACCTTGTTGTCGTTTTTATCTTTCTATGTGTATTCATTAATACAGGTTTATAAGGAATGAAGATAAAATGATGTGAAGTTGAATGAGTAAGGGACCTAGAAGAATTAAGTCGAGCACAAACCTTCTATCGGTAGCTCGTTGAACCAGCTGTAGACCGGGTCTTAGCAGTTTTGGAAACGAAGCTCACCTTTGACGGTCACAGAACCATTGGTTACAGTACCAACGTTGCCTAGCAAAGGGTAACCAGTGGCAGGCAGTTAGCATTGTTATGATTGGGGTCAAGGTCATATCGACCACTAGTAACCCCACATAATAAATTTGGGGGTTCACCCGGGATGAAATGATTGTTTTTGCAAAAGACCAAACGAAACCTAAATAAAATCTCGGAATTAAAGAGAAAACGTCGAGACGACACTGCACCGAACACCAGACAGACACTAAACGAAAACGACAAATGAACAAGATCGAAAATAAAGGAAAATATCAGCTTGAATACAAAATAAGAAGACAAAGGAGATGTGAAATGAAACAACAAACGATAGAGAATAAACTTAATGAAACAAGTAACTAAGACAAATCATACACCTGAAACAAATAACAACTAATTAAAGGGCAAAATCAGGGTAAAATTAAAAGGGTAGGCTAAATAAAGAAATAAATAGGACTCAGAAAAGAAAGTCAACTGAAAAATAGTAAGGGTAAAGAGAATAAACAATTTTGAATTAAATCTATGACGGAATTAATTAATATTTATTGTTAAGAGATGGACTTAACCAAACAAATAATCACGAAACTAAGGGAGATACTAAATATCGAAAGCGACAATCTAGAAAAACTACTAAATAAACAGAAACTAATAAAAAGAGTTAAAGAGGACGTTGCATCGATTTCGAGCCTGTATTCCGACGAATTATGCATTCTAATTAGGCTAATCAATATGGACAAGAAAGTAACAACCGAGAGGATATATGAGATCTTGAACATGAGATTGGAGATAGCCGAATTTGGCATGGAATGGGATACGATGATGAAAAAAGTCGAAACCATTGAGGAGGAGATAACGTAAATGATGGGAGAGCAAACCAAAATTTATCGAGAATGCTATATGTGTCGAAAGGAGGAGGCAAGGGTAATAGTAATACGTTGCGGACATTTGAGTTTCTGCTAAGGATGCGCCCAGGAATCGCACTGCGTATTGTGTCACAGAAAAATTAAAGAACGAATAACAGTGTTTTATCCATAAAATTGTTGTAATAATTGTAATAAATGCATGTTGTTTGTGAATAATTAACTATTGAATAGGAGCAAATAGACTATGACAAATAACTAAAGCAACATATGAAAGCCGAATCAAGGAAAAATTAAATACATGCACAGAGACACAAAAGCAGCGGAATCTGTAAAGACCGCACATTTGGACGGAAAAATTTCGACAAGTAGACTTCCTAGCGCATAATTTTTTGTTGTTGTTTTATTTATATTATATTGAGATAAGAAAAGTAAAAGTGAAAACCGAGTGATAACCTGAGCTATCAAGCGATAGTACGCTCGCCCGAGGGGAAATCCTGATCAACCCTACAGAGAAAGAAAATGGTAGGCCAAATCTCAAATGTCAATGAGCGACCGGCGAGAGACTGATCACCTCTTTTGGGAAGTTCATTGACGCGATCATCACAAATTTTGATGGTGGAAGTGAAGGGACAAACCGAGAGGTGAGAGAAAATGCGCATGATTTAGAGGTAAAAGAATTAAAAGTTTTGTAAAGGTACCTAGGAACATTTATTTCCCTAGCTGGTGGTGAGGCACCAGAGGACAGCGGCGGACTGTCGAGTTCAGGATGTTATCAGCCAAGGGATTGATGGCGCTGAACCGCTCGATACACAACCCGGATACCACACCGAGTATCGACCGAGAATTTTTATGCTGGGCAGGGACTTGATACACAACCTGGATCCCACAACGAGTATTGAGACCCAAACGGTAGGTGAGATGTGAACTAACCGGTAAATGGTTCATACTCGAAAGACCTACTAAGGTCAGAATTTACACAGCCAAGTAGAGCTGGAAATCTGACGGGAGCAGGCAGATAGTAGGTAGAGATATTAAGAATTACCGCACATATAAATCGCTTCTTTTTCTTTTCACTATTCCGGAGATCAAGTAAACCGTTTTCGGAGCTTGGTTGAACGTCAAAGTTTTCCATTCTTTTATATTCTCCGAAGTACACAACCCGGATCCTACACCGAGTACTCAGGGAATGTTTTTTTAGTTTTCCCAGCAGGAGTTCGGTACAAAAACCCGGATCCCACACCGAGTACCGAATATCCAAGTGGCGGTGAGGTAAGCGTAACCTGACAAATGCGCTGCCAACAGACGACCATGGATTGAGCGTCAATGTGAGGCCTCAAACTTGTTCACCAACAAGTCACTCAACAGATCACTGATGAAAAACTCAACTCCGATTAGAGATTAAGGCCCATAGAGTGCCAGTTGAAATGAGATGCCGAAGGCCCCAGAGAGCCAACGGGAATGATTAAGGTTCATAGAATGCCAGTTAAGATAAGAAATCTTAAGAGTCTATAGAGCGCCAGCGATTAAAGATTAGGCAGACAATTTTTACAAATTAGGGAGACTTAGGAAAAATTATTAATGGATTGAATGGTAGTATGATTGCAGTGATTTATTTGATATGATATAGATAATTGATACGACGATATAGATAAAACCATATAGATAATTGATGCGAGGTCGATAGATAATTAATACGAGTTATAAATAATTTAAAATAGACTTAAAATAATATGGGGTGAATTAGACAAAACCAATCATTGCGGAAAACTCGAACAAGGGAAAATACAGTATGTAGTATAATAAATGGAGGCGAAAAGTTGTATAGAGTATAAAATATTGGAAGTGTTATTTATTTTTAGAGCAAACGTCAAAGCTGAGCAATCGCAAAGCAATCCAAAGCAATTTCCGAACAATCAAAACAGAGGAAGACAAACAATAAAACAAAAAGAGATAACGATATAACTGAACAAACGGATAACCGTAACCATTGAGAATATAGCATATAATACGAGAACCCAAACCAAAAAGCAACGAAAAGAGAGTCTATTAGGAGAAGAAGAAAGGAAGACAGCAATAAGAAGCAGAAGTATCAATACAGGAGCATCAACCGCAGTAGTAACCGGAACAGATAGCGGACTAAACGAATTCAAATTCAATAGCAGCCAAGAAAGCGGAATAATCCATACAGAGGACCTTTTGAAGACAATAGAATCAGAAAGTGAAGAAGAGGAAGTAAAGGATCAGGACAACAATTCAAACATGACAACTAGCCCAGATCCAAACCCAGTGATAAATAATAATAACGCAACACTGGGGTAATTTTGAGAAAAGTTTAGAGGAGACAAGTACAACAAAACAACAAGTACAAATGCCAATAATCAAAACAACAATCAGGCCATGAATCAATTCATCCCAAGAGCCCAACAGATGTTTAAAACACCACCAACAAGAAATTCCGAAAATGGAAGTAATAACTAAGTAAGTTATAATAATCATTTCAGGAATAATCCCAACACAAACGAGATATGTGCCACATGCCAACGGATAGGACACCGAGCGGAAGATTGTTTTCGGAATCATAACTGCCAGAAATGCGGCAGGAAAGGACACAGGGAGAAGGTGTGTAGACAAGCAGACAACAGAGCATGTTACATTTGCAATCAGAGGGGACATCTAGTAAGGAACTGCCATATGCGGAGAGGACAAAACCAACAAAGAACCAACAATCCCACAGGAAACCCAAAAATCAATGTAATGCAAGAAATCGACATGCTATGAGAAACATTACAACGAATGCCCTCGGAACTAAAGGAAATGATGCAACAGATGCCCGCTAATATACAACAACAACGAATTAATGTGATGAGGAGTAATGAAGAGATTCAAGAACGACGTACAAAAGAATACCAGGAGCAGCAACAAACTGAAAGGCGAAAATTACAAACAGAGGAAGCCCAAGAAATCCAGCAAAGATGGGGAAATAGGAAACAAACGACGAGAAGAATCAACATGATGAGAATGGAAATTTCAGAAGAAACCCACACTGCGGAGCAGTGTGTTGAGAACGAAGGGGGAGACGAGACGATAATCAAAGAAAGGACAAATGAATTAAACAAAATGGAAAAAATAGAAGCAATCAAGGAATTTGCAGAAGAAGAAAAACAAAGACGTCGACAACAAAAGGAAACGACAGCTGAGAAATCAAACGAACCTGAATCCCAAGAAATTAAACAGGTAGAAACGGTGACAACTGTGGAGCAAAACGAAGAAACACTAGCATATGAAATAGAATAGCTCACAAAAGAAGCACTAGTTCAAAAATTAGATAACGTACTCGAAAAAATGGAGCAAGAAGAAGCTCTAGAACAGGAAAAAGATCAATTAAGAGAGAAAGAAGAAACTCTAAAACAAGAAAAGGACCAATTAAAAAAGAAAGAACTAATACAGAAACTAGACGAAGGATTAAAGAAAATAGAACAAAAACAAGAGTTAAAGCAGAAAATAGAAATATTGGCAAAGAAAGCCCTATCACGAAAAATGGAGGAAGAACGAGAACAAAGATTAGACATACAGAGGGACGAACAAGAAGCATCAACGTCAAAAGAAAAAGAAGAGAAGGTATCAGAACCAATAATAACGAAAAATAGAAATAGAGGATACTACTACAAAGAATAGAAGCAAGAATTAGAAGAGAGGAACCAAATTGGAGTGAGGAACAAATTGAGAACAAAATTAAAGAAATATGATTACAAACAAAAGGACCAACCAAGACAATGGAAGAAGAGGAACGACCACATATAAATATGTTAAGACAAATACCGGACGACCAAACCGACGAAGACGAAAGTGAAATAAGCAGTCTGGGAGGAGAAATATTCCAATCATGCGAGGAAAATAAACCAAACAAAGACGAACCGAAACTAGAAGTAGAAAAAATGGAGATAAATGTCCCAGGAAAAGATGAAACGGAAATAATAAGGGAAATCAACGAAATAGTGGAAGAGGTAAACCGAAATCAGATGTTTATAAACCTCAAAGACACAACAACGTACAGTAGAATAATGAAGATAATTGCGAAAGGACACCAACAGGATAATGGTACGTTTACAGCATCATGGAAGAAAAGAGTAAAAGGATATCAAGAGAACCTGAAAGAATACGATAGGACAAAATATCAAGTGATAATCGACTTACCAGAAATACCGAAACAAATAATAGCAACAAGTACCAACGAATTATACGAGTGGTTGATAGAGAAACTAGGGCCCAGCTACAAAAATAGACCACTATATTATAGAGGAAGAAAAATGAAACGAGATATACATCATGCAGACGCACTAATATGGCCAGATGGAATAAACGTGGTAACATTAGATAACAATGAAACCGAAGAAACGGCAACGGAAATATGGCAGAAAATCAAAATGTTATACAACAAAGAAATACAACCAAGACTAGAAAAAGAAAGACAAAAAATTATGAGGCAAAATCAGATAAAAATGACGGAACAAGCCATAGATCAGGCAAGAAAATATATTAATAGATTGTCTTTAACCAGACCAGTTTCAATGAAGATGTTTGTAGAAGATGTAAGAGATACAGATATCATGAGATTCGACAACGAAAGAACAGACGAACTGATAGCTAAATACGGAGAACATCAAAGGGACATGAGAGGAGACGAACCAATAAAGATAAAAATAAAATTACCTAACGAGGAAACAAAGAAAATATCAGTAGATCCCGATTGTCAAATGCACGAGTTACATCGGCAAATAAACCAAGAAATCATCCAACCGATAATAGAAAGCAGTGACGACAGAATGGTAGAAGACGTGGTGCAATGATGTATCATAAACGACAAATCGGACCACGAAAACGAACCACAATATACGAATTAGGAATATTGGAAGACGGACAAACTATCAACATTATAGCCATGGATGAACCAGAAAGGAAAAATACGACGAAAAAGGAACAGCAGATCCGAGAACTCCAAGAGGAGATGAAGAGAAAAATGAACCGAATACTAGCGATATACCAAGTATGGAGACAAGACGCTAAGCTGAATACAAAACTACAACCCATAGACTATTCACGATGTCGATCGACACCATGGAAAAAGGTGTACGATGAGAGCGAGAAGGTGTGGAAATGGAAAACGGAAAGAACAGAACAAAAATGGATAAAATATATTCCAGAGGAAGCACCAGAAGAAGCCGCAAACGAAATAACCATAGATCTATACGAAGATAGCCCATACGAAAACTTACCAGAAGAAATGATAAATGAAATCGAATGGCAATTAGAGGAAGATGAACAACCAGAAGAATCCCAGAGTCCAGAGATCTATTCATCATGGATAACGAAAACCATATGACAACAGGCGACTTAGACGAACTTGTATGAGCGCAGAGACGACCAGTGGAAACAATAGAACCAGATACAGAAGAAGAAAAAAGAAAGAAAGAGAGAAGACGCCAAAACTCAACAGGAGATGAATGGGACAACTGGATAAAAGATCGAGGAGCTACGACGTCAAGAGATACAACGGACGAACAACCCAAACGAAAGGAAATGGGTACGGTGATGGAGAAGAAACCAAGAGGACGACCAAAAGTAGACAAACCAACAACAGAGAAGAAGACCAAAGAGCATATACAAATGGATCAACTGACCACGAAATTAAACAAACTCAGCCAAGTGACAAAACAGTTACAAGGAAAAATAAAGGGTCAAGAACAAGGAGCAAAGTGGATCAATAAATTAATTGCCGACATGTTAGGATTAGCGAATCCGGAAGCAAAAAGAAATCTAAACTCAATAATATCGGAGTAGAAGCCAAACAACTCTGGGCAGCAATAAAACAAATAATAACTAGGATCATGGATAATAAAGTACGAACGATAACCAAGGACCCAGAAGAACTGCTACTAATAATAAACCATCCAACAAAGCGATCAGATGATCCAAACAGATATTTAGTAGGAGTAGCCTACTTAATGTACAACACCATAGCAATCTATAGAAAATGAACACCGAAATATAACCCGAATGGATACGAATTTGCGATAACAGACATTATTAGAAAAGCAATTGAACCATTCATCTTAACTCAAGGCGGATGGCAAGCTTTCATTAAAATTAGTAAGCGGAGATGACCAAACAGATATAATGCAAACCAAGCGAAAGGAATTGTTAACGGAATTCGAGATAACAATCAATGCAAGTGACCCAAGAACCGCTAGAAAAGGAATGAATGCAATCATCACTACAATACTTATATGGATGATGTGCATAAAAGGAGCAGAATCATTCGTAGTATACGACTGCGATAATATAAAAATCGGTGATAAATACTCATTAAAGGAAACAGGAATGTAAAGCTGCCAATCCTGAAAGATTGTAGACAACCGCCACAGCAGTGTCATATAATGTATATCAAGAAGTGAACTTCATAAAAACGGAAATCAAAGAATGTACGGTGACAAGAAAAATCGTGGCATTCCATTGCGGACACCATTCACATTCAACAATCATAGAAGCCGGAACGGAAACCACGGTAGTCGCAGTAACACGGAGTGAATGTGAAGAAGGATTTACGACAGGACGGATCCGAATAGCCGGCCGGATCCAAGTACCAGCAGAGGAAGGAAAAATAAAAACTACCCGAGTATACGCCGCAGAACAATAACGGCTGGAGACGGAACATGTGAAGGAGGAGAATGCACTCTATTAAACCAATTAGTTAAAGGCGTAGTAGTAATAGAAAGCTACCAAGTAAAGTTGGAAAAATATCAAGGATATTTCGACCCAGACACGCAAGCAATGAAGAAATATCCACAATGCCTAGCCACAGATAGATCATGTTCTACAGGAATGTCAACAATTGTATATCACGCAGATACCAGAACCTGTCGACTCACTCTGCTAAAAAGCGCAAAATTTGACGTAGTACAGGGACAAGTGCATAGTGAAAAAGGAACAAAAGTGCAAAAGAGTGCAATGGAAGAATTACGTAGAACCGGAAAAATCGGAGAACAAACCATCACCACCAATATCGGATCGGAAGTCACACCAACAGTTGTAATATCAACTGATAGTACGATAGGGATGAGATTTATAAAAGGACGAATGGTGAGTAAGTGCGACGAAATGGTGATTGGCACAAATTACAAATTAATATTCCTATCGCAAAGAAAAATACCAAGTGCAAAAGCACAAGTAGACCCAAAAGATGTAAAAGTTGTACCTATATATGAATAACAAAATGGATTTCCTATACCACAGAGGCCTAGCATCAATGGAGAAAATATATTACGATCTAGTAAAAAACGAATGTATCCTGAACAGAGAAATACTAAAAACTAAGTTAGCTATGGCTATCACCAATCCGGATAATGCAATTCCATTACTAACACTCCAGGAAGGATATTTTGGAAGAATAGTAGGTGAAGTAATGTAGAAGTATAAATGCGAAAAGACAATCGCAAAATTGCCGGAGAACTCAACAATTCCCAGAGACAAATGTATAAATGAACTAGAAATAATGTAGAAAGGAAAAATCAGATTTGCCCAACGGTAACAAGGATGATAAATCCAGAAAAAATCGTACCTAATATGTTCAGCTGCAGCAATATGTACGGACCATTGTTTGAAATAAGGGATGAAAGTTGGTTACAATTTCCAACACGGTAATAGTAGCCTCACCAAAATTATTTGGACTCACAGAGCCAGCTAGTGAAGCAGAATTCAAACCGGTAGATATATCACGAAGTGGAATCTATCAAACCAAGGATCTAGAACGCGCACGAAAACACTTATTATTTCCAGCACAAAGACAAGCGATATTATCGAATATCGTAACAATAACGGGAGGAAACAACTATGGAGAAAAACCGAACTACGAACTACTACTATCACCAGACCACTTTCAACATGCAACAGCAAATATGATGAAAGCAACGTGGGGAAGATTCTTAATCTTTGGAAAAAGGATGGCAGGAATTTTGGGAATCATACTCATCATTCAAATCGTGAGAGTGATCCTAACACAGATGTTAGCATGTTTTGATATATATAAAAGAGAACGGAAAATAAACTGGAAAATGGCTATAGGATTTTTACCCTTTCTAGCAAAGACAATTGTGTTACATGGAATCTCGAAAGACATCCACAAAATAAAGAGACTAGTAGGAATCTTAACCAAAATGAATGGTACCGACGAGGAAGTTGGACGAAAATTTAAAACAATAATGAGATTAGAAGCTAAGAAACAGAGTAAACGACAGAAAACCAGCAATTGGAAACTATGGATAGACTTTAAAAACGACGACAGCGACAACGATGACAATCAGGGAGGAACGCAAATGTTAACACCAGGAAAACCTCAATAATTGGAAAACCAGAAGACGAAATAAGGTGGACATTACAACCACCCACCACCGGTATACGAATACCTGAAGAAATCAACAAAACCCATAGAAAGGAATGCACCTGCAGAAAGAAATATGACAATACCAAGACCAGCAACACTACGCAAACTATACCCAGCACCATATGAACCAAATTGGGCAGAACTAATGCCAAGAACCAGCCGAAGATCAAAAAGTGTAGATCAAGATGCAGAAACACGAACCATAGCCATGCTGCAAACACCAGCAGGACCAACATTGACGATACCAATAGATATAAATGGAATAGAAATAAAAGCGATGATCGATACGGGAGCCAACATCTCAGCGATAAAAATGGACAAAATACCAGGGAGAGTATGGCCATGTATCGAAGAAGCAAGCATGGACGTGATAACCTGCAGCAAAGAATCAGTAGCAGTCATCGGAAAAATCTGGTGAATAATAGAATATAAAAATGTAAAAATCAACACCTACCTGGCTGTCATCAAGAGACTAAGCGCAGATTGCATAATTGGAACAGATTTAATGCCAGAACTGTTAAAAGAAATAATAATTGACCTAGGATCAATGGAACGCAGAGACAAAACTAGCAGGATATGTACGCTAAAGTCGGAAGTGAGATGCTCAGAAAAAATAGTGGTACCAGGACGTACGCAAATGATATGTTACGTAAAGGTAAACGAAGAAACCAGGGTGAAATGATCTTCGAACCAAACCACAAATTCGAGCAAAAGAGAGAGTTACCATTAGCCCGAGAAATATTATATGTAAATGACAACTGCGAAATTCCAATCAACATCACCAATTTCGATGAGGAGGACAAAGTAATTTACGAAAACGAAAGATTAGGGAAACTAACTCCAATGATGGACATCGAACTCCTAACGGCAAAAGCTGAAGGAACAGAGAAAGAAGAATTATGGATAATCGACAGTAAACTATTAAACGAAAAGGAAAAGCAACAACTACAACAACTACTGATGGAGTTTAAAGATATATTCGCAGCATCCGACTTAGATTTAGGTACAAGTGACGTAACGCAACACACAATACCACTAATGGATGATACTCCAATAACATTGCGACCATATCGACTAGCAGAAGCTCAGAAATCTGTAGCAGAAAAAGAAGTTCAAAAGATGCTAGACGTAGGAGTAATCGAACCAAGTTGTTCGCCATGGCAGTTTCCGGTAGTCATGGTATAGAAGAAAAATGGAACACGGCGATTCTGTATAGATTACCGACGACTCAATGCAGTAACAAAAAGAGACACATACCCACTGCCAGATATTAATGAAATGTCACAACATTACATGGAGCAGCCTATTTCACATCATTGGATTTGAAAAGTGGTTACTGGCAAATAAAAGTCAAAGAGGAAGATCGAGAGAAGACCGCCTTCCTGATAGGAAAAGACTTATACCAATTTAAGAAGATGCCTTTTGGATTAACCAACGCACCAGCTTCATTCCAGAGATGTATGAATTTTGTAACGCACGGCATTAAACAGCGTATGGTATAAATTTATGATTTATTAATCTATTCTAGCACCTTCGAACAACACCTAAAGGACATACGAAACGTATTCATTCGATTACGACAATGGAACTGAAACTAAAACCATCAAAATGTGATTGGGCTAAAGAAAAAGTCACCTTTCTAGGACATATCGTATCGGCAAAGGGTAAGGAACCAGACCCGAGGAATATAGAAATATAGAATACATACTGGTAGTGACGGACTACCTAACCAAATTCCGGAAGCATTCGCGCTACCAGACCAGAAAGCCAGAACAATAGCAAGAATACAGGTAGAAGAAATATGCTGTAGATACGGGACACCTAAACAGATTCTAACCGATCAAGGAACAAATTTTATGAGCAAAATCATAGAAGAAGTAACAAATTTGTTGGGCCAGAACACATACGGCCTTGTAAATGTTTAAATGAATCGGTAACACACATGCAAATATAACAGGCAGATTTAAATTCAAACCTATTAAAACACCAATTAACCCTACCAAAATATGCGAGAAAAAACAGTTAAACATAAAATTATAAACACAAAAATAAATTGAAATAATAACAAAATGCAACAAGATCCGCACGAATTAAATATAAACATAACACGAAAACCCAACGATTTTGACCGAAATTTGACAATTTACCAAAAAATGCGAGATTTCATGAAAATGAAATAAAAATGAAATAATTTGAGTAGATAGATATGTCACCGCTAGACCATGTCACCGCTGGACCACATACCCCCTCCCCCCCGGAAAATTTTTTTTCGCGCTAAGTCCAAAAGTACAAATTTTTTAAAAGTACAAAAAATTTTTAAACAAAGACCATGACTCATTCAAGGTCATAGGATGACTCGTCATATGTTTTCAAGGTCATTGGATGACTCATCATATATTTTCAAGGTCATTGGATGACTCATCATATTTTTTCAAGGTCATTGAAACAAAGACCATGACTCATACAATTTTTTTTTCAAAAATTTTTCTATGTTGAAAAGTACACAATTTCCTATGTCACCGCTGGACCAAAAAAGATAGAATATTTTTCAAAATTTTTTCAAAGTTTTTTCTATGTTGAAAAGTACAAATTTTTTCAAGGTCATTTAAAAGTAGGTCAAGGTCATTCAAATTTTTTTTTTCTTAAAATTTTTTCTATGTTGAAAAGTACAAATATTTTTTCAAGGTCACGGATTTTTTAATCATTTTTTAATTATAATATATCTACTTACTTTTATAAGTAGTATATATTTTGTAAATTTAATTTTATTATTATTTTATAAAATATTATTATTATTATTATTATTACTATTATTACAATGATTATTTGTATTATTGTACTACTTACTTTTATAAGTAGTATATATATATATATTTTTATTATTATTATTTTTATTATTATTATTATTATTACTATTATTACAATGATTATTTTTATTCATGTACTACTTACTTTTTTAAGTAGTATATATATTACTATTATTATTATTACTATTATTATTATTATTACTATTATTTTTATTATTATTATTATTATTATTATTAATATTATTATTATTATTATTATTATTTTTATTATTATTAATATTATTAATATTATTACTATAATTAATAAAAACTATATACAAATAAAACACATTATTATTATTATTATTATTATTATTTTTATTACTATTATTATTATTAATATTATTAATATTATTACTATAATTAATAAAAACTATGTACAAATAAAACACATTATTATTATTATTATTATTACTATTATTACTCTTATTAATAAAAAACAAATAAAACACATTATTAGCAAAATAAAACTAACAACAAAAATAAAATTATTATTAACAATAAAAAACAAACAAATAAAACATATTATTATCAACACAAATTGTTAATAGTTTTCTCCATTCTTTTTCTCTCTCGATTTTTCATAAAAATTATTAAAAAACAAACAAATAAAACATATTATTATCAACACAAATTGTTAATAGTTTTCTCCATTCTTTTTCTCTCTCGATTTTTCATAAAAATTATTAAAATAAATAAAATAAATTATTATCAACACAAATTGTTAAATTAATAAGTAATAAATCTTAAATAACATTTTATTTGAAAAATTAATCAGATAAAAGTACGTCGTCAATGTCTCGACTGAAATATGAGCAGGAGCTGACATAGCTTGGACTGTGAGTTCCTTGATAGCTTGGAGATACTTGATCAATGACATCAAATCCTAAATAGTGCCCAAATGCGAGACTGGTATTTTTCCCCACCCAATTACGCTTATCGTCGTTATTGGTAAGCGCAATTTTATTATTTTTAAATGTGAATAATTGGTGGTTCCGCGTCCCTATCCTAGTTTGAGGCACCGTAAATATAGTGTCATTTTCAAAACAGTCTAAATATGACTGGTGATCAATCTCTGTCCCCAACAACTTCACCCCCTTAGCTCTCATCGAATCTTTTGTACCTAAAAGACTATAGCACTTGGGTCTTAAGAAAACCCACTCCTTATACCCGAGACCTTTGCTTTCATCTTTAAATTTTCCGATAACGGAATCTAATTTCCTCGAGTATAAGGGATGTGCTGGGTCGTAATTCGATGTATCTAAAAGGCTGTCTCTTATCATTGCCGGCAAAAGAGTGTCAAGCTTACAGTGCTTAACCTCAAGAAAAAACGAATCAGTGTCGCCGGCAACGATATTTATTTCACAATTAAATTCATCGCGATATTTCGCTAGCTCTTTATATTGTAGTTCATACATTCTAAGTTTAGACAGGTCTAGAACTGTTTGTCCGATATAACTAGGCCTGTCTAAACAAATCGAATCCTTATTCAGATGAGTAGCAATCAGATTATCATCAATTATGATAGATTTTCTGAAAGTCGGTTTTGAGGTTTATACAATCATCTTTTCATCAGAATTGCATAGCCTCAAATTCATCCGTTTTTTAAGGTTTTCGACTGACTTTCCGTACAAACTATTATTATAAAGTTTAAACAAGTCCCTATATAGCTCGCTAGTACTTTGAGCTCTTAATTTTGTGTTTTTGTCTATGTATGCATGAAATATAGGTGCTTGCTTGAATTTAATTGCGCGATGAACTTTAACAACATTCACACCGAGAGAAAGATAAAGCCTGAGAAGTCGCCAATGAAGAACGTGGTTCTTTTTTGGCCAATGCGTGAGCATCAACTTCTCAACTTTAGAATTCGGTGGACACATCTTTTCCGGCCCAATCGGAAAATCATTCAAAAAATTATGTAAATAATCAGGGATATCAATATCAACTTCCATAGTATATCCATATGGAAGGATTTCAATATCCGCAACATTCATACACTCATTCAATACATCATCCAAACCATCATACACCCAAACAAAATCAGCATACGGAAGATATTGGCTAAGTGCCCAACCATACAAATTATTTATATCTATATACAAGAGTTCTGTATCCTCAGAACTTGCGACATAATGTTTGTTAACAAATGTTAACCCACCCCGTATTCCTCCCTCATAGAAATTAAACATTTCCATGTCCTGCAAAAGTTCTATGGGTTCCTGTAATGTCATGAGAGCTGACGCCCATGACATACCAGGAATTCCATAAAATTAAGAGGTTCTAGAGTATTATAAGCAATTGCTTTTGCGCGAAATTGCTGAAATAATCCGCAAGAAGGAATACGTCTAATTTTAAGTAGGTTAGCATGTAATCTAGCATTGTCTCGCAATTTTGCTGTGTCCAAATTTGTTGGGCTGTAGCATATTCATCAGCAGATACAGAACCCCAAATAGGAGGCAATTCAGTCGTCGATTCAAGAACCTCAAGAGATTTCGCAAAGTCATAAGGGAAAATAGCCTTGGCTCTAACAATTGCACATCAAAAACAGAATCAGTTAAAGGCAAATCAGTAAGTGTCTTAACCGCTTTTGCTAAAGATGAATTAATAAATTGCATGCTGTCTATAAAACGAACAGGCAATTTATTAATGTATGCAATGAGGGAGATAAATATTTCGGTAGTGGTCGGAATAATATTTAATTCCCAAGAAGAAAAATTATTTAGACCATACTTTAAAATATGATGGAGATCATATCCCCTCAAATTATGGAAAACCACAGGTAATTGTTTCTGGATTCGTCGAGAAACATTACACTTCATACAAGCAGCCCTAAATACTTACCTGAGAAATGACAATGATCCTTAACTTTATCCCCCTAATAAACTTTTTACACAGATAACATGTGCGACAATCCTTGAACTCTCGGTCCTCCTTGAAAGATAGTGGTCCTATAGGTTTTTGACAATGAACCTCATAATATGGCAAGACAATCGAAAGAGCGATTTCATCAATCTTTTTTAAAACGCAAAACGCAATCATCGCCAATAAATTAAAATATTGTTTTGTGTTTGTGTAGTTGTTAATTAATAATAGACCTGCTGCTATCGGCATATGTATTTGATGATGCCTTATATCCAGTGGTAAAATTGACTCAAAATCCGCATAAATTACGAATGGCGGGGTAATGGATTTTGCGAAATTTGTAAATTTTAAATATTTATTTTTAGGCAAAGTATAAAGGGTAGTGCCTGTTTGATTTTTACTGCATAAGGCAACGTGGGCGTCAAATGCAGGTTTTAATCTAAAGCCGTTAAGACAATGGGGACACCAATGAACAGAGATTTGCACATTGTAAGATGTAGTTGCATGGCAGTTCATTAATTTATTTAAATCAAAAACAGCTGTATAGTGATAATTATCACCGTCCTCCAAAAGAAGTAAATAAATAGGTGTACCGTCAGTAACCTTGGAGCGGTGAATTATATCTAAATGCGGATGATGGGGGATATAGTTTATATCATCTAGAGTTTTAGACGATTTTTCGTTAAAAGTCAAGATTTAAGTCCTTGTTCTTTCTTTCGAACTTGGGAATATTACAGAGTCTCATAGGACAATCGTCAATGGGGTCAAAATTTAATTCGTCCAAATAATTCTCATAAGAAGAAACTCTGTTTCTATGGGTGCGAACTACACTTCGTTTTAAAAGGGCTAATATACTATATATAAAACAGTGATGGTCAGTGTTTTGAACGTTAACTATAGCTTTTTTGCCAGATAAAGATTTCGGTGTTGGGATATAACTATGGCCAGCTAGTCTATTTATAGGGAAATACTTTGTTAATATAAAATCAATTTCTTTGATTTTAACAACCCGCCATCCGCTCCCTAAATATGTGAATCTTTCTATTTTATTATTTAATTTAGTAATACCATCAAGCAGAAAATTATCCAAGAAAAGTTCTGCCTTATTACTAAAGAAGTTGTCTTTTATTTCACCATCTTTTTCGAATTGTATAAGAATGGTGAATTGTATTTTAACCGACCCATTTGGTTAATTTCATATTTTAATCTATTAACTATTTTATTTGTTAATGAGATTTGTATTAGATTCTGACGTTCTACATCAAATCTAATACTTTTATGAGTCCCATTTAAATCTGACCTTATTTCGGGTTCATTATCGATATTGATCGAACCTCCTATTTGATTATCGTTAATGATGATTTCTTCATAATCACTAATGATAATTTCTTCATCATCGCTAATGATGATTTCAACCCTTTTAAGTTTAGAGGGAACACACTGGATATTTGCAGCAGGTCGTTTATTATGTTTCGACGTATTATTATTGTTATTATTACTATTATTATTATGTTTCGATGTATTATTATTATTATTATTACTATTATTATTATGTTTCGATGTATTATTATTATTATTATTATTATTATTATTATTATTGTGTTTCGACGTATTATTGTTGTTATTACGTCTCGACATATTATTATTATTATTATTGTCATTATTGTAATTATTTTTACTATTTTTATTATTTTTTCTGTTATTATTTTTTCTTTTCATTATTTTCCGTAGAAGAGCCTTTTTATTTAAAGTGAATTGATTTAAGTGGGAAGAGTGATCCTTATAAAAAACTAAATATTTTACATCCTGGGCAGTCTCGCATTTAGGGCATATAAAAAACTTGATGCCATAAAATTTTTGTCCATAATATCGCTTCATTTCAGCATGGCATTCTAAAGAATGACACGCTGAAGAGATGCAGTACTTTGGATATAATTTGCCTGTTAAAAATAATAAATTTAAATATATGTTTTCAATAAAGTATTCAATATATTTTTCAATAAAAGTTTTCAATAAAAGTATTCAATAAAAGTTTTCAATAAAGTATTCAATAATTTTTCAATAAAATTTTCAATAATTTTTCAATAAAATTTTCAATAAATTTTCAATAAAGTATTCAATATAATTTTTCAATAAAAGTTTTCAATAAAAGTTTACAATAAAAGTTTTTATCAATTATTAACATTTATTATTATTTAATCCAAATGGATTAAATAAAAACAACTGTTAATAATAATAACATTATATTAAAAATAAATAAAAATAAATAAAAAACTAACATTTATCAGTATCATCATCTGTAGAGCTGTCTTCCCCAGAAACGGAGGCATCCATATCTTCCCCAGAAACGGGGGCATAATTGTGGGCATTTTTATCTTCATCCAAATCTACTAAAATGGTTTTAAAAATAATAAAATAAAATAAAAATTTACCATGATCGATTTCATCTTCGCTATCACTGATAACAATGATTTCCGTCGGTGTTACAATAACTTCTAAAACAATAATAATAATAAATTAATAATTTAATAAATAAATTTACCACTATCCTCGATTATAATAACTTCGTTATCTTTTTCTGTGACATCATACCAATTAAATGTACCTTAATAATAAATAAATAAAGGAAATAATAAAATAAAAAACTTACCGTTTCCCTCCGCCAATAATTTTCTTAAAATACTATCGTTTTCCATCTTGGTTATATTTTTGAAATCCCGCGAGTAAAATTTTGAAATAATTGTGACAAATTCTACATTTGTCAATGTTAATAAAGAGAATAATATTTTCAGGATTTAGCCAATCACATTTAAGCATTACACACATATAGGTGAGAGATTTTTAGACATGTTTTCTTTGTAAAACACATGCAGTCTACACTGTGACTGCATGCGTTCTTTGTAAAATCACATACATTGAGTTTGTATGTGTTTTCTTTGTAAATCACATACATACATTGAGTTTGCATGTGTTTTCTTTATTCAATTTTGTGTATGCATGCACTTATCATGTGATGATCACGCACTTATCATGCAATGCCTTTGTGATCACGCACTTATCATGCACTGTCTTTGTGATGATGCATTAGCTTATCTTTAATTAAACACATAATAATATTATTAATAATAATAAAAAAATAATATTAATAAAAATAATTATATTAATAATAATAATAATAATAATAAATAAAAAATATTAATAGTTAAAACATAACAATAAACATTAATACATTTATTATACATCAAATCGCTTGGATAATAACCAAGCTAAACAATGTTGACCACATGTTAATGTCCATGGTTTTTGATACATAGTTTTATTATAGACAATAGGTTTACCCATTGTTTGAAGTTTCGAAACCATTAAAGCCGGATAATAGAAACCCATAGGATCAAATACTAATATCTTGCTAGATTTCATATATATTGCTAACCAATGTTCTCCACCGAGATGAGACGATTGAGTATTGACGATTATGGCTTGATTATTATGTAAATATGGAATTTTATCAAGAGGAAAAACCCTTAAAAATTCATGTCCTAGTATTTGTTTTCCAATTCGATAGACCTAAACAGAACTACATCAATAATATTAATAATACATTTAAAAATTTACTCCATGACAAATTATCATAAATTATCTATACATTTATACCATTCAAACCAACAATGTTCGTTCAAACCAACACTGTTCTGTTTGCAGTTATTTGAACCTCATTTTCAAACACTCCATATATTACAACATGTACCGGTTTAGTTGTAGCTTTAGAAAACTTTATATCTAATCGTAAATTTCCATTTTGAGGTAATTGACTCTGATTTAAATCAAAATCGGGGGCCAAAACAAATGTAAAGAATGGATATTTGCTTTTAAAATCTTCAAGAGTTATACCACAATTAAGGTTTTTATCCAAATAACCCATATTTCTCACTATACTCTGCATATATGTAGCACAATAATTATCATTTTCGAAATCTTGAGTATATGTTTCTCTATAATCACTATTTTTCGATAAAGTTAGCGATGTTACACCAAAGTTTTTGAAAATTGTGCACGATGTTAAGTATGATCCATTATATTGAGATTCACTTTGAAATGTTACCAATATAAAGTTGGGCATTCTTCTATCTCCAAATATTTGTTCCTTATAGAAAGAAGCTGAACCTTTAGCAATAGCAAATTGAACAATTTCCTTTGTTTTCAATGGATATATTGCATGTTTAGAATTAAGCCCCAGTTGATTACCAGCTAATACAGAGGGCTCAACACGAACTCTTCTTACCAATAATTTAGCATCAACTAATTGAAGAATTGGTGCTGTGGTAGCACTTGTTAGTGATAATGCCGAATCAGATCTTTTCAATCTAATGTGCACATTAACACCTGGGAGTAAATATTTCGGTTGATCCATAAAATCGAGTTGTAATGATGAGCACATGGTAAATAATTTCGATCCTTTAATCCACTTTTTCCTATCGTCATCACTACCATAACCCATAGGAGTTAAACATGTATTTTTAGTATCGCTATTGTAATTGATAATAGTTTCTATTAGAGCTTTGTGAATATATGTACTGTTACCACCCTCAATCTTGATATTATTAAATCCGAGAACTGCATCTTTAAAAAGTGTATGAAACAAGAAATTGTTTGGTATAACATCACTAGGTTCACCCAACGGTTTTCTATCTTTATCTACAACTTTGACCTGAACAGTTAGCAATGTATCGTTCAAATCTAGATATTCAGTTTGGGAACCATTAATATAAAATTCAATATCGGTTCTACTATCCATAATAGAATTCATCGGAAATACATCTTCAAAGGCCCCCATTTCAATTACCGCCTGGGGAGATGGTCTATCAAATAAGCACAATTCAGATTTACCACAAATCATTTTTGAAATATAGTTCCATGGCCTTTCATTCGTTTTTTTATATGTTTATGATGTCTTTTACGTTTTTGAGCCGGTGCTTCAGGTTTTTGAAACATACCTGCAACTTTCCCTAACTCTGATAATGCATTTGATTTCCGAGATGGTAATATTTTCTGCTCATTCATTATCACATCTTTAGCAGTTTTCATACCAAAACGACCAAGGCGTTTAAGAATAGGAAGTGCAAATCTACCGATAGTTTTCAACCATCCTGATCCATACTGTGTACCAATAAAATATGGTAATTCGTCACCACTTTGGCTACCACTATACATACTAATAATATCGTTATTGGCCATCTAATTTACGGAAATGTAATGTCAAATGAGTTTTTGTATCTTTACTAAATTCAATAAATTTACCACTATCATCACGAATATTTATTTCTATATTGTTTATACATGATGTTGATACCGGTAAGTACATGGGATTATCGATATATATATTGACAACTTCATCCTGGTCATGTTTATCAACCCAAACTGATTTCAATAGAGGAACCAAAGAATCACCAACAATTATAGGATCGATGATGTTAGTATATATGAACATTTGCCTATGAAGTTTTATTATTTTTGGTTTGCATACACCAAAAGCACTTGCCCTATATGTTTGCTTCTCTAATCCCAATGTATTAGCCAAATTTTTATCAAATGTAACTTCACAAATGTTATTATTCAGACTGAATTTGCATATTCCATCTTTAAGAAATTCAATAGTTTTAAATATGTGTAAACAATTTAATGAAATATATTTATGTAATTCTTCAAGTGTTTCAATATATAAATCATTAGTAAATGTAAATGTATCTTCCACCTCATTAATATATGATACAGATATTTTGATGTTTTCGATCGTTACACTTTTCTCATCAAATGTTTTGAAACGTATTTGGTATTCAGTACCAGGAACAACGATGTTAAGCTTATCACTACCCATTCGCTTGGCATCCTCAATACTTTCAAACTTTATTGTAAATGGGCTAAAATCACAACTAACATTCAATCCATCTTTGAAAAACATGCCACTATTTTCATCTAAAATCTGATTCGGAATATGACAATATCGTTCAAAATTATTGATTGTGAAAATACCACTACATGTTTTGGGAACACGTTTCTTGTAACCGATTTTACAATGACTATAAAATGGGAATGTATTGTACACAAATGTAAAGTCTTGCAAAGCAACTTCCCAATTTCCATGTAAATACATAGGATTTTGAAGATTAACCATAAATTTACTCGCTTGATTTTCCGGATGGATTAGTGGGCAACTATTACTCGGTAAAATTGTATAGAAACTCATTTTACTAGGTCTTTTGATGATATCCACGAGGGTTTTTGATATCCATGCCATTTGACATAGTATTGTTTATCCTTACCCACCATTTTAGTTTTCAATATTTTCTGAATTCTGAACACTGTAGGTTTGGAAATAACTTGTAATTCCTGTTCATAGAATTTCCCTTGTATTACATTGTTATCACTATCTTTAATAACATACATTACAGGACTCTGTTTAGTATTAATTTTAGTAATTTGAAATACCTCATCACTCCAATTACTATCGAAATTTTTGATGAAAGGTGATGCAGATATTTTACTAATTCTAACGTGATCACCAACTTTATATTTTGGTTTTGTAATAGTAACTTTCTTAGACTGCACTCGCGTTTTCGAGCTGATATCAACGGGTCTCAAACCATTCAGACCTCGATGTGATGAATTATTATAACTAACAAGTATTTTCGGTAATACATTTATCCATATTTTATTACCTTGATGCACGAAATATTTCTTCAATCTATCCCTCAATGTCCGGTTAAATCTTTCAACATGAGCGGCTTTGTATTGAGAATGTACAGAATAATGATTTATTTTGAGCCGATCCAGGATTTGCTTAACTTTACTATTGTAAAACTCCTTGCCTATAATAATAATAATAATAATAATAATAATAATACCTAAATCGGTTTGCAAATTGTCTGGATGTCCATTTTTAAACATTGAGTTAATTGCTTTAGATATTTCCTCTGCAGATTTTGTCTTTGTTGGTAGACCGCGGGCAAAACGACTGAAAACATCGATACACGTTTAAATATATTTATAACCCTTGTTAATTTTCGAATACGGTATCATCTCCATCAGATCTATTTGCCATAAATCATTAATACCGAATGTCTTATAAGCTCTCGTTGGAAATCTTTTCCGCATCGGTTTGTTTAAACTGTACGCAAGCTGATCTGACAACCACTTTTGCGTTTCCTTTTTCGAATTTGGGACTCTTTTCTTTAACTTTGCCACTCCACCGAAACCTGCTTCGTCTTCTGGGTTCGTCCAAATCTTCTCCATTACAACAAGATGATTTAAATTTTAATTTAACATTAGGTAATGATTGACCCATCGTTTATTGTGATAATAATGATAATGCTAATGGTAACATTGCTCCGATAAAACCACCTTGTTGTTTATATATGATTTTTCTCATTTGCTTACGATTTTTATTATTTACTAGTGATAACAAAGGCTTACGATGTTTATTCAATACTAGTTTTTTAGAATTACTGATTTTAATGTTACCTCTGACTACTTTTAATAGAATTTTGAGTAAATCATCGACAACAAAAGTTGAAAATGATTGTAAAATAGACATTCTTTTCATACTCGAAGCCTTTAACAATGCATTAAAATATGGGAAACTCCTATGATTTTTAACAATTTTAACTTTTTTCTTACTCTTTTTTAATAATGTTTTTCGAAATTAGATTCATTGCAGGGTAATTCTCGGTTATTAGCTTTTTAGATGGTGTATAACTGGTTTTGGTGGAACACGCTTCTTTATAGTCTTTTTAATATTTTGTCTAAGTTTTCGGATATTTTTTAAGCCTGGATTTCATAAACATTTTTACATGTTAAAGTTTTCAACTTTGTTTATATACCATGGCACCTTCTTTATTGAAAATATCTGTTTTTACCCGTAAATCATCGTTACATTGTTGTGTGAAATCAAGAAATATATATCCATGTGGTGATTTTGTAGCATCTTGAAATGCACTGATAAAAAAATTACGATTATTAGGGTATGCTTGTCGAGCAAGAAAATCAATAACTGTTGCATCTCTAGGATTCTTGAAAATAACTAAATATTGAACATTTAAATTCCTTGTTCGATGTGCGCCACCCTGATGAAATAGATTTTGAGTAATAAAGATCACAGTAACACCAACATGTCTACTGATTTTTGTGAATAAATTATTAAAATCCTTTTCTTTATTAGCTTCCTGATACAAATCATCAATAATGATGACATCACCTTTCCTTAAACGACTTGACCAGTTTTTATCGAAACCCTTTACTATTTTCATGTTTTTCAATTTACAGAAATTATCCTGAGTACCGAATTTAAGAATTGTATTGATCATGTTATAGAAAATATTATGATAGAATCTTGTGGTGATGAACAATGTACATGTAATAATCAATAAATCTTTAAAAATGTAGTTTTTGTTAATAATAATAACAAAGAAATATTTATTAATATCTATGATAAACCTTGTTACATAAATATAAAACAGATACTCCAGTGAATAGTTTTAATAAAAATTTGCAATTCTCGATATAAATATCAGAGCGTTTGGCTTCTGCGGCAACTTGAATAATAGCTGTCCATCCACCGTTTGTTTCTACCCACGGGTCAATTTTTGTTTCTAACACCTAAATAATAATAAATTAATAACAATATAAAGTAAGATACCTCTATAGACCATTGGAAATAATTTTCATAGTCGGATCCAGATTTTAATATCATGTGTTTCATGTACATTAATCCTACTATTATTCGCATCCATTTATTATTTTCATCAAACATGTAACTAAATATTGATTGGAATGCCTTCTTTCTCTCCAATGGTGGCAAATTGAGAATTTTTTCATAATCGAATGGGATGTCTTCAACAATTTTCTCGGTACGGTTTACCATAAATTTCATGTTTTTAATGATTTCATCTTCTTCACTATTATTAGAGACCAGCTCATTCAACAAAGTTATAAAAAATTTAGTTTCTGGCATTTTATAAAAATATATGAAAGTATAAGCTTATTTATACTATATTCGACCAATCAGAATCATGTAATACTAAGAAAATATGTAAAAATATATAATGGAAATGGCAATGATGATTTGTTGGCACTGTTAACTTCTTTCAAGTTGTTGCCACCACTGTTAACCGGTTGTTGTTGTAATTTCATTATACGATTAAACTGATCAGTTGTTTTATTAGAATAAAATTTTATACTATATTGAACTTGATTCATCATTTTTTCATTAAGTTTACGATTTTCTTTCAATTCTAATACTGATTTTCTTAATTCATTTTTGATAGTACCAATGGTCTTATTTAAATATATAATATCATCATATAATTCGTTTTTAGCTCTTTTTAAAGTCTCATATGTATGTTCAAATCGGAATTCTAAATTACTCATTCTTTCAGATAATCTTTTGACTGGAGTTTTCAAATATCTAGGCCTATCTATCATATACAAAATATCCATCAATACAGCGGTATCAGGACATACACATCTTGTTGAATTTTTACCTTGAACGGTTACCACAATTGAGTTGGCCATATTAAAAACTAATAATATTATTAAAATTTCTTTAATCATTTTCAAATCTATATAAATTAATATTTATTGTTTATAGCTAAAGATTTGTGTGTGTGTGTCTAAATTAGTATAAAAGTAATTGTTATTTCATTTTTTATCATTAAAATGGTTATACCGAGTGCAGTTCAAGCTATGAATGAAATTAAACATTACGGTAATTTATTATTAATATTATTATTATTATTACTTGCTTTTAGATGATTATTTTAAAGTTATTAAAGAACGTCTGCAATTCTATTATCCAGAAATACATGGAATCATGGATAAGCCGGCATCAATAATTCCAGACTTGATATTCAATCATACATCAATATGGATATTTACTGTAATAGATGAGTTCCTATGGGATATCGAACAAAACAATTTGTCAAAAGATATGGAACCCGAATACCCTTGTAATGATGGATGTCATTGCTGCGCCGCCCGATATCGGAAGTATGTGGAATGGGCTTTGAATAAAGCTCTTAGACAATACTACTATAGTAGAATTTTCTCTTTATAATAAATTTGTTGTATATGTCTCGGTTTTCAATATATAATAATAATATTTATAAACATAATAATAAAAATAATAATATTTTATAAAATAATAATAAAATTAAATTTACAAAATATATACTACTTATAAAAGTAAGTAGATATATTATAATTAAAAAATGATTAAAAAATCCGTGACCTTGAAAAAATATTTGTACTTTTCAACATAGAAAAATTTTTGAAAAAATTTCGAAAAATATTCTATTTTTTTTGGTCCAGTGGTGACATAGGAAATCGTGTACTTTTCAACATAGAAAAAATTTTGAAAAAAAAAAAATTTATGAGTCATGGTCTTTGTTTCAATGACCTTGAAAAAATATGATGAGTCATCCAATGACCTTGAAAATATATGATGAGTCGTCCAATGACCTTGAAAACATATGATGAGTCATCCTATGACCTTGAATGAGTCATGGTCTTTGTTTAAAATTTTTGATGAGTCATGGTCTTTGTTTCAATGACCTTGAATGAGTCATGGTCTTTGTTTAAAAATTTTTTGTACTTTTAAAAAATTTGTACTTTTGGACTTAGCGCGAAAAATTTTTTCCCGGGGGGGGTGGGGGTATGTGGTCCAGGGGTGACATGGTCTAGCGGTGACATATCTATCTACTAATTTGAATTAGAAATAATTCAATTAAAATCTAAAGAAAAAAATTGTTAAATAAAATCTCAAAATAATAAAATTAAAGATTAGAATATACCAAAAAATTCCAAGGTCAAAATTTGTTTTACTAAATCAAAAAGAACACTCAAGGTTAGGGTCGTACAATAGGTATATATACCGATTCATTTTTACACAATCTTAATCAGTTTTTCCAACTTGAAACTTTAAAATTTATTTTTCAATGTAAGTGAGAGTTTGATTTGAAAACTCTCTCTACGTCACATCCTCGCAACCTCGATGGAGCTCTGCTTGGGTGTCGGCGTGGTGAAAGCGAGATATTTATGATTTTTTATATTTTTGTTGATTGGATTAATGTATCGGGTAATTTATATTTGTCTTTTAATAAATTATTTATAATGCATAAATTGTTTTTTAATTGTCGAAATTTTTCGGCCCACAGCCAAAGACACATCACAAGTTATTAAAATCAAACATATTATTTGAATTCGTGTAAGTGCGTGGAATATCGCCAATGATTCGTGCCCGTGAAGATTCCGGCGTGCGGAACGCAGGGGTCGGAACGTCAATATTATTCCGTATAGGGGAAGAGAGAGATAAGGAAGTGGTCTTTTGGCTGTTTCCTCGTCTCTCAATTTCCATAAACTCGACCTAAACTATATTCACATACGGCTCAAAATCACCACACGAGTAGTCCAGTGGGCATCACTAAAAGTTTAACCACAGCTAGCTGGAAATGACGAATTGACGCAAAAGTCCCTCCTAACGGAAGAGAAAATAAGTTTAACTTAACATAATTGCCCACTCACATAAAATATTACCCATTTTGCCTAGCTCAAAGTATCGCCAGCCCGAGAATCAACAATGCGCATATATCGGTATAACTTCAATTACAATCACCAATGATCTGAAATCCATGAGAAGTTAATCAACGGAAAACCTGCCCATTATTTTTACTAAACAATTTTACGATTAAATTAGTCAGAAATAATAAAATCGATTACCTCCCAGAATATAGAATCCTTACACACCAAGCATGGCATGAAAATTGATATTTCCGTGGGTAATCAATAAGAGTTACACACCACAATTAGGCAAGATGTGCCAATGATTGCACTAGCAGACACACACACCTAGACGACAATCCACCAGAGCGATTAATGAAACTCTCCAACAGCAGGCACACTATAAGAAGGTCTGGTAATACACAATCAATCATAAATTTCAACCACTTCTAAAAATGTGTCAACCACGGAAATTTAATAATAATACAACGCTCAGGGCAGTTGGTGAAGATGAAACTCTGAATTCCAACACACAGATTTGGGGTAAGTTTTATTACAGGAATTCCCGACATTTCTCTAACTCTTCAAGCTTGGTTTTAGAAAATGTTTAATGTTCATTGTACTAATCACACGGGTTTTTGATTCCACTAAAATACGTCTAAGGTTCATTCAATAATTAACCGAATTAAATTTTTATTTTGATAAATAATTTTGGGTCCAAATTTCACCAAATTTTCTTGTAATAAATGTTTTTGTAAAAATCTTCTTTTAAAGTTTTAAATTTCGAGTATTAGATTTCAATATGTTAAATGTATTATTTTTGAAGGCAAGGAAAGTTTAATAAATCTGTAACATGCAAATCAAGAACCATTGCTTCATTTTCTTTTTCTCGCACATAAGCTCATTTATGTTATTCGGTTTTAACTCACTCACTTTTGTAATTAGGGATTATAAAGTTATCATAAATTATACAGTTCATTTGGTGTTAATATTTATCATGACTATTTTTCTCATACTTTATTACCTTGGAACTTTTGGGCAATATTTTGTTGAAGATATTTCGTGGCCATCACATTTCCATATTTATCTTATAATTATTTCTTTAATTTTTCGAATCTCTGTGTGTGAATTCTATTTATAACAACTCGGAGTCCTCACTTACCTGAGACAATATGGATTTTATTAGGAACCTTTCTTGAATGACTAAGCTGAAGGAGATGACAATAAGATAGATTCATACGACACCGTAACGCTTTGAATACAATCTAAAGAGACAGTAGGTAAGGCCCAAATCATTAATCCAAACTCACCTATAAAATATGTATGAGTGTGTCCTAGTCAAGGTAGACATTAAATCAGACCTCAGAATACCTGGTAACCACAACTTTTATTATAATCTAAATAAAAATTATAAATATTACAATATTTTAATATTATCTTATATAAAATTTATCAAATATCCTTGATTAACATTTAACTAATTAAAACTACAAACCAAATTTTTATTGGATATTTTTTGTACAGTATACATGATATTTCGTAGCAAGACATTTTGAGAAAAATTTCAAACAACAATAAAATAACATTTAATTTCATTTCTCTTTACTTAAAAATCCTTATTAAATTATATCTATGGATTGAAAAACATACATAAGTAGTGGAATTACTATAGTGAGGGTGCAATTAAATATCCAAACAGGTTCTGTTAAATGTCGACTCGAAAAGATACAATAGGAATTTTTAAAATTTCTCCTTTGTGATTATTTTTCTAAGGATAATGGCAAACTTTACTGATCACAATCTTATTTAGAAAAATCAGGACCTTTTGTTCGTGTTCCCACGCACATTGCCGATCAGTGGAAACAAACCTGGCAACGAATCTGGAGGGAGAAGTATAGCGATGTGCCCAAACCGAGAGGGCCTAAACGGGACACCTCACGATCAATGGAAAGGGATGAGCTGCCCTACACAGCAACAAAAAGAGGGTTTAGCCGAAACCCGGCCAGGAAGTATACGCACAGGCCCGGTTCCTCCTTGCTCGACTCGAGGATCACCAGAGTCAACTCAACATACAAGTAGCCCGAGCCAGGCTATACCTTAGGAACGTAGAAGAAGACATAGCGGCTGGCAGATTCGCAGACACCGATGGCTATACGCCGCCACACAGCCCCGCGCCCAGTCAGGCTGGCGGAAATACGAAAGCGCACATCAACGCGCATCCGATGCCCCGTGCCAGCCGCATCCGAAACACGAAGCGACCCATCTTCGCGTACCCTGAGTACTTTGCCGCTTCGCCAATCCCCGACGATGGGGTAGAGAGACATGACAAAAACCACCGATCCTGTTGATCAGTGGAATATGGGTGTTCACTTTTGCCCATTACATTAATAAACTTAAATTTAATCGTAATAAATGATTTGTCATTTCTCGAGAATGAACGAACAACTAACCAATCAAGTCAGATGGCAAGCTGAAGAAATCAGAAGATTAAGAAGTAGCCAACAGAATATAGATCCAGCAAGTTGGGTGGAATGGATATCAACGACGCCAGAAATCACCCCAGAACCAGATTCAACAGTGGATTAAAATAAAGTGTACCATGTATATATGTATAAATAAACAGATGAAAAATTAAAATGATGTCAAGTAATCAAAGAATTATTTTAGATATGTAGACGATTATAGAGAAAGTTAGAGGAAGCGAAAATCCACGAGACAAGTAATGAAAGAAAGGATCAGAGTGATAAATGAGATAGAAGAAAGGTTGAAATGCTGTAAGTGCAAAGGACTACTGATTGGAGGAAAATAAATGTGGATGCAGAATATGTACGGATTGTACGATAGAAGTAATAGAAAATAAAATAATAAAATGCCCTGGATGCGATGAAACTATCGAAGGAGAAGAAGATCCTACAACGTTAGACAAGGCCACAAACAAAGAAATAAATAACCTAATAGTCCAGTGCCAGTTAAAGGAGTGCGAATGGAAAGGATTAATGAAAGAAGCCGAAAACCATACGAAGGAATGTGAATACAACGAGATACCATGCGGAAAATGTCAAACCAAGGTAACAAAAAAGAGTATGGAGGAACACAACAAATCGTGCATTATGAGGAAGGAAAAGTGTGAATTCTGCGGAGCTATTGACGAATGAAAAAAAATAGTAAAGGAACATCGAAACCCAAGAGAAGAACAAGTGTGCGATTCATACGAAGGAATATGTGCCAACAATTGTAGCAGGAAAGACAAAATCAAACTAAAGGAACATTGGAATGCATGTACAAGCAAACAAATCAAGTGTCCCTTGGAATTATTTGATTGCCAAGCACGACTACCAACCTCCGAAATGCAAAAACATATGGCAGAAAACCTCATCAAACACACGGAAATTATGATGAAAATGATAGGAATGTTAGCATGTGAAGTGAAAAGTTTACGAACATAGATGGATGCACAGAAAGCACTGATAAGAGAAAAACTGGAATCCATAGAGAATTTCGAAAACATCAAAGAACAAACCCCAAAGAAAATGGCAGAGATGGAAGAAAAGATCTAACAAATAATCAGCAGCATACAAGATTTAGAAACCACCAGCCCGGTAGCCAGAAAGCTACCTTCAACACCCTTTATATGGAGAATAACTGGATTCACAGAGAAACTACAAAGAGCAAAAGACGGAGTACAAAGAATCATAGATAGTCCACCAATGTATAGCTGGAAAACGGATACAAGATGGGCATCAGACTATATCCAAATGGAGATGGAAACGCTACAGGCACCCACATAAGTGTATTCTTTAGAATAGGAAGAGGAGAGTACGATGAATTATTGACGTGGCCCTTCAAACAGTATATTATATTAAAAATGCTAGGGCGAGAGGAATATCGCAACCCAATCAGAGCAGGAAACGAACCACAACTAGAAAAACCAACAACTGCTTGGAATACGGCAGTAGGTACACCATTCTTCTATGCACATAGACGATTAAGAGAGGAAGGATTTTTACACGATGACAATTTGTATATAAAAATAGAAGTAGAAAAACCGGAGAGGACGTTGTAATTGAGGAAATAGAAAGTGTAAATAAATGTAAATAAACACAATAAAATTATATAAAACGAAAAACAAAAAAAACAAAAATTCAAAAGGAATGACGATATTTATTAACAGTGAACAAAAAACAGTGAAGATAAGAGAGGAACCTGAATCAATTTGGACGAAACTTTGGAAAAAACCAGAAGAGGAAGAAAAAACCAATATATTAACGGCAGCAGTATCATATTATGCGAACTTTAACGTAGAACGGATACCCCAAATACTCATGACAAAAATATACCCACCAATGAAAGTAAGAGACGAAAACCTGAGGAAGGAAGAACAAAGATACCTAACATTCAAAGATAATAAAGTATTTACCGATCAAAAAAGCAAGGAACTGGCCGCACAAGGATTTTACTTCACAGGAACACCAAAATTCCCAGAAGAAGTTACTTGTATCTTTTGCAGAGGACAACTCGCACAATGGAAAAAAGGAGAAACGGCAAAACGGGAACATCGAGAAAAATTTCCAAAATGCCCATTCATACTAAACATAGATGTAGGAAACCAAGCAAAAGATAAATCTAAAGGAATCCAAAACTTAGAAGTAGACAAGGACGAAAAAGGAAGGAAAAAGAAAATAACGATAATCAGAAATTTTGAGGACCCAATCGAACTAACATGGGACGCAGAAACTATAAAGAGAACATTTGAAGAGAGGATAGAAACTTTCAAAGGAAACCCAAGAGCAGCGGAATTCGCAAGTCAAGGATATTGTAGAAAAGCACGAGGAATAATGTGCGAGGGATGTAAAAACCAACAGCCAATGCCAGATCAAAACTTTTCGAAATTAAAACATAAAGCAAAATGTATGTAAAAAGAAGAAAAAGAATCGAAGAATGTAGAAATAGTAATCACAGATCAACAAGTGGAAGATATCCTAGATCGACCGAAAACAAGGACCCTAATGCTACTATCAGGAGTAAACACCAAAACGATGAAAAAAATAATCAGCAAAAGATTGACCAACAACCTAGAATGGTACAACTCGACACAAGCAGTGATAAGAGCTATAAAACGATACCAAGAGAAACCGAAAGAAAGCCTGGAAAAATCAATGATAAAAGAAGCCATATTAGAGCAACATCAATGCGTAATGTGTTGGCAAAAGCACGTCGAAATAATCTATACACCTTGTTGACATATGGTCACATGCAAAGCATGTGGATTAAAAGTGAATATATGTCCAGTATGCAGAAAACCGATCAACTGGCGGATAAAGGGATTCCGTTTCGCTTATCAGTAGAAAGAAGATGAAAACAATGTACAAAAAGTGTAAATAGTAAATAAAGCGTTAAAAGTGTAAATAATATCGAAAATTCTACAAAATTAAAGACATAAATAAGAAGAGGAAAATAACTAATATTAACATTCAGAGACAAAAATGAATCAAAACGAGATAAAAGATCAAATAACAAAAGAAATCGAAGTAGAGAGAAAAGAGCCAAAACCAAAAAAGGAAACAGAACAATGGAGACAAAAGATGATGCAGTTAAAAGAAATGTTATTATTCGCAGAAGAAGAATTAATACAAGAGACTCTAAAAACTACTATGACGAGAGAAAAATGGGAAAAACAAATAGAACAAAGAATAGCCTATCCGGAAGGGAAAGAGAAACCGTACAAAGAATGAGAAGAGGAAAAGATGAAAGAATTTATTCAAAATCAAACAAGAATCGCGAATCAAAGGAAGGAAATACGAACCCTAGAACAAGACAAACAAGACCAGCAAAATGAAATAGAAAAACTACGAGAAATAATAAAGGATAAAGAAACAGAAATACAAGAAGAAGGAGAGGAAGTTTACAGAATCCTAAATCAAACACAAGAGGAAGTGGAACAAATAAAAACCAAATACCGGGTAGAAAGGACAAAGAGAATGAGTGAAAAGCAAGCCAAAGAATGGGCAAAACGCCAAGCGTTACATTGGAAAACGAAATGGCAAGAGGATAAAGAACGAGCAAGAAACAACTGGGAAGCACATGCAAGACATTATGTTCAACAAATAGCCGAGGAGGAAGACCGAACAAGAGCCTACAAAGCCAAGTGGGAAGACGCAAAGACAGAAGTCAACAAACTAAGAAATCAAGGATTAAAGCCATCTAGGAAAGTAAGAGAACCCAAAGATGACAGACAAGAAAGGATGATAATCCAACTGACAGAACAAGCGAAAAATTGGAGAATAGAATGCAGAATATTAGAAGACGGAAACTCGAAACAATGGGAACAAATACTAAAACAAGATCACGAAATAATATTTCAGCAAACTAGAATGAAAGAGATGCTATTAGAACAAGAAAGGACTCTCAAACGAAGACAGGAGCAACAAAGGAAAACAGAGGTCAAGGAAGAATCGATCAAAATGGAAGCGAGGAAGTGGAAGGAACGGTACCAAGAAGCTAAGAGAGAAATAAGGCTATTACCCAAGAAGTTATTAAGTACTGAAGATTGGGAACTATGGGAGCAGATCGAGGAACAAAAACGAACAATCGAGGACTACAACAATCAGATCCAAACAATGAGATTCCAAGAACGAATCAAACGAAGTACTATAACTAGGCTTAGGAAAAACGAAACTAGCCATAGGAAATGGATCGAGCAGTTAAATCAGAAGGTACTGGAAACACAAAATGAATTAACTGACGAAAAACGGCAAAATCAACAGTTATGTGAGAAACTAACAGAACTTCAATAGGATGTGAATGGACATCGAGGAGTAATAGTGTATAAAGAGATTCAACAACGACACCAACTGGAAATAAACGAACAGCTTAGAGGACAAGTTGAAGCGGAGATAAAAATGATCAAACAAGGTTACGAGGAAAACGAACTAAACCTCAAAAAGGAAATCGAGAAGCTGAAAGCACTAGAAAATACGCAACACCTGGAAGCTCAAGTGGAAGGATTAACGGAAAATGTGGAATACCTCACCTACTGATTGGATGAGGAGCTGCAAATCTCAAACACTCTGCGGGAGGAGATAACCACAATACAGAACCGACCACCGATTCTACGTGTACCGTTATACCCAACAGAAGTACTAACACAAGACCCCACAGAACCAGACGAGGGATTTGGCGAGACGGAGGAAACATTTGTATGATAGAAGAAAAAAGGAAACTGTAAAAAGTGTAAAAAGATAAAAATAAAAAATTGATAAAAACAAAATTATATAAAAGCTAAATTAGTGTATATTTAGTATGAATGCAAACGAAACAGAAAGTCAAATGAATCGAGAAAATAACGCAAACGAGTACCAATCAACCCCTATTCAACTAGTACAGCCAATCGACCAAGACCCGTTAGAATATTATTGTAAAAAATGGAGTGTGTAGAAAAGAATGGCGAAAAACAGTAGATGAACAAAAAATAGAAAATGCGAGGCTGAGACAACAGCTGATCCAAACAAGACAGCTGGTGAACACTATAAAACAGGAGTTATCAACTGAAATGGGAGACGTCAGAGAAAAAATGAGAGAAATCAAATATCTGAAGCAGGAGTTAGCAAGAATAAAAACCAGAGTAGTCTTAGAAAACTATTGGAAAATGGAAGCAGAAAGAATGAGAAAAAAGTAGAAAAAGCGAACAGCGATACCTAATCCAATTAGAAGAAGCTTGCGAAGAAGCAAGGGAAATAAAGCAAAATTACCAACAAACCCAAGAGGAAATTGAAGTACTAAAGGAAGAACTCTAAAAGCAGAAGCGAAGACAATGAAAGAAAAAGCCAACAAGATAAACTATAAACACCAACCCGGATGAAAGCGAATGAGCGAAAGAAATCTAAGAACCCAATTAAACCAACAACGAAAGTCACTTAAAGAAAACAAGGAACAATTGGAAGAACTCCCAAAGTTGACAGAACGACTAATAAAAACCCAAATACTAGTGTTGGGTCAGAACACAAACGACCTTGTAAAGTGTTTAAATTAATCGGTAATACACACGCAGATACAACATGCAAATTTAAAATCGAACCTATTAAGACATCAACTAACCCTGCTAAAATACGAGAAAGAAAACAATTAAATATAAATTATAAAACACAAAAATAAATTAAAATAATAACAAAGTGCAACAAGATCCGCACGAAATAAACATAAACATAACATGAAAACCTAACAATTTGACCGAAATTTGACATTTTATCAAAAAATGCAAAATTTCATAAAAATGGAATAATAATCAAAGAATTTGAATTAGAAATAACTCAATTAAAAATTCAAAAGAAAAATTGTCAAATAAAATTCCAAAATAATAAAATTAAGAATAGAATATACTAGAAAATCACAAGGTCAAATTTTGTTTTACCAAATCAAAAATAACACGCAAGGTTAGGGTCGTACAATAGGTATATATACCGATTCATTTCTACACAATTTTAATCGGTTTTTAACCTGACTCAGTTTTTACAAAACTTGAAATCGACTCTAGTCTGAAGCAGTCTTAACACGTGAAATCTGGAACTTCGATGTGAGTGGGAGAATGTTCGAAAACTCTCTGCACGTCGCGTCCTCGCAACCTCAAATGAGCTCTGCTTGGATGTCGGCGTGGGGAGAGAATGATGATGTATTATGCATGAAGATTTATGAACTACAATGTACTATGTGGCAAAATATATTTTATCAAAATGAACAGAATATTTTCCGTCGAAATTTTTCCGGCCCACAGCCGAAACATCTCACAAGTTATTAAAATCTAACATACCACCGAGTTGTGTAAGTGCGTGGATAATCGCCAATAACTCGTGCCCGTGAAGGCTCCGGCGTGAGAACGCAGCAGCTGGAGCGTCAATATCATTTCGTATAAGGGAAAAGGTGTAGGGGAAATAGTCTTTTGGCTGTTTCGTCTACACCCATTTCCCGTAAAATCGACCTAAAATCTCTGAGAACAAACGGCTCAAAATTATCACACTGAGTAGTCCAGTGGGCGCTCATTAATTATAATATGAACACAATGCGCCTAAGGTCAATCGGAGGGGACGGTAACGGGGAAATAATAAAATGAAATCGTTGTTATGGACTTCTGATACGATATTTAAAATCAATAAAATTAATTAGGAGTAAAGAATAAATAATGTAAATGTTATGGTCTTCCACTATATTACTTTGAATTAAAATCAACATTTTGAATTAAAATCGATAAAATTAATTAGGAATAAAGAATGAACCAAACTTAGAATTTCAATGGCTTTTAGATGTTAAAAATTAATGAAAACCCCGAACCGCATCTATGTCAACTGTAATAAAAATCCTCAACAATCTAAACCCAAATACCTGACTAATAACCATAAAGCATTTTTCTTAGTTAAAATTGGAGATAAAAATGATAATTCGATAAGTAGGGATCCATATCTCTCCAACGCGACGAAAAATCTTATTGCGATAAAAATCCATTCTTACCGAATAGCGGCACGTCAGACATTGATACTGCTAACGTCTAAGTAGCAAATAAAATCGGCATAGGAAAATGCCAACGAATAAATCACTAAACACCTTACCAACAACTATAACCGCAAACAACCTCCCGCCTTAAACAAGTGTCCTAATTAACCCATTCATTTTCTCAAATTATTCCTTTTCCCAAACACAATAATAAACAACGTTTTTCCAAAATTTTATTGAATAAATAGAAATAAAATGAATTAAATCCATGGTTAAAAATGTTGTCGAAAGGAATCCCCACCAAGCCATGATATATCAGAAAGTGATACCCTAAAAAGCCAAAAGTTAACAATTCATTAGAATTTAATTATACCATTACCTGCCGTGAAATGAATTAACGAGAATTATCTATCAACAAGTATCGACCAAACCAGAGATAGTTGGGTAAATCGGGAAGGCAAATGACCTGAGCAAAACAACATTACTATTTGTATAATTAGCTTGACATTTACGTCCAAGCAGATCAATAGTAGCAACTACCTTGTGCACGCTAAAGCGAGACTGAATTCAACAGGCACACAAAATTCGAATGTCCCACACACACGCTAGCCAGAAAAATTGTCTACATAATAATAGTCAGCGTGACCTCTGAATCATACTACCGATCATCCATAGTAACAACAAGCCCGACAGTATAAAAGTCACAGATGCACTACCAACCGAGTAGAATAGATAGAAACTATCCAGTGAGAATTCCAGAGGAAGCCAGAGTTCTAAAACCCAGATCCGACGTTGCAAGTAAATTAATTTCTATATATTAATCCTCCCTTTAACTATATAAGTCCTAAACGGAAGCCATGAAATGACTGGCTCCAGTATCAACCTCGCGAATCAGATTTGAACTAATGACATTTATAAAAATAAAAATTTATCTCGTAAATGAATCCTACATTGATTTTTATGAAATAATTTATGAGAGACTTAACGAACACCGCAAAATACCATCAATGTTAACCAAGTATACTAGACATTAACCCCAAACCTCATGCATAATCTTTGATCTGACTCTGACCCGTTCGATGAGGGAAGGATCCGAGTATTGATCCGACTAACACGTTGACAACGGGGATAATAAAATTTGTAGGCTCAACCAAAAATTTTTTTCAACTGATGAGACTCACAATTCTTGTTGTGGGAATGTCATGCCGAGAAAAACAATGGTAGATTATCGATAATATTCTAAATAATCAGTATAAAGTAAGGTATTTCATTAGTAACTTTTCTTTTTGTAGTAAATTAAATAAATAAGTAAAATAAAGTAAAGTATTTTATTAATGATTTTTACAAAATAATAACAGATTCTTTTAATAGCAAATCAAATGAATAAATAAAGTAATATTGAAGTATTTTATTAAGGATTTTTACAAAATAATAACGGATTCTTTTAGCAGTAAACTAAATAAATAAGTAGAGTAGATTAAAGTATTTTTATTAATGATTTTTACAATATGATAGCGGATTCTTTCAGTAGTAAATTAGATCACTGAGGAGAGTAAATTAGAATATCTTATTAATCCTTTCTTATAAACCAATAATGGGTTCCTGTGCAAAGGACTAGCTAAATAATCCGAGTGAATGGAAATAGTTTATTAATATATTTCACAAAACCAAAAGTACCCTTAAGAGTAGTTTGTACGAACGCCTGATGCAAATTAGAATGTTTCCTTAATGATATCATTCTGATTTCCGCTAGTTTTTCTTAATTATAAATCATATCCTCGGCGTGTCATTGTGAATGGGTTGGAGCTCATCAGTTGGGATGGTTCCCGTTAATAGTCAATTAAAATACTATGAAAATAAGAGCGCTATTCACAATTCTGTCCAAATTAAATTTTCACTCTAATAATTACTAATGATTAGTGGTTCCAAATAATTCGACATCTGGAACATCGTTAATTAAACCAAATAGCGCCTGAGAGTTTATGACCTTTTTGTATATGACATACGATAACTTTGACATCGAGTAACTCCCTAATGGAATTTAGTACCCTATAAATATTCGAATTGTCATTCTCATTAGTCGATGGTGAATAGGGTGAAACATAATTGAATATTCTAGATCGAAAAATATGTCCCTGGTACAGTTTATCTTAATCGATTTACTTTAGAGCTAGATAAGTATGATTCTGAATTCATTTAAATTACCTTATTTATCATTTAAAGACCCGATTTTGTAGAGCGAGTGGATCAAGGAAAAAGTATCGCGTTTAAGTGAAATTTCCTTGCAATACCAAGCTCCATTTTCAAAATATAGATAAGGAAAATTAACTTGAAAGACCAATTTTCGAAGTAAGGGGGTCAAGTTAGGTACATTGATAGCAATAATGATGAACTCGGATTTTCTCCTCATCTCGACTGGGTCGGGTAGGTCGACGTTTCTTTATAGGACGCTCACATCAACCCTCGTAGTAGAGAGCAACTCCTTTACACTGAATCTACAGTAATGACAATAAGGATAAAACCTGTGATGGGATAACTAAAAGAGGACATCACCCCACATACATTTGACGGTATACTGCATTGTGAGACGGTCAAGTAACATAAAATACGGAAAAACCCATGAAGTACGCAACTTCACTTAGCAACGCAGGTTTGAGACATTGCCCAAAAATTAAACGATCTAATAAATTAAGGAAAGGTTTTACCATTGTTTCATTTAGGCGAGTCGTGGATTGACGAATCCCGAGTCACCATCCGATTCCCCGCACACGCTGCAAATCGTTGTCGGCAAGCTATGTGGATGCGGGATTCACCGTATCCCAGGTTAGAGAATCCAGATCCGGCACTCTACAACAAATGGAGGAGGTCGAGCTCCCATTCGTAGCCATAAAGCGAGAACCGGGCCGCAATCCAGCCAGAGAAATTCGTGGCCAGGCTGAGTTCCTCCTCGCACGTCTTGAAGAACATCAGCGTCAGACTGATATCCAAGTGACTAGGGCCAGACTTTATCTCGCCAACGTGAACGAAGACATTGCTTGTACGGATGGTTACGCTCCGCCGTACAGCACTTCATTCAACCTCGATGACGAGAGGCTAAACGTCAAAGTGGAGTCCATAAACGTAGTTGTCCCGCGGAAGGTCCTTCCCGAAAAATGAGAAGGAACGAAGAACCAGCTGAACGACACAACGAGCATCCCTACGCCCGGACAGTTCCGAAACCGGATTCCTTCCAACATCATAGGAAGACTGACCGTGACAATTACCGACGATAGAGTACGATGACATCATCTTAGTTAAATGAAATAAAACGTCTTAGTTAACTTTGATACTTACTTAATCTGAATTATTAATAAAATCACGCCGGTCGGACTCTATAGTTAATGATTACAATTAATTAAATACACCGAAGTAAAATAATGCGATATAATAACCTCTTTTGTAGGAATGGAACCAGCGAGAATACTGCAGCAAGAGTTGGATCGCGCGTGGAAAACTAATGAGAACTTTCATGCACAAATCTTGCAGCTGTCAAACAAAATACAACGGATTAGAACCACGTGGGTAAAGTCGGCGAAGGTAAAAACGCTCTACCATAAGATAACAGCAGCTCAAAAGGGCTGGTCGGAGGAAAAACAAATCAATCAGAGCCTGAGAACGCAAATAAAGGGTCTGGAGGTGGCAGTGTCAGCCTGCCAGGAAGGCACAGCGATGACATACCCCCTCGTCTTCGCCCCTGCTCAGCTAGCGTATCAAGATTCAATGACGAGATTCAAGTTAGAACAAAAACTAAATAATTGAATTAGAAATAGTTCAATTATTTGTTAAAAGAATAAATTGTCAAAATAAATTAAAAAATTAAGAAATTAAAGTAATCCCAAGATCAAATTTTGTTTTAATACATCAAATTTAACACGCAAGGTTAGGGTCACAGAATAGGTATATATACCGATTCATTTTCACATAAAAGAAAGTAGTTTTTTGAAACTTAAACCAGTTTTAATACAACAACTAGTTCTAGTAAAACAACCAGTCTTAGTCTAAAAGAACTCGAATCACTCGTCATTACTAATTTGAACGCTATTTAAAGCCACGAATTATTTATCGAAAGTAAGCAAGAATGACTTTCTGTTATTGTAACTGAGTATGAAATGAGTATCGATGATGAATGGAACCGAATTTAGTATTGGATAAATATACATTGATAATATTTGTTTTCCGGCCCACAGCCACACACCGACAAGCCATTAAAATATTAAATAAATAGTCGAGCAGTGTAAGTGCGGTGTGGGTCCGCCAACAGCTCGTGCCCGTGAGACATCTCGACGTGGGTAACGACGGACTCGAACGTCAATATATTCACTATCATAAGGGTAGAAAGGAGATCGGCAGACAATCTTTTGGTTGTCTACCTTTCTACTTACTCCCGAAAAATCGACCTAAAATATCATTACTTATCGGCTAAAATATCAACACAGAGTAGTCCAGTGGGCACTCTTAAAATCTAATATCAACATAAAAATTTTCCTAAGATCAACTTGAGGTTAATGGGAACGGGCTTGCGGAAATCGATGCACCGAGCTTTTATTAATCTAAACATTTCTTGTTGATTATGAAAAATAAACCTAGACCTCTAATTAATCGCTATTGAATATAGAAAAGAATAATAAGACCCAAACTAAACAAGTAACCTCAACAACCGCGATTGACGAATTAAAGTAGAATCCAAATTAAATAAATAGGTGAAATAAAATCATAAGGTTGCAATACCCGCCAAACCGAGCACAATTTTATAACGTACCGATAAAGGTGAAAATTTGGGGACAACCGTTAAATCCCACGAATTATCATCCGCTAAAAAATCAACCCTTTAATAAATTTACCGGGAAGTAATTTAATTCCCCTAATAAGGAATCTAGTAGCCGTACCATTTATTACTTAACAATGAGCCCAATTTACCCAAAATATCATGAAATCCCGTTCATTAAACGACTGTTATATTTTTAGAATAAAAGAACAAAGAAATATGCGAACTAGACCATCCCAATATTTATAAATCTCGTGTATTATGACCCATAGTATTGTAAAACTTAGCTGCCATTATAGGAAAGGATTTCTCTTTAAATTTGTTGAATTTGTCAACCTGCACGCCCAGTTTACGCAAGTTGAATAATCATACTGAAGATAATTCACCAGGCTTAAAATATCAATATTTCTAACAAAAATTTAGAACATTTATTCATTAGAACAATTCGAAATAGGTTAGCATGGATCCACCAACTCATAAAGATGAGAAACAAGGAGTCCTCCATAGAACTTGACGAATACTGGAAGAGGTTCGATTAACGCGACTTGACGAGATCGGTTAGCCAGAGGGTTGTTTCCTGGACAAAGTGTGAATATAATAACCTAAATAAATTAGTGAATCTAAGAAATAAGTAAAGTAATCAAACCTCAAATTATCTATAATTAGAGGTAAAAATAGAGGCGGATGAAATGGCGACCGAAGTGTTTATGGCGGAACCGCCAACGCTTAACCTTAAAATGCAAAACTCCCGAAGGAAAAATCGATCAAGAGAATTGTGAAAATCCGAGAAAAAATCATGTGTTTCCGATAGACAAATTGGTAAATAGCCTACTGCTAACAAACTAGTGTGCGAAACATCGTACTACACACCTAGTGGTGTGACAGAATAAACAGAGTACCGAGTAGAGAAAATTCGCGACACAGCCGGTGAGTGGAACACCTTCAGAAATTATTTTCTGTCCAACGATCGATGGTAGGAGTGGAGAAGAGATCAATCACTAATATTCAGCCAGAAGAGTCAATGCTGCCACGTGGCGACACACCGATTCCATTTTAATTCATAATTGTGATGCCAAATTTGCCAAAAACAACTGTAACGGTGTACGAAACTGAAGTCGAGGAGATGGAGGTGGCCGGTTGAAAATGTTCTGAAATGCAAACTTGGTCAACCAAGCTCGCTCCAAGACGCGACCAACGGAATATGCGCAATGAAGATCGCCCAACAGGTACAGCTGCTCCAGCCTTCTTAAAGTATTTTGGGAAAATATAATTTTAATGTTGTGCTCGTTCCTTCAAATGATTTATGTTTCCTAGAAAATTTTGAATTGAAATTCCATTCTTGAAAAACCAGTAAATGTTTTATTTTATTTAGATTTTTCTTTTATTATTAAACTTATTCGCCATGACCCTGACCCTTTGCACGGCATTTGGATTATCGGATCAAGATTTTTGTCATAATTAATAAAATCATGAGATTGACTTCACAACTATAACATTTAGATTATTAGGAACGTTTAACCTTAAATGATAGTATGTGGGTATTAAAAATATTTAGTTTATGATTTTAGGTATTTCGTTCAGTGGTAATACTCAATTTCCCGTTATATCATCAAGCGAATTCGAATCTTCGAAAGATATAATCTTACAAGTATAATACTTAAAATGTTGGAAACGTTGGATTTGGTAGTCATAGTAAGTAGATTGCTTCGAGCTACCCAATGTCACACTTTTTTTGTTGTTTTGGATTTGAAACCAGTGGGAATATTTAACCTGAACGCTATGATCATGACATTTAAAATCATGCGATGTATTTTATCACCCGCTGGAGGTGACCAAAGCTCATTAAATGAAGATTGTAGCTAATTAGTTAAGTAGCTTTACAACTAACCCATAAGCATATTCAATTTTATTCATTATTGACGCTGGATAACTGATCGATTGGCACCCATCGAATAATCCGTTCCTCTTGTCTTCAGCGTCACTCTAGACAGGAAATCTCTTTCAGGCCTATTCTATGTAAACCTTCGATCCAGTGAGACTATCGGAGAGAGCCAAAGCGTAAGAACTTACGGACAACCCTGTACTGACGAGAAACTAAACTAAACTTAACGATGGATAAAGGAAAACATTGATAATCTATTTTATTCACCATTAACAAGTACGCATCGTGATAACTGAGAAGATGCAGATCACACCACCTTAACTGTGCCGACAAGATTTGACGGGAGGTATCGGTAAGCCCTGTGGGATCGGGGCTATACCATATCGACTTATGGTACCCCCGAGTAGCCGAAACGAAAAGCTAACGAGTCAGGAGAAGATGTCGAGCTGATCAGTATCCTGATCTAGCGGGAGCCGGGTCGGAACCCCGCGCGAGATCCGGCAAAAGGCAGAAGGCGAGCTCCACCGCCTAGAACAATTAGAGTGGTGATACCGATTTTTGGCGAGACGGCAAAAGGAGCACCTCGCCCGGATCAGTCGGGATATCGCCAGTGGACGTATTCCCAGCTCGGACGGATACCTGCCTTCTTACGGAATTGCCTACGATCACCTAGATCCGGCGTTACTCGAGAGCGACGCGCCCGCGCATTTAGTGGTCCCGAGAAGCCTCCTCCAACCTGATATTCGGAACATTCTGGAGGATCGGGACGTCGAAGAGCACGCCTATTTGCGGAGGCGCTTCACCAACCAACGACCGCACTAAGATTGAGGACTTATATTACAATCTTCTTTTTTTTGTTTTGTGTTTCAATAAACTTGCTGTATCAGTAACTCTCTTTATTAATCTAAATAATAAAATGGCACACGAGAACTTGATAAGGTGAGCAATGAACCGGTTTCCACGCATAGAATGACTACAAGGAGGGGACTAGAATTTTGTTTATTTTTGCCTTTAAATGAAATCTCCGAAACTTATCCTATATCTAATTTATTATTAAGACGCAACAACGATGGACGCCATGCAAAGAATCAGCAAAGAATTAAAGGACCTCCGAAAGGAAAATACAAACTTACATCAGCAGTGCTTGCAATTAAGTCGTGAGTTACAACGGCTTAGAGCTACTTGGTCCGAGCGGTCAGAGTGAAGAGACTCTACCAGAAGATCGATGCGGCACAGAAGGGTTGGCAGGAAGAAAGAGCCCTGAATCAAGCCCAGAAGGTCCAGATACGTGGACTGGAAGTAGCTGTAGTTGCGAGCCAGGAGGGACAGGCCGTTACCTACCCTCTGGTATTTGCCCCAGCCGAAGTAGCCTACCAGAATACGACCAAACCGGTGCAATTACCCTTCCAACTAAAGTCCCGCGCAAGGCCAGGACGAGCAGAGAGAAAAAGACAGAAACAATGTAAATTGCAATTAGGACAGAAATTAATTTAATAGTGTAATATTTGATTGAATAAAATCTTCTTTGTTAGTCATATCGATCTTACAATGTAAATATATTAGAATAATTCTCTGAGGAGTAAAGACAATGCGGTGTAAAGTAAAGTGAGTAAGGAACCTAAAGGAGACAAGACGAGCACAGACCTTTTATCGGTAGCTCGCTGAACCAGCTGTAGACCGAGTCTTAACAGTTTTGGAAACAAAGCTCACCTTTGACGGTCACAGAACCATTGATTACAGTACCAACGTTGTCTAGCAACGGGTAACCAGTGGCAGACAGATAGAATTATATGATTTGGGTCAAGGTCATACCGATCACCTATAACCCCACACTAAAAAAACTAATTAAAACTAAATTTATAATAAATAACGATGAAAAGTATTATTTAAGAGCTTGAGTAATGATCTCATAAATATACGAGATCACAATCAAAGCCATAAAATATACTTTATTAAAAATTTACCTGTCAGCCATTTTAAAAATGGATAATTCATAAACTTAATCATAATTGTAATTGGTTGTTCATTAAAACTTCTATTATTGAAGTTTTTAATGAACTGAAATCAGGTGTAAATTCACTAATTGACTCGTAAATGACCTTATTTTCTCACATATCTTGATAAGTGAGATATGTGATTCGTCGAGCTGACTACGTGGGAATGTGATATTTAAATTACACCTGATTTCTGTTAATTTCCCAAATTAATAAAAATCTTCCTGACTTTCAATGGTATTAATGATTTGGATTTTTTATACTTTATAAAAATAATTTTTAAACTTAAGTTATCGGAAACCTTATGTTTTCCGTATTTTTTAAACTCCTCATTCGAAGGTTCTGGTTCTACTGCTCCTGGTAAATTGCAAATGAGGTAAAAACTCAAAAACATAGAGTTTCGATGGATATTTTTGAAATATCTGAAAAGTTGTAAAAATATTAAATCGATTGAATTTCATGAAAAATCTTACGAAATTATTTCTTAATTTTCGCTACAACTCAAAGTAGAGTTATTGGTATTTTTTTCAAAACTTTTTGGCTTTAATTTAAAAAAAAACTTGTCTAAAGTTACTAAACATAGTTTTATATAGTTTTTATTGAACTGAAAATTTCTACATTTTGAAAGTTTGCATACATCATTTACTATGTATTGTGTTTTTACGTTAAAAAAAAATTTTCTTCTAATTCCTTCCTTCCTATAATATAAGTTTTTATTCAGTTGAACAAATTACATGCAGACACGGGTAAGTATGTATGTTCCTATATTATAACTTTATTGATTTTTTCATTTTATTATAGGAGTTTTTAATGAACTGAATCAGCTGTAAGAGATTTATAATTGTTTGTATATTGTTTGTCAAAATGCAGATAAAAACATAATTTTGATAGAGAAATAAATATTCTCTTGTATTTCGAGTTTATTTTTTCAATTTTTTTAAAAGAAAAAATTTATTTTTTTTAAGAAAACGAAATGTAAAAATTGCGCCAATTATCACGCAATTCATTACTTTAATAATTATAATAAATAAAGTAATTAACAAATGTGAAATTAACTTTTATTAACATTATTATCAAACCACAATTTCATTTGACGTTTCTTATTTTTAAATGCGTCATGCGCTCTTTGATGAAGTTTGGAGGGATTTGTAGACCTATACTTGACAAATCTCTCCAGGTGAGACCAAAATTGTCTTACAATTTCCTTGAAAGATTGCAAATACATTGAATTCATTTGTGATTTAACTTGCAAAAACTTACAAATTCTTACAAATTCAACAAAAACATTTTTCATATATTCCAGTTCGAACATTAATCCATATGGAAATTGGACATTATAATTTTTTTCCCATCTAGAAATGTAGAAAACCAAAGTTGGAAACAGAATCTGAAATTCTACAACAATGTTTTCTAATTTATAATCAAAATCAAAATAATTGACATTAGCTGAAGCGCGGAAAATTTTTATTTTCTCATTTGTTGCGAAATTTTGTGGATCAGAAACTACCAGATTGATATTATTAGCAAAATCTGACTTTTTTAAGGCGTTCAAAAGTTTCAAAAGTCTCTGATTACTAAGTTTGAACATGCTCGAAATGAGAGAGGATAAATTAGCTAAATACATTTCATTGGTTATATAATCCACAGAATCCCTATTTGGGATATCATTCAATCTTTGCGAGCTTCTGGTAAGATAAGAGTTTCTTCGAACATTTATCTGAATTCTGTCAACCCCATGAGAATCTATAGGACAATTTCCCTGAATAATCATAAATTTTTTTACACACTTCATACAAAATTTTATGATTTCATTTTGTAAATTTGGTGGGTTACAGGGTTTCAAATCTTGCTTATCCTCCTGGTGACCCTAGTAACGCCATACAAAATGATACTAACCGCCACTTGGCACCCGTTGCTAAGCAACGTTGGTAATGTGTTCAAGTGGTGGATTGCCCGCAAAAATTGAGTACCATGTGCTAGTACTGTAGTTGCTCGGACAATCCTCGGGTTCACGAGCTGTCGATAGAAGACCTATGCTCGCTTTGCTCGGTCCCTCATAACTATTCAGGATTTGTTCTTACCTGACTGTGGAAAACTGAGACGTAATAAGGTTACTTGTGACAATACTGACATGCAATTTCAAAAGAAACGACTCAACTAAGGCTAAAACTACTCTATTTGAATCAATCACATGTGGAATATCTACTGTTTTTGACGTTTTGAAGTTGCGTTGCTCGACGTCGGGCACGTTCCTTACGTCCCGGTCGACGATTGTTGATGGGTTGTTCTGTTGGCTTGGTGGTTGTCTGCGGCATTTGGGTTGGGGCGAAGATGAGCGGGTAAGTTACCGCTTCACCTTCCCGGCATACCGCTAGGGTGACTTCGAGTCCCCGAATCTGCGTGCGCAGAATCCGATTGAGCTGGCGTTCTTCGGCCCAGCCCTTTTGAGCTGCGGTGAGTCGTTGGTAGAGTATCTTCGTCCGTTTAGGGTCTAAACAGGTCGCCTTGGCCTGCTGCACCTCGCGAGTTAATTGCAGGACCTGACTGAGTAGCTCTGCATTCGTCTGCCTCGCGCGGTCCAATTCAGATTGTAAGATTTGTAAGGAAGACATTACTACAATCAAATAGATGAGGTTAAGTTATTATTGATCAAGTTATATAATTGTTTATTTCGTTAAACAAAACACGAATAACTCTAGCGATAAGGAAAAGAAATAACACGTAATCTTCTAATATTTTCAATCAGTTATTACATAAAGTCTGTCATTGTTGGATTACTCGTCCGGACAATATCTCTTCAGGCTCCGTTTGAGAGCCTCAACGGGTATAGGGTCTTCTGGTGTCTCGAACTGGGTGAGGTGGATAGGCGACTGCAATCCGCCCGGCAAGGATGTCTTCGACCACGTTCGCAAGGTACATCCTTGCCTTAACCACCTGTAAATCTACCTGCTCCTGCACCCTTTCCCATTGGGTGAGGAGGTCCTGTGCGTGCAGGTAGGTCTCCGCGGCTGGATAATGCCGTTCCGAGAGACATGATCGTTGCAACTGGTCGAGCATCCTCTTGGTCGGCGGGACTCCTGTCTGTTCCTGTCTGGCGGTCTCTCGACGAGTAGTTCGTTTGGGCGACATGTCTAAACATTACTGTTATTAAGTTCGCTTGATTTATCATTCTAAGTTATTAGCAAGAGGATAGTGTCTGTGTTACTAGTAAGGGTGTCATACACGTGACCATTGCCTTCCTTTACGCGATGGAATATTAATAAGCAGGTTGGGTTACCTCGTGGGTCTGGTCCTTTAAAGTGCACTCCTCTATAGGGAAAGTATATAAGTATATGATTAAACATATGGATGGGGTAACCTGATGTTTCACTTATTCGCTATATGCGTTAACCTGAAAATTGTTCATGTAGGCGGATACTCGTGCATTGATTGAAGGGAATTCGTTCATCGATTTAAAGTTTGTTTACTAACTTGAATTACAGTGGTTCGAACTTTAAGATTTAGGCCGGATGTTGATCCGAGATAACTTAGTCGCGTGCAGGTGTATCCTGGTGGGCGAACGTTTTCCGGCGGGATGTTACCGTTACCACTTAAGCGGTTGACTAAAGGTGAATTACATTGTTTACATCCGGTGATTGTATTATTCGTGTCATATTTTCAGAATTACTGGTCAAATGTTCGCCTACACTCGATTATCTCAATTTCCGGTCAGGTATTTCGTTGACTAGTTTAAATGTACTTCATTAGCAAATTTTAGGAGGACTTCTACGCTTACCGAGTTTTCTAAATAGATGCGATACCCTTCTGTTGGAGCGTGGAATTTAATGTGATCTTATTATAAATTCACTTTTGTCCTAAACTTTGGTTTTTCCAATCCTACTGATTTAAATTTACATAATAATTTATTCATATTATCTTTAATCAGTTTGCTATAAATCGTGAATTTACCATAATTGAAGAAACCTATTTTATAGATTTATGAGTTATTCCAGTTCGAATTAAGGGATTGTATTATCAGCAATAAATATCGACATCTGTTATTCCAATTTCTAATAGTCTTCCCTAAGGCTATTTGGACCAACTATTACTTTAGCCCACAAAGTTATTTTAATGCTGGTGGTTTCAAAACCGTGAATTCAGTTTTTCTCTAATTTACATTTTTCCGGTTATTCAATTCATCTCTAATCTTAATCTATGAATCACTTTAATTCACTAATCATAGCTCGTTAAGGGACTTATTTTATTTATTCTTATTTGATACTTTACTTTACCAAAACTAGTTTACGTGGGTTTTACTTAGTAGCTATTTGGACTAATTTAATCATCTCAATTGTCACCAATAAATTGATTCAATCTAATCAACGATATTTTATTTGTATTCATTTTATTTTTAATCAATAATTTAATCTAAATACTTGGATTGCCCAATCACTTCTTCAATTTTATCAAGATGAATTAACAGTGAATTATGTAGTGTTACATTAATTTGAATCAACAATTTAATTAAGGAATCCCATACTTTTATTCGAGAATCGTTTTACGTTTAATTGATACATTTCTTTATTTGAAATCAATGAATTCGATTCTTAATTACTTTCATTTCTATCGGGGGTTGATTAGATCAATACATTACTCGTTCTTACTCAAAGATCAGATTGCTTTTATTGAAATGAATTATAATAATTTAATTGATGAAATTATTTGCCATTACCCTAATTTTAATCAATAATTTACGATCATTATGAATTATCTTTACTGAAATTTTAAGCCATAAAACACTTTACTTTAATTTTTATCAATAATCGCAATGTAATCGAATTCAATGATTCCCAATAAATGTTATTTATTTCAAAATGTTAATCCAAAATAGTTATAACAACGATTTCAGTTAATTTAACCCAAGTACCCTTTCCCTTTAATAGGCCTTAGACGCATATTGTGTTCATATTATATTTATTGAGTGCCCACTGGAATACTCGGTGTGATAATTTTAAGCCGTATGTAACATAATTTTAGGTCGATTTTACAGAATTGAGAAACGAGGAAGCAGCCAGAGACTTCTTCCTTATTTCTCGCTTCAGCTATAGGGATAATATTGACGTTACGACCGCTGCGTTGCGCACGCTGAGTCTTCACGGGTACATATCATTGGCGATTTTCCACGCACTTACATGCCTCTGTACTATGTAGATTTTATTTACTTGCGTTATGTGTCGGCTGTGGGCCGGAAAAATTTCGACATTAAAATTTATAAAAGCATATAAAATAAGTTAGATATATGTAGAACAATTTAAATATATTAATAATATTTATTAATTAGGACAAAATAACAGAATTACCCTTCATAACCATTCCAAAATTTTCACATAATAGCATAAAATATCATAACAGAAAGCATAAATGCCTCTCTCCCCACACCGCCGTCGAGCAGAGCTCTACAGAGATGCTATGAACGTGGTGTGGAAAGAGGGCTCCAACATAAATATTTCTCACCTAGAATAATAACTGTAAATTCGAAATAGCTTCAAACAATTAAGATTTTCAAAAATAGTTAAAACAATTCTCAAAGTGGTTTTTCAAGACTTGAAAATATGGTTAAGTTAAATGTGAAAATGGATCAGTATTTATACCTATTTGTATGACGTGTGAAATTTGATGCAGTAAAACAAAATTCGACCTTGTTCTTTTCTAGCAAATTCTATTATTTGATTTTAATATTTTTTGATTTATTTTTATAATTTTTTATTTCGAATTTTTATTGAATTATTACTAATTCAAATTTTTCGATTTAAATTTCATTTTAATGAACTTTAATTGATTTTTTCAATTTCGTCGAATTTGTTGTGTTTTCTTGTTATATTTGTGTAAGTATCGTGCGAATCTTGGTGCATTTGTTATTATTTTAATTTATTTTTATGTTTATTATTTTATATTTAATTCTCCTTTTTTCTCGTATTTTATAGGGTTTAATTGGTGTTTCTAGGTTTATTTAAATTGCATGTTATTTTTGCGTGTGTGTTTCTGATCCATTTAAACATTTTTCAAGGCCGCTTACGTTCTGGCCCAACATAAAACACTCGGGGGTCCGTAAAATTGCGACCCGCAATTTCGATTGATTTCAAAATGATACATACATTTCCATTTTCAATATTCACATTCATAAAAAAGTTTCTACGGTAAGGTTAAATCATCAAGATAAAGATGGACTTAAGGTCCGGCTACAATACATAATCAAAATTGGATAGTTCAGTTTTAATATCAATGCAAGTTTTTTTTATAAGATCAGTTCAAATCAATATCAGTTACTGTAACTCAGTTATATTTGTTTTCGAATGAATCGCTGACGGCTTGGGTTTCGCTTTCGAGCTGGGTTGATCTTGAAGGGTGATTGATGGAAATCTGCGAGAGTCTTGGATTTTTGCTAACTTGATTGGTATTTTGGATTGGGTTGAACATTCTTCTGAGTTTCTGAATTGGGGTATTTTGTCTTGGTTTGTTTTTCGTTAGGCCGATGATGAGGCAGCATATTAGGAGTATCATGTTAGAGGTTATACTAATTGGTAGTATAAGTTCGATTGATAGACTTGTTGTACTGGGTTCATTTTTCTGTCCCACTTGTTTTCCTTGTTGCTTTTTGGTTGATAGGACGATCTTTTGAATTTCTTGGATTGGTTTATATTGGATTTGCTTTGGCTTTTCTTTGGATTTGTCTGATGATATTCTCTAGGGTTTTCTTTATCTCTTGGTTCTCATTTTTTATATTGGCTATTTCTTCATTATTTTTAGTAGGGTTTGTACCATTGCTTGGGTTTTCTCGATATTCTGTTTTATCTCGTCCTTGTTCTCTTTCCTGGGACATTGCATACATTGGAGGTTTATTTGTTGACATTCTTCGTTATCGGGTTTCTGCAAATTTCTTCGAAATCGGCACAGGTGCTGTCTTCTTTCTGAAGGGTTGGGATTTCTCGCATTTTCCAACGGGTTTTCAGTGTCACACTCTCTCATTATTATCATCATTATTATCCACAGGTTTGGGTTCATACTTTCTATTTTGATACGTAATTAATTTGATATTTATTTACAAGGTTATTTCGTTTATTTACAGTGGAGTTTAGCCCTTTTTACTCTTTCTCTTTTTCTGGGGTTGAGTGTATCGCGCACTCCTCTTTAGTTTTGTTTTCTGAGAATCTCATTATTAGGACTTGGGCTTTTATTAATCGCTCGGTTAGTTTCGGGAGTTCTTTTAATCGTTCTTTGTTTTCTTTGATTACCCTCTGTTGATGGTAGATTTTCATTTGAGATTTCTTTCTTTCGCTTGCTTTCTTTTAAGTTGACGTTTAGATTTATTCGTTTAGCGGTTTGCTTTTCCAGCTTTCGTCTCGCTTCCTGGAGCTGTTCTGTTAATGTTTTAATTTCGTCCTGAGTTTGTGATGACTTTCTTTTATCTCTCTGGCTTCTTTACAACTGTCTTCTAGTTGTATTACATATCTCTGTTCGCTCTTTCTGCTATCTCGCATTCGTTCTGCTTCGGTTTTCCAATAATCTTCCAGGATTACACGAGTCTTTATTTCGGCTAATTCTCGCCTCAATCGTTCATTTTCCCTCTTTTGATCTCTGTTTTCTCCCATGCTAGATGTTAGTTTTCGTTTTATCGTATTGGCTGACTGTTTAGATTGTATTAACTGTTGCTTTATCCGGGCGATTTCTGATTCTTGCTCCTCCACTAATTCTTGCCATTCTTTTCTTGCCATTCTCTCCATCTTTTACTGTAATATCTTAGTGGGTCTTGCTCGATTGGTTCTACTAGTTGAATTGGGTTTGGTAGGTATTTTCCGTCTTCTGGATTCATTCGGATTTCTACTTCATTCAAATTCATGCTAAATATACATCGATTACAATTCTTGTTTTTTATCATTTTTATTATTTTTATTGTCTTTTTACACTTTTTACAATTTTCCTCTTTAGATTTACATTGCCGCTTCGTCCGTCTCCCCGAATCCTTCATCGGGTTCGGCGGGTACTTGGTTTAGAATTTCAGTTGGGTATAACGGCATAAGCAGGATTGGTTGTCGACTTTGTAACCTATTTACCTCTTCTCGCAAGGTGTTTGATATTTGTATCTCTTCGTCTAAGAGATAGGCAAGATATTCTGCATTTTCGGTTAATTCCTCCACTTGCATTTCTAATCGATGCGTGTTTTCTAACGCTTTTAACTTTTCAATTTCTTTTCTCAGATTCTGTTCATTTTCCTCATATCCTTGCTTTATCGCTTTTATCTCTGCTTCAACTTGTTCTTTCAACTGTTCGTTGACTTCGTGTTGATGTCTCAACTGGATCTCTTTGAATACTGCAACTCCTCGGTGTCCGTTCACCTCCTGCTGGAGTTCTGCTATCTTCTCGTTTAATTGTTGATTTTGCCGTTTTCTGCTGCTCTCTTGTCCATTTCGTTGAATTGTTGTTCGTATTCCTTTTCGTGTCTCCTGAGCCTTCTTATTGTGCCTTGTCTGATTTTTTCCCGAAATTCTAAGTTTTGGACCTGCTCGTTTAGTTCTTCGATTGTTTCTTTCTGCACTTCAACTTGTTCCCATAGCTCCCAATCTTCCGTATTTAGTATCCTTTTGGGTAACAATCTTATCTCTTTCTTGGCTTCTTGAAAGTGCTCTTTCCATTTTTTGCTTCTCTTTTTATTGCTTTTTCTTTGATCTCCGTTTTCCATTGTTGTTTTTGTTCTTTTCGGTGAGCTTCGTCCTGCTCGGTTTGCATTTCTTTTACTCTAGTTTGTTGATACTCAACTTCCTGCTCTAATTTCACTATATAGTTAGATTGTTTTGCGTTGGCGTCCTCCCATATTCTGCATTCTATTCGCCATTTTCTTGCTTGATCAGTTATCTGAGTCAGCATTCTTTCTTGTCTATCGTCTCTGGGCTCTCTAATTTTCTTTGATGGTTTTGGCCCTTGATTTCGTAGTTTATTGATTTCGATCTTTGCGTTCTCCCATTTAGCTTTATAAGCTCTTGTTCTATCTTCTTCTTCGGCTATTTGCTGAATATAATGTCTGATCCGCGATTCCCATTGCTTCTTGACTGTTCTCTATCTTCTGTCCATTTGATTTTCCAATATCGCGCTTGTCTTTTTGCCCATTCTTTGGCTTGTTCCAAATGGGTCTCTTTGTTTTCTCTATTCGGTATTGGGTACTAATTTGCCCAATTTCCTCCTGCATTTGTTGTATAATCTTTATCTCTCCTCTCCTTCTTCTCGTATCTCTGCTTCTTTATCTTTTATCACTTCCCGCAATCTTCGATTTCGCTTTGTGATCCGCTTCTCTTGCTCTAACATTCTGATCTTCTTTCTTTGGTTTATGATTCTAGTTTGGTTCTGCATGGATTCCTTACTAACTCCTCTTCTCGTCTTTGATATGGTTCATTACTTCCTTCGGGATTTTTTTGTCTGTTGTTCTAATTCTTCTCTTATCATCTTTATCTTTAACGTATCTCTCAGTAGCTCTCCTTCTACTGATGTTAATATTTCTTCTAATCTCATCGACCTTTGTTGCCATCCCTCTTTAATCTCTTTTAGCTGTCGGCTTGGTTTCGGTTTTTGACTCTTTGTCCTCTGTTACAGTTTTCTCTATCTTTTGGTTTATCATCTCGTTTTGGTTCATTGTAATTCTGAATATTAATAATTTATTATTTTCTCTTTTCAATCATCTCAAAATTTTATCATAATTTACATCATCTCGTATTTTTGTGGTTTTTGAGTTTTTATAATTTTTGTTTTTACGTTTATCTTTATTTACACTTTTTACACATTGTTTTCGTTTTTTTTTTTTATCTACTGATCAGCGAAACGGAATCCTTTGATCCGCCCGTTGATCGGCTTTCTACATACTGGGCATATATTGACTTTTATCCCGCATGCTTCACATGTGACCATATGTCCACAAGGCATATAAATTATTTCTACATGTTTTTGCCAACATGTCACACATTGATACTGCTCCAAAATAGCTTCTTTTATCATGGATTTGTCACGATTTTCCTTAGGTTTCTCTTGATATCGTTTGATTGCTCGGATTATTGCTTGTGTCGAGTCATACCATTCTAAATTGTTAGCTAATCTTTCTTTGATTATTTTCTTCATCTTTTGAGTATCTACTCCTGATAATAGCATTATGGTTCTCGTTTTTGGTCGATCCAAAATATCTTCCACTTGCTGGTTTGTAATTATTACTTCGATATTCTTTGCCTCTTTTTCTTGTTTATACATACATTTTCCTTTATGCTTTAGTTTGTTAACATTCTGATCTGGTATTGGTTGTTGATTTTTGCATCCTTCGCACATTATTCCTCTTGCTGTTTGACAATACCCTTGACTCGCAAATTCTGCTGCTCTTGGATTTCCTTTGAAAGTTTTGATTCTCTCCTCGAATGTTCTATTTATAGTCTCTTTTTCCCATTTTAGTTCTGCTGGATCTTCGAAACCCTTTATTATCGTTATCTTTTTCTCGCCTCCTTTTTCATCTTGGTCTAATTCTGATTGTCTGAGTCCTTCTGATCTGTTCATTGCTTGGTTTCTGACATCTAAATTAATACGAATGGACATCTCGGGAGTTTTTCTCGATGTTCCCGTTTTGCTGTTTCTCCTTTTTTCCATTGTGCGAGTTTTCCTTGGCAGAAGATGCATGTTACTTCGTCTGGTCGTTCTGGCGTTCCCGTAAAGTAAAATCCTTGTGCAGCCATTTCTTTGCTTTGTTGGTCGGTAAATACTTTATTATCTTTAAACGTTAAGTATCTTTGTTCCTCTTTTCTCAAGTTTTCGTCTTTTACCCTCATTGGTGGATACACTTTTGTTCTAATTTGTGTGGTCTTTCTTCCACATCAAAGTCGCATAGTATGTTATTGCTGCTGTTCATATACTGGATTTTTCCTCTTCTTCTGGTTTTTCATAATCTCGTCCATATCGAATCTGGTCCTTCTCTCATCTGTATTGTTATCTCTTCGCTGATTCCGCTTGCCATCTAAATATCGTCATTATTTTTGAATTTTTGTTTTTCTGATTTTTCTGATTATTTGTAATTTTTTGATTTTTATTTGGTTTTTATTATTTTATTTACATTTATTTACACTTTCTTTTTCCTTTTACAACGTCTTGTCTGGCTTCTCCACTTCTAACTTTATATACAGATTATCTTCTCGCAAGAATCCTTCTCCTCTCAATCGTTGTTGTGGATAGAAACGTGGTGTTCCAATTGCTGTATTCCAGTCAGTTGTTGGCCTTCCCATCTGTGGTTCATTTCCTGTTCTGATTGGATTGCGGTAATCCTCTTGTCCTTTCATCGTTAATATCATATTTTGTTTAAAAGGCCATGTTAATAATTCATCATAATCTCCTCTTCCTACTCTGATGAAGACACTGATATGGGTGCCTGTTGCATTTCCATCTCCGTTTGGATATAGTCTAATGCCTAATTTGTATCCATTCTCCCAACTGTATATTGGTGGGCTATCTAGGATTCTCTGTGTTCCATCTTTTGCTCTCTGAAGCTTTTCTGCGAATTCGGTTATTTTCCATATAAATGGTGCTGTAGGATGTTTTCTGGCTGTAGAGCTGTTGGTTTCTAATTCCTTTAGGCTGTTGGTCATCTGTTGCATTTTCTTTTCTATTTCGGCCATTTTCTTGAGTGTATTTCCTTGGCTTCTCTCGAAGTTCTTTCTGGATTCTAATATTTCTCTTATTATGCCTTTTGTGCATCATTTTCTGTTCGTAGCTTTTATTCCCATGCCAACATCCCTATCGTTTTCATTATGATTTCGGCATGCTCGATACTATTTTCTATCATATGCTTTTGCATTTCTGCAATTGGTAATTGTGCTTGGCAATTAAACAGTTCCAGTGGAACATTTGACTGGTTTGCCGCTACATTCGTTCCAATGTTCTTTTAGTTTGACTTTATCTTTCTTGTCACAGTTGTTTACGCATATTCCTTCATATAGATCACATATTTGTTCCTCTTTCGATTCCGATGTTCCATTTCTATTTTATCCATTCGTCGATGACTCCACAGAATTCGCATTTTTCCTCTCTCTTGGTACACACTTGGTGATGTTCTTCATCGTCTTTTTTGTTGTGGTCGTTTGCATTTTTTCGCATAATATCTCGTTATATTCGCATTCATTTGCGTGACTTTCCGCTTCCTTCATAAGTCCTTTCCATTCACATTCTTTTACTTGGCATTGAATTAACAGGTTGTTGATCTCCTTGTTGGTGGCTTTATCCATTGTTGTGGGATCTTCCTCTCTTTCCAATATTTCGTCGCATCCAGGGCATTTTATTGTTTTTGTTTCTATCACTTCTATCGTACAATCTGTACATATTCTGCATCCACATTTCGTCTGTCTCGCTCCAATTAATAATTCTTTGCATTTACAACATTTTAGTCTTTCCTTTATATCGTTCGCCACTTTGATTTTTTCCTTCATTATTCGTCTCGTAGTTTCGGATGGATTCTCGCTTCCTCTTATTCTCTCGATAATTGTCTGCATATCTACGAAAATTTTCAATTACTTGACGTTGCTTTACTTCTATCGTTTTATTTATACATATTTACACGGTACGCTTTATTTTTACTCTACTGTTGAATCCGGTTCTGGGGTGAATTCTGGCATCGATGCTATCCATTCCACCCAACTTGCTGGATCTACGTGCTGTTGATTACTACGTAGTCTTCTAATTTCGTCAGCTTGCCATCTAACTTGATCTGCTAATTGTTCATTCATTCTCTGCAATTGTAGTATAGTTTCTTGTTGCTCTTCTAGTCTTATAGCTTGTTGTAGACCTCTGTTCACACTTTCCGTTAATACTAGGTGAGTGTTTGTCCACTGAGTTTGCGCATTGTTTGTTATTAATGTCATTAATTCACATTGTCGTCTCCACGTTGCCTCGATCCCTTGATCTTGGTATATTCCTTGATTTAATTCTACAATCTCTATCGGTACATTGGCAGCTGCTGGTTGTTGTATTCCTTCTGTGAACGGTGGTATTCTCACTTGTTTGTTGATTCACGTTGTTCGGATCCATCTGTTGATTATAACACATCATTATTCATCGCATTCTCTCTGTTTGCGTATTGTCTCTAACGCATTTTGTACGATATTTACATATAGATATACATATTACTACTAATATACTACATAATATTTTACACTATATACAACGTCTCTTTCTCGTTTTACACCATCGTCTCCTGGGACTCTATACGTAATGTCCGTATATCCCCATATTTCTCATTCATTATCTGGTATACATCAGATTCATTGGACCATTGTTGTGCTTCGATAATGGGCGGTTCTTTTAACCAGAGTCCGCTTGTACTAGAGTTTCCTATGATTTCATATTCCTCGGTTTTTTCTGCATCGTATTGTCCTAATTCAATATCGTAATTGAATTTTTCCACCGCTGGCCATAATCTTTTCTTCGTTGGCTTCTTTCTGCATTTCGTAGTTCTCACTAGTTGAATTATTATTAGCATTACTACGCTGCTTATTACTGCTGTTGTTATCCAGATCATTTTAATCATGTAATTCTTTTCGTTAGGCTGCATGGTTCTGCTTTCCCTTGCATTGGTTGTCTCCATTATTCCTTCTTTTGGTTGTACATTTTTAAGTGCTTTCTGGAGTTGTAATGCTTCGTGGATTGAAAGGTGACTGTCGTCCATGAGCATTCCTTTTTGCCATGTCTCGTTTCTTGCTTTTCTCTCAGATGGTTTTGTTATAGATTGATCTGTCGCATTTGACTTGAGTGGTTTCCTTGTTACCATTCTCCAATGTCCATGAGTTCCTTTTTGGATATTTATTACATATTTTCCAAGTTTTCTTTTCGTAGGGATACGATACTTTTGGTTCGTTATATTTTTCTTTGTTTCACATTGGATTCTTTTGTTTACTGGTTCGTTTCCTTTAGGTTCGTATACGCAGATTTTTGTGATAGGTTTTCCACCTGTGTTCTCGATTACTATTTCCTCTTCATTTACGATGATTCTATGTTTATTATTACTGCTTTTACTTTCTCTGATTCTTAATACGCGTTCCTCTTCGTTTCTTTTCTGATGCTTGTCGTAATTGCTCTCTAGAAAACGTTCTTGTTATTGATTTCCAGTAATCATCTCTTCCTCTCTGAACGTGCACTATATACTTCCCTTTCTTTTAGTTGGAATACGGTATTTTTGATTTTTGATATCCTCATTTGACTGCATTTGATTCTTTCATCATCCGTTCCGTTCTTTTTAGTTCGAAATATACAAAGACTTGTAATGGGTCTTACCCATATTTTCGACTATTAATCTCTCTTCCCGACCTGGGATTTTGATTCACTTTATATATATTTCTTTATTTTCTACGTGCCGAGTCGTTTGTATTGATCTTCTTGGTGTTGATGAATTTCTCTCCAGGTTTGCTATTGCATGGTTAAATTATATAATCATTGTAGCACATATATATATTTCCATTCTCTAGCTTCCCATCACATTTCTTTCTGCTTTCATATTCATTTTCCCAACATCGATAATTCTTGATTTTTATACATAATTGTTCAATGGTTCATTCCTCTGTTTATTATCGTAATTTGCCTATCCCTGTTTACTTTATTTTTACTTTCTATTCTTCTTACTCTCTACAGTACATCTTGGTGGTGACATAGAATTTTCGATCGTATTCCATCTTCCTGGTTTTTCCTATGATCGAATTGGCAAAATTATGCTGTATACATCGTCAGTTGTAAGCATAATTCCTTTGCTTAGCTTCCTTCTCATTTAATTGTTCGTATTCTCGAACGATTTATTTCCTTTGTGTTTCCTCAGCATTCCTTTCACTCTGATGACTCAATAAATACATATATTTTTGTAGCAGGGTCCGTCTTTGATTTATCTTTGTTGTACGTACCTCATCCCCTTTGTTCGTTTTCCCTCGTTTATTGCTGTTGCTCCGTTCTTGACGTTCCTCGCTGATATCCTTTTTCTCTGTTCGTGCGATTTGTTTTCATCTCTAGCATTGTTTGGTCACCCTTGATCAACTTGTTTTTGCTGTTGTCAACTTCTCCATTCCACATTATTATTTTCCCATCTGGTTACCCTTCGAAACATGTCGTTCTCCGACATTATATTTCAATATTCCTTGAACTTTTATTATTCCTTTGCTTTTATTATCGTCCATCTCTTATCTCTTGTTTTGCTCGTGAAACTATTTGCTTTCCATCCATCTGTTATTATCATTTAATAGTTTTTACCTTCTATCTCCGATTAGTACTGCTCCTCGGATGTTGTGAATTTTAGTCCTTTCCATTTCAAACATTGCTTTTATCCGTCTTTGAATGATAGTGAGCATATATTGTTTTCTTTTCAATAGAAACCGTTCTGTTTCTTAACCAATAAAGTTTACATATTGATACTTTAAGTGATGAGCCTTCGTCAGGGCTTTCATCAGATTGGCTGCGCTTCGTCTTGTTGCGTCGATAGCTTACCATAATGTTTGATGTTTTCCCATCATTCCTTTCTCTAGGTCGGTTACTGTTATAAACTTTTTATTGGGCACTTCTTGCTCGATTTCTAGTGCATAGTGTGTACAATTATTATCCCATGCTTTTCTTTGAACGAAAATCCTTTTTAGTATGTCTCCTCAGAATGTTCGAAGCAAATCTGCTGCAACGTGCGAACATTAAGCGTGTTTTGTCCCTCTCCCCTTGTAATTTGAGCGTGTCCGCATTCTCTGATAAGTGAATTATGTCCATTGGTCCTTTGAGTGTATTCTGTTTGTACTGCAAATATCTAGAAGTACTTTCTTCTACGTCTGCCATACAAGTGAATATCATGGGTATGCTTCCTGATACATCCCATTTCTGTGCTTCTAGCTCTTTGGCGAATCCATAGCGCATTTTCCCGCTTTGTTTACTATTCTCAATCCTCCTTTTCCTCGACCATTCTGCATTATCTCTCTGATGCTTTCAATAATTATATCCATCTTGTCTACATTACTTGAGTCGCGTTAGAGTTTATTTTGGATCATCCAGGGCCGGGTTGTCCTCTAACGGTATATTATTTGCTTCTATTTTTCCGAACTCATACGTTAGTTCTTAATACTCAGTTGTTGAGTTTGTGTCTAGTTTGTATACCTCGATTTCGGTTCTTTGTTAATTGTTTCTAGGTATCTCGCCTTTACTCTGCTTACATTTTACGTACTACCTGTATGGGTTACTGATAATTAACTCGCACATTTTCTCGTTACAATACATTATCTCATAGGTCTCTTTACCACAACTTGTGTAATTTTCTGGCTACTCTGGAAATCTGGCGTTGCGATTATTACCCAAATCATCCCAAACCTAAATGTATTATGTTCGACTACGTCTTCGCTTATCGTGCAATTCTTATAACTTCTGATTAAATTAAATATCTACCATCGTCTTTCCAGATCTCTTGCATCGCTCTTTGAATCCGTACATAATATCACTTCATTACTGTGATATTGGCGGTTGATATTCTAAGTCTATCGGCATGTACATTCTCTCGTACATTAGTTTAATGACCATTTTGTTGCTTGAATGTAATGACATGCTATAAACCATAAGCATAGATTATATATCTGTCCAATTTGGTGTCTCTTACATAATTCGACATATTTCTATAGTAGCATTGAATCGTTCGTTTGACGTTTGTTTGTGGATGTATGTACTGTTCTCTAAATTTGCACTTCTAAAGTAATTCGTTCTCCTCTAATATTTCGCTCATAAAGTTGGTTCCTTGATCAGTTAAAATCTGTTTGGGTGTTCCGTATCTACAGCATATCTCTTCTACTAGAATTCTCGCTATTGTTCTAGCTTTTTGATCTGGTATTGCGACTTCCGCAATTTTGAATAAATATCGTCACAACTAATTTATAATATTTACTGTTAGTTTCGGTAATGTCTACTGACATCTCAGCAATCTATCGTCATGGTTCCGTGGAGATTGGCAATTGCTTTTAATGTGCCTTTCAATTTACTTCCTGTCTTTTTCTGTTGGCACAATCAGACAAGCTTTACAACCCTTTTACGTCCTCTCCGATATTGCCAATAATTTATTTGCGCAATCTGCTTCCGTCTTTTTAGCTGAATTTCCTCGCCAAGTTTTCCATCGTGGTATTGCAATACCTTCTTTCGTCTGCTTTCTGGTAAACACATAAGTCTTTTCTCGCCATCCATTAATAATAACCATCCTTCCCATAATCGATTCTTGTTTTCCATATGTTCTTTTAATTACTGGTTGTCCGGAAGTATTTTCATATCATTAGTTCTCATGAATTCGATTATTGTTTTCACTCTTGTCTTCTTTCTGTTCTTTTTCAAGCTTGTAAAATCGATATCTTCTGCTATGACATGCATATGCTCTTACACCATCACAAGTTCCTCAATACAATCTGACAGCCATCGCGTTACGATTGGCTTCCTGATTGAATTTATATACGGCGAGTATTCTTCAACGCATCGCCAATTCTCATCCAGTCTGCTCGAGCTTTGTGTTGGCCTACAGCCAACAATGGATTGATCTGTAGTGATATAATTAATCTCGTGACCCATAATAAATATTTGAAATTTTAATAGCTTTATATATCGTATATGTTCCTTCGTCACAGAAGTATTCTTTTCCAATGTTCATTGAACGTTCGATGTAATTCATAATCCTTCTCTTTCTCCGTCATCCCATTGTCCAGAACTGCTTCCGATGCATTATCCACTGGTCAGTCAACAACACGGTTTCTTGAAATCATGGAGTGACGATATCTGGGCTGATATCATTTGTCTTGATGTTAAAGCTTTTGTTGTTCCCTTCCCATACAAACGGTATCTTTTTGGTTAATTCTTGTATTGTTTCCGATGGTCAATATCTTAATAAAACTTTCGTATACCCACATAAAGCTAAGAATCTGCACCTTGTGTTAACTGTCTTGGTGCTTGCATCTTTACTTTTCGATATTTTGATCTGTTCGTTTGCTTTTTCTGACACAATATTCCTAATAGGATTTTTCCTGCCCAATCGCATTGGAGGTTTAATTTTAACTTCCATTGTCTCAGTCCCGAACGAATACATACGATATCTTTTATGTTGCTCCGATAAGGTGCGAGAACAAATTAAAATCATCAATATTACCATACATTGTTAATCGTCGTTACAAAGTTCAACGTCTCTGGATAAGCTGTGCGTTAAGTTAGGTCGCACTGCATGTTCTTGAATGGTATGAATTTTTCCGATAGTAAAGGCAGTTTTTCTCTCTATCCCCTTTTGACTTTATCTGCAATAACCACTTTTTAAGTCTAGCGATGTAAAATAAGCTGCTCCGTGTAACATTTGTAAACATTTCGTTTATTATCGGTAACGGGTTGTATCCCGTTTTTGTCAGCATTGAAAGTCGTCGATAATCTATACAAACGTTGTGTTCCTCTTTTTTCTTTACATACACTGGGAATTGATGGCAGCAACTTGGTTCGATACTCTGCGTCTACATTTTTGACTTTTTTTTCTTGCTTGCTGATTTTGAGCTTCTGCCAATCGATATGGCGTAGTGTTATTGGGGTGTGTCTGTTCTGTATCCGTAATGTGCGTTACATCGCTTGTACCGAGATCTAAGTCAGATGCTGCAAATATACCTTTAAATTCCATTAGCAGTTTTGTAATTGTTCTTTCTCAGCTTCGTTTAGCAGCTGACTGTCGATGGTCCATAATTCTTCCTCGTTCCTTCAGTTTTTGTTGTTGGAAGTTCGATATCCATCATCGGTTTAATTTTCCACTTTCATTTTCGTAAAACTTTATCTTCTCATCAAAATTTAATGTTCGATCGAATTTCACGTTGTCGTTAATAACCATCTCTCTGGCTATGGAGTTCTTTCTTTTTCTCAATTTGTGATTAGTTCAAAAATCAATTTCTCCTCTAGTTTCTCATTTACTTTCACAAGCAATCATTTGTTGCGCCCTGGCACTACTATTTTCTCTGAGCATCTCACCTCTGATTTCAGCATACATATACGTCCGGTTTTATCTCTCAGCTCCATTGATCCTAGATCTATTATTATCTCTTTTATAATTCTGGCATGAGATCTGTTCCAATTATACAATCTGCGCTCAACCTCTCTATAATGCTAAATACGTATATTTTACATTTTATATTCGACTTATTGACCAGATTTCCGATGACTGCTACCTCCGATTCTTTCTGCACCGTATACATCCATGTTAGCATTCTCTTTATACATGGCCAAATCTTCGGTATTTATCCATTTTATGCTGAATGATTGCTCCGGTGTCGATCAATTGTTAATCTCTACTCATTTGATTTCTAGGGTCGTTAATGTGGTCCACTAATGTTGCAACATGGCTATATTCATTCTGGTCTTGAATCCACACTTCTGATCATTTGCTGGCGTTCTTGTACTAAGTTGCCAATTTGTTGTATTGGTACTGATAAAATTCGAATGTTGTGATCTTGTGCGGTACTGATCTTTCTTACTGCATTTCTCTCTCTGTGACTGCTCTTCTTTAGACATTCTATACTGTGGTGGTGAATTAATGTCACTATTGTCTCTGATCGTTCGATTTTCCCATTGTTTGAGTTGTCTTGACTTAATCTGCGTTCTCCTTGGTTTTCGTCATGTCGCTTTATGCGCTGTCATCCTTGAATTCATCTCGTATCCATTTACTCGTTTTTTGTCGTTCATTTCGGTTTTCTCGCTTCTACCCTCAGATATTGCTTTAAATTTCGCCGACTATCCTCATCGGTACCGCAATCATTTTCGCAAACCTCCCTAATCTTTTTATTTGTGACAATCTTTTGAGTGTCCATGTAAACCATTGCTTAGCTAAAACGTAAAAATCCAATTGCATTTCATTTGATTTTTCCTTCCTCTTTGTAAATATAGAAACATCTAACATTTGTGTTATGATTACTCTAACGATTTGAATGATAAGTATTATTCCTAAAATTCCTGCCATCATTTGTCCGAAGATTAAGAATCTTCCCCACATGGCTTTCATCAAAAATAATTTGCGTTGCCAATTTAAAATGTCTCGATAGAACAATTCGTATTGGGTTCTCTCCATAGTTTTTCGTCCGTATATTACAATGTTGGATAAATGCTTCCTTTGTGCTAGGAACAATAATGTTCTCTGCATCGTTCAATCTTTCGTTGTATCATCCACTCTGTGATAATCAAACTGTTGAATCTGCTTCGCTGCCAATTCTGTAATCAAATATTTTGTGTGCTAACAAGTCCGGTTGGAATTTCCAACTCATCCTATTTCGAATAACGTCCATATACATTACTGCAACTGAACATATTAGGTACGAATTTTTCTGGATTTATCAATCCATCGTTACTTGTTAAGCGAATCTGATTTTCTTTCCTTAGCTTATTTCTCATTTCATCTTAGCATTATCTCTTGGAATCGTTGATTCTCTGGCAGCTTGCGATTAGTCCTTTCGCAAATTGTACGTATACTAATCCCAACGATCTCCCCAAAAATTCCTTCCTGGGAGTGGTATCATAAGGAATTGCGTTATCTGATTCTGATTGTCATTGGCCAACTTGGTTTAATATTTCTGTTCAAAGAATACAATCAATTTTAACTAAACGTAGTATATTTTCTTCTGTTGATCAATCCTTTGGAATAGAAATCCATGCTGTTATATTATATAGATTAGTCACATTTTGGGTCTATTTGCGCTTTTGCTTCGGTTGCTGGTTCGCGATAAAATAATTCCTTATAATGTACAACTACCATTTCGTCGCATTTGCCACCATTTCGTCTTTATAATCTCATCCGATTTGTATATCAGTTGATATTATACGTTGGCCGGACCTCTGACCGATAGTGTGGTGATCGTTGTTTTCCGATTCTCGTTCTCCTAATCATCTAACAGCCTTTTTTGCATTTAGTCTTCGGTTTCTCTGTTACTTGTCCGTACTTATAAATATTGCACTTTTCCATAAAGTGAATCTACAAGTTCTGGTACTCCGCTGATATACGATCGGTGACATTCCCGTATTGCACTCATCTGTTGCTAACATGGGATTTCATTGATTCTGCTGATCAAAAATATCCTTTGTATTTCTCCAACTTTAACTTGATAACTTCATCAATACTATCATTGAATAGTTGATATCAATAAGTTACTCTCCTCCTTGACATCCGTCTCCCCCGTTATTCTTCCGACGTATACCGGTATTTTTTTGTTTTCTTCCTCGCTGCTACATCACTCGTCACTATTGAAATTCGTTTCGTGAATCTTCCGCATCGTTCCGCGTTTACTCGATACTACTGTTTTTTCCGTCCGCTTCTATCAATTGTTATGTGAGTGATGTTTCGCAAGTGAAAGCTACAGATTTTCCGGTTACTGAACATCCTTTAATTCGTTTTACACCTGAAAATCTACTTCTTGGTGATATTCATTTACGATACTGCGGTTGCCGTTGTCTGTAATCCCCGGGATCTTGCGCTTTGCATCTTTCACGTTCTTTTAAGATATTTATCACTCAATTTATATGTCCGCATCTAATACTACAGAACGGTCAACTCCTTTTAC
>CM039680.1:137803281-137957832 GCA_022537955.1 Schmidtea mediterranea
TCGATTGAAGGGTTTGACCAATATTAGTGAACACAATAGAGGCTGTAAAAGTGATATAGGAATGTCTGATTTTAGAATTTTGTTGAGAAGTTTTAATAGTTATTGGGAACGAGTGATATGTGAAGCATTGCTGATAAGGTCATTGGATCCAAAGATTAATGTGCAGAGTGCTGTGACTACGAATGTTTTGAATGTTTTTAAATAGTTTACGTATGTTAAATCATGTTTGTTTTTTTAATATTATTAAAATAATTGAAATTTTTAAATTACATTAATTTTTAAAAATTAGAATAAAAGTGAAAAATTTTAAAATTTTAAATTAATTTAAAATATATTTTTAAAAATATTTATTTATTAAAAAATTAAATTAATAAAAAAATAATTTGTTTAAATTAAATGTTAATTCATAATAATTTTAGTTGGTTTTGAGTACCTGAAGATGATAGCTGTGCTATCGAAATATATCGTACGAAAGGTTTTTTATTGGCGTTATCTTTTAATTAAATCGTTGCCAAATTTATTCAATTATTTAATTATTTAATTATTATTATTATTATTATTATTATTATTATTATTATTATTATTATTATTATTATTATTATTATTACTATTATTATTAATATGACTGATAATGTTTAGTAAATTTTTTTCAAAAATGTTATGAATATTATAAATATTATTATTCTCATAAAATAACTATGTTTTATTTTTCTCTGAAATTTATTTTTATCATTCTCACAAAGTTATTACTATTATAATTATTACTATTCGCAAATTTAACATTATAATTTTCACAATTTTATTAATATTTTATTTTTAATAATATAATTAATATCGTTTTTCTCACCATTTAATGTTATTGTTTTTCAAAACTCAAATATTATTATTATTATTATTATTATTATTATTATTATTAATCAAAATTTTATTAAATATAACAAGTCTTACATTGATAAGAAAATGCTTTACCTGAAGCATGCAATTCATACTACAATCACAATAAAGATAGACGAAATCAAATATAATAAAACTACTTTTCGTTTTTAATGTATTATTTATTCATGTCTTTGTTAACTATGTATTTGTATTGTATTATCTTTGTTATGAACCTTGTTTTGAAACGTAATTTTTCCATGCATTTCAGAAATATGTTGAAATTAAAAACTGAAGAAACAGCTGAAAAATTATAATTAATATTAGTAATTCTGTGTTTATCAAATCTATTAATGTAGTATTATAATTCTCACAATATTATTATATTTATTAATATGATTGTTTTTTATTATTTTTTTCTCACAAATTTAATAATATTATCTTTCTCAGAATTTTGTTATTTTGTTTCTTAACAAAACTTATAATTTTAAAAATAAAACTTAATAAATTACAAAAGTCATTATCACTCAATACCTTGAAAGAAAACATCTATTATCCACGAGATTTTTACATATGCAAACTTTACATTCATAAATTGATGGACGTTTAGCTGGACTCAAATCGTATACAGATGTATATGAAGAATTTCTTCGAGATCAATCCTTAGGGAGCAATATTATGTTGGACAGACCAAAGCTTTCGGGGCCGGATTAAACACACACACATGATAAACCCCATCACCCGCACATGCACGTGTTACACATAATGCTCTTATCTGTCGGTAAGCCTTAGTAATTGTATGGTAGATATAAACTCACAGTTATAAATTGAAATAAATTGAAATGAGAATACGTTATCGGAATAACATACGAGAGGGACTTTGTTTTTAAAATTAAAGTTTTTAAATTCATGATATGGTTTATGTGGAAAAGATGCAATTCCTTCTTCATGATTAACGCAAAATCATTTGTGAGTTTTCAATGCATTCTCTATTTTAAATGACGCAAAACAGTTAAGACAAAGGAAGCATACATCTATTTTACTATTTTTTAAAAACACTCCAACATTTTTACATAAAACATATTGGTCTTTGTATGATAATAAATTACATCCCTTATGATCTAAATGATCCCTGTAAATAATACTAAGTTTCTTTTGATAGTTTATACTAAATACATTGATTTTTAATTTATCACTATTTTGTATAGCGAATTATTTTATACCATTCAAATCTATAGGGAAATTAATACCATCTAGGTTTAATTCTCCTTCATATTTTTTGTATTTCCCTGGATTACATGGATTTTCAGTTGTAATTACTGGTGTAAATATGCTAATAGACAATATAAGAAACATTTATTATCATTTTATTTTGTATATTCAAAATAACATTAGATTTGAATGGGAGCTTTTTATATGTACCACCAAATAATGATCTAAATTGGCATATAGTCAAACTACTATTTATTATTCTGTCAAATATCCAACCGGTTCACTGTAACTGTTCATTATATATATATATATATATCATTGATAAAGTTTCTGAAGGAATTTGATCTTTTTTCACAATTACTGAAACTGGGGATTGTTTCATAATTATTTTCGATTTCATTTTCTACTTCCTGTTCTCTTTTTATTCTTTCAATCCTTTTCATCTTTTTATCCATCCTTAACTTTCTTTCCATTTTTTTGGGGGCTTTTAGGGTAATTAAATCCCCTCTTATAATTCTAAGCTGTGATTTTTTATTTGATGATTTTTTTAGGTTTTTTCACAACTTCGAATTGAATCCGGCAAGCTTTTCTATACAACACAGTCACACAGTATATATCTTTATTGATGCATTTTTAAAATATGTAAAATATTTATTACTTATTTATTACTATATCGGGATTCCCGATATAGTAAATCAAGTATTTAATCTAAAATGTTTTTATTTTTTACAATTAAAATTTTATACTATTAATAGTAGATTTATTTTTTTAAAAATCTTTTTATTAAAATTAATTCCTTATTTAGTATATTTTTTATGAACTATATTCCTAAAATGCTGGGGGGTGGTAATGTAAGTTAACCAATTTTTGTTTAAATTTAATAGTTAATTTGTTTTATTTTCATATTTTCGTTCGATGTATTTAATATTTATTTAACAAAATTTTATGTTTTAAATATTTTTTGTGTTTTAAATATATGTATTTATATTATTATGTTTTACTAAATTTATTTTGTCGAAAAATATCGGTATCCCGGGATTTTTCACCCTTATATTCTCGACTCCCGGGAATTGAAAAACATCTAGAAATTGGAATTCCTACTAGGGACAATGCTTAAAAATAATTAATATTGAACCAAAAATAAAAATATACCATATTTATCAGATATATCCATTTTTTAAATATCGAATAAATAACTTATTGAAAAGAAAAATATATATAAATTTGAACAAATCAGAGATCGACAAATCCTGTGGTATGACAAGTTTATTAATAAATGATTGGAAGTTGAGATTTTTAAGTTCTAATACTATAATTTTACCACTAGAAAATACATAGAGCTTTAAAAACAGGAAACAAATCCAACATACATTACGTTTGGAGCGATAATTTATGTATGTTTATATTGAAATTCATGTTAATTTTGACTGTAACCGACTAAATTGAATGGGAAACTTATTTTAGACACTTGTTTTTGTTCTATATTTATAAACAAATTTAATTAATAGTAATTATATATTGTTTTCTATATGAAATCAATAACTGTCAGTGCAATTATTTGAAAATAAAAAATAGAAAGATCATATAAAATGTATCTAACACACACAGTGGGATAGAAAATATATGGTTAACAAAGAAGTTGCAATACAAGTTTAATAAAGACATGTGTAATAAGTTTGCAAGTTGTTGTGCTATTTTATGATTTTGTAGTAATTTACTTAAAACGTTTATTATCTTTACCATAATTAACATAAATAATTTATTATTTGATGGTGATATTTAAAAATTCTTTACTGGTTGATTAATTCGATTCAATATCAAGTTGATACAACATTTACGTAAAACTTTTTTATATTGTTTTTCTTAAATATTTTAATGAATTATGATAAAATTTATTAATTTTTAACAAAAACATGTATCCAATGTTTTACAATTACTTTATGACAATGCATTTCTACATAGTTTGTTAGAACCCCAAATGGTATTATTTCATCATAAAAATACATAGGTTTTGGTATAATATTGTTTTGATCATTTGTTTAAGTATGTTTTTTATTATGTTTTATTGCAATATCCATTTATTTAAAATGCAATATCGATGCAATGTTTTACTCAGGCATCGATATTATGATCAAAATCAATCCAATCAAAATTATGCATTGTCATTCATTGGTTGCATATATAGTACAAATACGATGACAACAATATAATCTTTATTTTGACATGCAAACTGAATTAATGATAGTGAAGAATTGTAGTAATGCGTTAAATTTTCTCAGATTTCCTATCAATTTCAAATTTTCAATACCAATCAAAAATAATCAATATCTCATTTTCATACTTACTTGCAATAATATCTGATACAGATATTATTTAAGTAAAGGAAATTCTAAATACAATGAATAACCAGTTAAGAAGCAATAACCACATATATCTTGGGAAAGTTTTATATTGCTAATAGGGAAGTAAATTTTATTGACGACTTTCATTGGTATACAAACATCATTATACAAGGAAACAAGACGATTCAGATGTCATGACTCTAATTTGGAACGTGCTAGAATGTTATTTTAATAAATCTTTTCATAAAATGTCTAATTTTTTATTGTGTAGATTAGTTTCCATCTGCTTTTTTATTGATTTATTTGGCGAATCTATTTATTGTGCAGATTAGTTTCAGTCTGCTTTATTCATTGATTTAAGGGTAAATTAGCTTTCTTTTTATTGATTTATTGTGTTTTTTTACTCACATTGTACCCACCTGATACCTATCTGTTACTAATTTACACATAGTACATCAATTTACTCACTCGAACCACAATTAGATATTTACACATATAATATACTTTAAGTTAAAATTATCTTATAAAATAAATTTAAGTCAAAAAATTTAAGTAAAAACTTGGAATTGTAGGAAATAAGGATATCAAATCTGAAACCGTTATTAAATAGATAATTAAAAAACGCAAAAAAAAAATTCTTGAAAAGTAAATTTAAAACAATTAAAGTGAAAATATAGCTGCTGATTGCAAGATAAAAACGATAAAGGATTGAAAATATTGAAATGATCGAGGAGCTTGAAGTGATGAAAGTGTTTGAAATTGGGTTGAAAATGAACGCCTGATGGCGAATACGGTATATGAAATATCGAAGTTTGTAGTATTCCGGTTGCGAAAAGAATTACTGGAGCAAAAGGTTTCGAAGAAGTTGTAAAACTAACAGAAGACGTTAATAAATCTTTAAATTTTTATATATTTTTGTTATACGTTTCTATATGTTTTGTTAACAAAATTTTTATTGAGAAAAATATTATCAAATTGGTGTAATTGTGTTAAAAATATTCAGCTATTTATGATGCTGGAGACATCTTGAAAGTTTTTTGTGTTTAAAAACGGCCTAAAGAAACCAATTCCTAATGAATGTAGTATCTTTTGAATATTTTCAGATAGTGAACGTACCAATGTGAGTTTGCAAAAGAGTTTAAGAAGTGTATTGAAACGTGTACCCAGTAAACGAATTGATAACATCCAGGAAAAATGCGATTCAGCGGGAGTTTGTCAACCGAAGGCTTACATGAACTCTTGGTGATAAGTTGGTTCTGATACATATGATTCCCGATGACGTCATGTTTGATTCAGGTTCTAATGACTGGAAGTTTGGAGAAATGAGGTTTTGCGTTAATAACAATACAACTCATTATTTTCTTGAGGTAGCTGTTGCTTGAAATCTAGTTCATTTTAACGGTTAGGTTAAAGTTGAAAGTGGAGTCATTTACACTAAAATGCCAGAAAGAGGAATTTTAATTTTGATACACCAGCTGTCACTGAGATAAATTACCTATAATATAAAAGAAAATCAATAAATTTATAGCATATAAACACACCAACTCACCTTGAGGTTGCTTGTAAAATCGTCAATGAGACAAACCCTAAACAATAGACACAAAAAGTGATAGAGAAATAAAATAATGCACATTAACTCAACCTATAATAAAACATGCATGCTAACTTTTAACATGTAGCCATCCGAAGTTGAAAAAATCCCTATAATAAATAATTTTATAGAAATTTTTGAGATAATTTTAGAAAGAAAATGGCGGAAAAAATTTTTAATTCAAATTTTGAGGTTTTTGCTAGGAAATTTCGAGTAAATGAGGATGTATCTTCATAAGATTTAACCTTAAAACTAAAATTAATCTAATATTTCAGATATTTCTGTCGAAAAAAGCAAAACCTGAAATCCGAAAAAATGCATAAATTTTTAAATTATATTGGTAAGTTTTAAAAAAAATCATAAACCAAATTATTTTGTGTACATAATCGATGATTTTTTACAAAATATGTATAAAAAATATAATTATTTAATGCACATAATAATTTTATAAGTTCAAAAATAATTTAACTCACATTTTTTGAATAATAATATCCGAAAAAAATACATATTTTTGGAGAATAGTTATTGTTACTAATTTTCCTAAATATTATTTATAATAATATATATGAAATAGTTGATCAAAGTTATATTTAAGAGCTTGAACTATGATCATATTTCCTTATGAAATCATAATTCAACTCTTAAAATTTAACTTTAAGTTATATAACAATATAAAAAACAACTTACTTAGCAGCCATTTAAAAAATGGCTGAAATGCATTCACAAAAAATAAATTCCGCCAAGTTGATTTATGTATCAACTTGAATTATAGCGGAATTTATCTCTAGTGACAGCTGGTGTAATTGTATCTCATGCCTGTGTGCATTTTGTTCTTGTTTTGAGTATGTGCGTGCGTGTGTGTATGTATTGGTATTATTTTGCATGTGTGTAGAGTTTTAATTATAGAAGGTTTTTTTGTGGAATTTATTATATTCGAATTATTGTTTTATGTAAATTTGTTTTATCTGCTAAATTCTCTGATTTGGAAATGGTTTTTCGAATAATACTTTGTGAATAAGGTCTCTCAAATTTTATGATTTTAATTTAATAAATATTTTATTTCTGAGTTGAATTCTTATGATTATAAATTTATTTGATTGAAAGAAAAATAGGTCAAAAGGATAGCTACATTGGTGATAAGGCTCAGTCTAAGAGAAGTATTTTAACTTTAAAATACTTGATTGAAAGTAGCATTGGAACAAAGGATGATTACATGGTACATATCTAGCATTATTCAGAGTAAAATGAGCTTAGAACAACATCATGATAACAAGCAGCCTAGTTCAATAAGGAGCGATTACAAGGCGAAATGTAAAGAGGTGCTTCAAATTGTTCCAATGTCTGTATTCAAGCAATTCTTTCAATTATGGATTTTTTTGGAAGAGATTTTACAAATCATTTGCTGAAAATCCTAAAAAAAAGCAGTTACAGATCTTCAAATAAAGTTGAAAAAGATGATGACAACTAAATTACTAAAAAAATCAAATTCCCCGATAGCTCATAAATTCCACATTATTACAAAGCAATATCCAACAGTTGACATTCATTTGTATGAGATCCAAATTTTAACTCTCTCTATGAATACAACAAATTCCTCCCTTCTATTTATCAATCAAACTAATATTTTACATATATCTGTTATCCGTTCTTATTTGACGTATCAAAAAAATCCATTTAAGTACCCCACTGAATGAACTGCAACCTCCTTGCAAGGGTAGACAACCAAACCTTTCTCTTTGTTACTCCGATGGTTGTAAGTGAAGTTATAGACAATTTCTTTTTCTGAATAAAAGATTTATCAATGTCAAAATATTCATTGAGAAAAGAGTAAGAAAAATTATTTATTATTTTACAAGAATTTGTTAAGGATTAGTCACAAGGGAAATCAGAAATCATTTATTTCAAAACATTAATTATATTTTGCCATGAATTTAACATGAAATTCTTTGATTAATTTCATCACGGTTTGCATTTTCTCAACAGAGGGCAAAATCGTGATTCTAAAATGAAAGGTGCCCTCCTTCTGCCCGAATCCGGATCCGGGAACCACACAAACTCCGGTTTGTTCCAACAAATTCAAACAGTAGAAAAAATCAGCAGTATAATTAAGCGCCTGGAAAGTAAACAAATTTCATCTAAATATTTCAGAATATATTTTCAAACCTTTGCTGCTGCAATGACTTTCGGAGGCAACTCAATCTTTGGAAAGGCGTACATTGCACCTTGGACAGGATTACATTTGAAACCTGGCAGAGAATTGAAAGTCTCTGAAACGAGTTTCCTTTCGCCTTCAAATCAGACAAAACTTTATTCTTTTCTTTCTCAAATAATTCGTATGATGGTTCACCTTTTTTCGGACTATTGACAACGACATCAAGTATTCCTTGGCCTATTACTGAACTGCAAAGTCTTGCACTCAGGCATTTATACAACTGAGCTTTCACTTCCCCATCCCAGTTAACCAACTCACAATATCCACCACGAAATCCGCATTCTCCCATATATCCTTTGCTAGTGCTCATAAATGAGGCAAGTGTTACACTTTTATTGTATTCCGCTCCCATTTCATGGAGCGCTTTCTTCATGCTGATAAAAGTCCGATTTTCTGCGTAAATATTGAATTGATAAACTTCATCGGCCATTATTAATAAATTATGCTTTTTAGCAAATCTTATCACCATTTCTATATCATCACGAGTAAGAACTTGACCAGTTGGATTTCCTGGATTTATTATCACTATTGCTCTTGGGTGGCATTTATCTTTCGCCTCGTTTATTGCTCGCTCTAATTCTTTTCACTAAGTCCCCAACAATTTGCTTCATCTAAGAAGTAGCCAATCTAAAAAGACAAATATTAAAGTGGCCATGGCCCAATGCCTTTATTGCTTGTCTTCGTATACACTAATAATACATTTTATTTGGATTTTTGTAAAGCTGCTCTTTTACTTTTTACCATATTGTAGAGAGAGCGAAATCAAGGTACATTTTAATGAAAATTAAACAAACACTTAATACGCCACCACCCGGTTAAAAACGCATATTGGCATGTTTTACAAATACCTTTCAACATACTATGCTCACCTTTAATAATTCATGTGGCCCAGCTGATATGGGGGAAACTTTATTTGTTTTGCTAAGTTGTATAAAAATGGCAGTAGTGAATATTTGCATTATTAATGATATAAATTATATATTTAATTTTTTTCATTTAAAATTATATCTTTTGTGAACATTTTCTCCTTCATACAATTTTTGCTCATAATAAACATTAATTGAAAAAATATTTTGTTTTTTCGAAATCAATTTGATTACTTGATAAGCATTGTATTCAGCATTAGTTGCGGAATAAAGGGGATATTGAGGAATCGGAACCATTACTCCAGCTCTTTCTCTGCCTTCTTTCTGGCTAGATAATATTTGTAAAACAGACTTGATGGCTTCACTGGCACCCGTTGTCAAAAATATATTCTGTGGATCACTCGGTATACGGTCTCTCTCAGTAATGAAACGAGAACAATGTTGTCGGACTAGTTCAACACCTGTTGAAGCACTGTAAGACCCTGAAAATTATTTTCAAATTAGCAATACTTATTCAAAGATCTAGAAACAAGTAAATATAGAATACTTACCTACGCTTGATCCACCACAATTACCTAAAATGCTTTGAGCTCTTTCTTTGGCATCCCGAGGAATATTTGGATCATTCTGCAATTCTGGCATTGCCAAAAGAGCCGCAACCTGCCTGATGAATGTGATCGGTTTCTGCCCCATAGCATGACAATCTCCGATGTTGCATTTGATTACTTCTTTGAATGGGAAAGTTTTTCCCTAAATTTGTTTCATGAGATTCACAACCAATTCAATTGTTTCAATATTAAGATTACTAATATTTTCATTCATAGTTTCATTAATAAATTAACCCAAAAGGAAAAAAGTTCCGTTAAGCTTTGTAAATCAAACATATATTATTATTTTCACATATTACTTATTATTCGAACAAGAGCCACACGAATAATTCATTATTATTACTTATGTAATAATTATTTATTTGAAATATTTTGATTGTGCTCAGTCCTAAAAAAATTTTTCACATAGTTTTCATTTTATTTAGTAATAATAATAATAATAATAATAATAATAATAATAATAATAATAATAATAATAATAACTATAATAATAATTTGAAAACTTAACTTACTTGATTCATTTCATTTTCCAGTTCCATTGCCCGTTGAACAATCGGACCTCGAACGGCGTACTCCAATCGTCTCACGTGAGGATTCATATTGTCAATTGTAATTGGACCGAGATTTGACACTAAAATAGGAAGTTGGAATTAATTTAATGATTATATAATGAATAATTAATAATCTTCAAAAATGACTCAATTTAATTTCATCAATTAATTAATTGATAGTTATCAAATTATTTAGATTCTCTTACTTTTGACTTTAGATGTTAATAATTTCTTATCAAGATCTGCTGGTATTTATATTAATAAATGTCTCGTCGAATTTAAACAAATAATTTCGTTTTTAAAAAAGTTAATTTTTATTTTATTATAATAAAATAAATATAACATTTAAAATTTGAATCAGCTATTTTAATAGTTTTTGTAATTATTATAATTGATAAAATTGTATATGGTTAATCATAAAGTTTATTAACTATCTATTGATCTGTTTAATATTTTTAATAAACCTAAGTCAATTTGAATAAATGTTTATTCATTAAATTATTTGATTTGCTATTTTTCAAAACGAAGGTATGCTCAGTCAGTTTAAATTTTGTTTAACTTAATCCCTTTTTAGCCCTCATTTAAGTTTTAGGCGCTTCAAAGGGCCATTTTGCCGAGACGTTCCCTTATCACTGTCATAATGACAAAAAATAAAACAGCAACAGATATTGAGATATTATTTGTAAAAATACATTTAGACTTCAATTTCAAATAATACAAAATAAAATATTTGAAAAAAGTATGAAATGGATATGGCAGATGCAATTGCTTATTGTTTTACCTGAATAAAGGCGCGCCCAAAACGGTGCCGTTTCATAAAAGGAAAAATAACCAGATAGTTATTATTCTTTCAAAACATTATTTTACCTTTAATGGCCGGCGATTTTTATCAGCGCCATTTTAACGCGCCTTTATTGATGGAACCTTACTTATTATATTTAAATCTTATTAAACGTTATGATTTTCTAATATGTTTAATGAAAAAATAATTTTAAACATTAATCATAAATAATTGTAATGACGATTTTCTTATTATTAAATGAAATTTAAGTAATTTAAAAACGAAATGATTTGCTTAAATCCAACGAGAAATTTATTAATATAAATACCAGCAGATCTTGATAAGAAATTATTAACATCTAAAGTCAAAAGTAAGAGAATCTCAATAATTTGATAACTATCAATTAATTAATTGATGAAATTAAATTGAGTCATTTTTGAAGATTATTAATTATTCATTATATAATCATTAAATTAATTCCAACTTCCTATTTTAGTGTCAAATCTCGGTCCAATTACAATTGACAATATGAATCCTCACGTGAGACGATTGGAGTACGCCGTTCGAGGTCCGATTGTTCAACGGGCAATGGAACTGGAAAATGAAATGAATCAAGTAAGTTAAGTTTTCAAATTATTATTATAGTTATTATTATTATTATTATTATTATTATTATTATTATTATTATTATTATTATTATTATTATTATTATTATTGTTATTGTTATTATTATTATTATTATTATTATTATTATTATTATTATTATTATTATTATTATTATTATTATTATTATTATTATTATTATTATTATTATTATTATTATTATTATTAAACTTATTACTAAATAAAATGAAAACTATGTGAAAAATTTTTTTAGGACTGAGCACAATCAAAATATTTCAAATAAATAATTATTACATAAGTAATAATAATGAATTATTCGTGCGGCTCTTGTTCGAATAATAAGTAATATGTGAAAATAATAATATATGTTTGATTTACAAAGCTAAACGGAACTTTTTTCCTTTTGGGTTAATTTATAAATGAAACTATGAATGAAAATATTAATAATCTTAATATTGAAACAATTGAATTGGTTGTGAATCTCATGAATCAAATTTAGGGAAAAACTTTCCCATTCAAAGAAGTAATCAAATGCAACATCGGAGATTGTCATGCTATGGGGCAGAAACCGATCACATTCATCAGGCAGGTTGCGGCTCTTTTGGCAATGCCAGAATTGCAGAATGATCCAAATATTCCTCGGGATGCCAAAGAAAGAACTCAAAGCATTTTAGGTAATTGTGGTGGATCAAGCGTAGGTAAGTATTCTATATTTACTTGTTTCTAGATCTTTGAATAAGTATTGCTAATTTGAAAATAATTTTCAGGGTCTTACAGTTCTTCAACTGGTGTTGAACTAGTCCGACAACATTGTTCTCGTTTAATTACTGAGAGAGACCGTATACCGAGTGATCCACAGAATATAGTTTTATATATAAAGTGTGGGGTTATAGATGGTCGTTGTGACCTTGACACCAATCATATAATTCTACCTGACTGCCACTGGTTACCCGTTGATAGGCACCGTTGGTACTGTAACCAATGGTTCTGTGATCGTCAAAGGTGAGCTTTGTTTCCAAAACTGCTAAGACCCGATCTACAGCTGGTTCAGCGAGCTAGCGATGAAAGGTCTATGCTCGTCTTATCTTCTTTAGTTCCCTTACTCACTTTACTTCAAATCGCACTATCCTGACCCTCACAGCGATTTATTCTTAATGTCAGTATATTTATTTGGAACACAACTGAATGACAGAAGAAGTTTTTATTTATCAACACATTATATTTTCAAAATCGCTTCTCGTCTCAATGCAATTTTTGTTGCATTTGTCGTTTCCTTTCAGCCCTCCCTGGTCTTGCACTGGACTTTGATTTAAATGGCTGTTGTACAGGACTTGTCGCGTTCTTGTAGGCTACTTGGGCTGGGGCGAACACCAGAGGATAGGTAACGGCCTGCCCCTCCTGACTCACCGCTACTGCTACTTCAAGCTCACGAATCTGGACCTTCTGGCTGTTCAGGCTCTTTCCTCCTGCCAGCCCTTCTGCGCCGCGTCGATCTTTGGTAAAGCCGCTTCACTCTAGCCGGCTCGGACCAAGTAGCTCTAATTCGCTGCAGCTCGCGGCTTAGTTGGAGACATTGTTATTGCAGATTCGTATTCTCCTTGCGTAGGTTCTTCAACTCTTGGCTGATCTTCAGTATGACATCCATCATCAACTTTCCTTAATGAAAATAAGTATTAGGTAAATCATAGAGTTAGTTTCAGCGGTTGGGTGGGAAATCATTATTCTAGCATTTTTATTTTCCTATTCCTGAATGAGTAGGTTCATATTTACTTTACTTAATCTTTGAGTAGAAATATCATCATTCCGATTTATCCGAATCAATTAAAAGTAATTTTCCACAACCCATTTATTTAATCAAAAAAACAATCACTAAATTCTAGTCGGTTATTTCTTCTTGTTCATGTAACGCTTTCGCGAGTAGGCATGCTCCTCCGCACACCGATCCTCCAGTATCTCCCGAATGTCCGGTTGCAGTAGACTCTTCGGGACCACCAGATGAATGGTTGCGTCGCTCTCTAGCAGTGCCGGATCCCGATGGTCATAGGCGACTCCATAGGTGGGCAGGTGATCGTCCGAGCTGGGATTACTCCGGCTGGCGATATCCTGATTTATCCTGGCGAGGTGCTCTTTTTGCCGTTTCGCCAAATATCGATACCGCCACTCCAATTACTCTAGGCGGTGAAGTTCGCCTTCTGCCCTCTGTCGGATCTCTCGTGCTGGGTTCCTACCCGGCTCTCTTTTGATAAGAATGCTGGGGAGCTCGACATCTTTTCCTTGTCCGTTCCGATTCGACCATTCGGGGGTACCATAAGTTGATATGGTGTATCCCCGATCCCATAATGCTTGCCGATATCTCCCGGCGAATCTGGTTTGCACTGTTAGAGTATTGCGATCCGCGTCTTCCCAGTTGCCACTATGGGTACCTGTTAATAGTAAAGATAATCGGTTATCGTCGTTTCTTTCATCCCACGATTATTGACGATAAGAGTAGTCTAATTTCAAGTCAGTAGAGTGTTGTTCGTAAGTTCCTACTATATTAGCCTTCTCTGATAGATTTATATAAGACAGGCCTGAATGAGGTTTCTTGTCTAGAAGAAAACTGAATAAAAAATGGGGGGACGGATTCCTTAGCTAGATCAATCAAGCGGATATTAAACGTCAATAACGAACATAATTATATACTTACAGATTAGTTACAAAAGCTATCTAATTAATTAACTACCAGATTTGTATAATTGAAACTGGTCATCTCCGAGGTAACCCAACAAAATAATTACAGTAATCTGAACATCATAAAGTAACGATAAAAATACTTCAAAAGCTTTAGGTATCATGGTTATAAAATGCCGAGTTAAATATTTCAACTGGTCTAAAACTACCATTATAAAAACGTAAAGTTAGATAGTTCAAATGATCTAATTACCATGAATATAAAGTTAAATATTTCCAATGACCTAAATACTATTATTGTAGGGTTACATATTTCAATGATCTAAATACGCTTTATAAAAAATCGAAAGTTAAATATTCTCAATTATCCAACTATTATGATAGAAAATTTAATCTAATGATCTAAATGTTATAACTGAAAATTTAATCCAATACTCTAATATCATAATTGAAAATTTAACCCAATGATCTATAGACCGTTAAAATGTGAGGGTCACGGCGAATAGGTGTAAATAATAAAACTGGAAATAAAACAGTTACTAAATTCCAGAACGTCGAATCATCGATGCGGGGAATCGATGGGAATCGGCTAACCTTCTTAAATTAAATTATTCTTAAATTAAACCATTGCTTTTTATATTTTATTCTAAGTTAGGCGAAGGTGAATAGGAGGACCTGACGATAAATCGGCCAAATTTCTCGGATGAGGGTATTGTAACTAAACCAGGAGAATTCGTTACGAAACAGATAGGGTAGATTCCTCAATAAATTCACGTGGAGACTATCTGATTCTAATTTGGAATAGTTATTGGTTATGATTAAAAATTTATTGTTGAACAATCATTGAAACGAGTGGGTATAATAGCAAAAATGTATTTTTCATGATACATCAAAGATGGTTAGAACGGCCATACCTGTTGAGCGATCCTCATTTCGCGCACTTCTTTGGTCGCGCCCTGAAGTGGGCTTGGTTGGACGAGCTTGGATCTCGGAGAGTTTTCGATCGGGCACTCCGGTAGGTGACCTTCCATTAATCTCCTCGGCATCAGTTTCATACACAGGTATTGTTGGTATTGGAAAATTCGACATAGTAATTTCTAAATCAATATGGTGGTGGTTCCCTATTTATATCTCGTCGCTCTGTGTGTCGCCACGTGGCCCATAATGATTCCGACACATAACCATGATTGGTGGCTGTCTTATATCGATTATAAATTTCTCTCCTTGGCGATTTTCCAACTTTTTCTCTATCCACTCAGTTAATCATCTCTCTCCACTCTATGTATATATGGTTCGATTATTTGGCGTTTCTCGTCACAAATGTGGATGTTGCGTAGGGAATTTCAGTCATCAATTCTCCGGTTGCGCCATCAATATCCATTCATCGATTATCGAGGTTTGATTTAGACGATCTGTTATTTCATTAATTAATCCACTTAGGTAATTATTCCCCTTTTCATCGGAGATTTTTCCAGACAGCCAGCTTCGTACTCAGTTACCCAACCAAATTGGCTCAACATTCGTTGCATTCCACCATCGGGACGGTTTCCTCAAAAACTTGGACGTAAGGATCTCATATCTGCATTTTCAAGTTCTTTGTTTCGGCCATGATACACTGGTACAACTTTATAAATAAATCTTTCATATTGATGAACATTTAGATTTAATGATTCAATTGCATAGGACTTGAACGAGTGATGAGCAATCCATATGCTGTTGTTGTTATGCGATTCTCCGTGGAATAATGTGGTCTATGTTAATTAAAATCGAGATTTTGACGTTTTGTTTTATTGTTTTTGGTAATAAAATGAATTTTAGAACTAAATTCAAATAGTGGTTAATTTAGAACGGAAGAAATTCTATTTTCAATTACTCGAACAATCATCTATTTCATTTTTCACCCTTTTATAATTGTCGCTTTTGCAGTATGTCAAGCTACAGAGGAGAGATCATGAGAGTACACAAATTTTCCACAATTACTCAATCCATAAAAATTTCCCCTGACTGAAGATAAATTGGGATTTCAAGTAGTAGAATATATAGTTAACATTAAAGTTCTTAAATTTATATTATCATATCAATAAATAATTTACACTTTTATCGATCTAATATTGACAATAAGGGTTTTTCTTCATGCAGTCATATTATCTGAACTATTTATGAGTTTATCGTTTCCGCTATATTTTTAACTTATTGATGGTTCCTGAGGTTGTTAGTCTGGTTAAGTCGAATTTCTCTAAGTGATTTATGATTTATGAAGTTTCACTTTAACTTTGGTCCCATTTTATCGAATTTTTAATGCTTTATAAAGATTTGGTTTAGTTAAATTCTATTTTACCAAATTATTAACGATTAGTTAGGTTATTAGAAGGTCGTTGCATCGATTTTTGCATGCCCCCTTTCCCGTTAACCTCAAGTTGATCCTAGGGAATTTTTCTTTATGTTGATATTAGAGTTTAAGAGTGCCCACTGAACTACTCGAACTACTGAGTTATGATATTTTAGGTCTATTTTTCGGGAGTAAGTAGAAAGGTAGTCAACCAAAAGATTGCCTCCCGATCTTCCTTCTGCCCCTATGATATTGAATAAATTGACGTTCGAGTCCGTCGTTATTCGCGGCGAGATCTCTCACGGGCACGAGCTATTGGCGGACTTACACCGCTCGATCTTTATGTCAGATTTTACTAACTTGTTGGTGTGTGGCTGTGGGCCGGAAAAATTTCGACATAATAAATAAGTTCATTTAATATATATATTTAATCAATATTAATTTCGTTTTCAATCATCGTTTATATCCAGTTCATACAAATTAACAAGTCGTTCTTGCTTACTTTTAATCAATAAATTTGTTCGATTCAGTAATAAAAATGATGCGAGTATAGTCGTTGAATTTCAACTGGTCAAAACTAGTTAAAACTGTTAAACAGGTTCAAAATGGTTGTTGTATCAAAACTGGTTGAAATGGTTCAAGAATGGTTTGTCAGTTAAAAACTGGTTAAAATTCTGCGAAAATGAATGGGTATATATACCTATTTTGCGACCCTAACCTTGCGTGTTAAATTTGATGTAGTAAAACAAAATTTGATATTGGAAATTTCTTTGTATTTTCTAACTTTAATTTTCTTATTTTTCGATTTACTTTGACAATTTATTTTTTTAACAAATAATTGAATTGTTTCCAATTCATATCATTTGATTTTAGTTCTAATTTTCATGAACTCTTGTTTCTTTAAGTAAATTGTCAATTTTTGGTCAAATTTTTCGTGTTTTCGTGTTATTTCTGTGTTTGTTTCGTGCGGATCTTGTTGCGTTCTGTTATTATTTTTATTTATTTTTATGTCCTTAATTTTATATTTTAATTATTTCTTTCTCATATTTTAGCATGGTTAATTGATGTTTTATGGGTCTGATTTTGAATGTGTGTGTTGTGTTTGCGTGCTGTTACCCTTCATTTAAACAAAATTGTGTGTTGGCCCAACAAAAGTTATATAAAGAATATATAAAGTTATTAGATCATTATTCAAGCTCTTAAGTAATACTTTTAATAAACATTTATTTTAATTTACTTTTAATTTCTATTTTTAGGGTTTCTTTAGGAATATATGCCAATTTATTTCCATTATTGGAATTATTATACTATTAAATGTAAGACCGATCAATTGAAAAGTAAATTTTATTAAAATACAATTCAATCTCCGAAAATTTCATAATATTTTATAAAAATCTTCGCCATTTTCCATGGAATTGATGATCTGAATTTTGTTTACTTCGGAAATTCTATAAAAATATTATTTTTAAAATTAAGTTAATAAAGCGTACCTTTCCGGTTTTCTGAACTCCACATTTGAGGGCCCTGATTCGATTGCTCCAGATAAAATACAAATGCTGTAAAAATGTTAGTTTATTTTAACTTCAATATAAATCTTATCTTTATAATTCTTCCTCTCCGCAAAAATATGTCTAAAAATTTACTAATCTTTTTATTCATCTGAACATTTCTACATTTTGAAAGTTAACATGCATTATTTACTATGTATTATGTTTGTATGTTAAAAAATTTTTTCTTCAAATTCCTTCCTTCCATTAATATAAAATTTTATTCAGTTGGAGAAATTACATGCAGTCATGGGTGAGTATGCATGTCCCTATATTATAAAATTATCGAATTTTTCATTTTAGTATAGAATTTTATACTACTTCCATAATAATTTTATATAAAAATCAATCTTTAAAATCATTAAAAAGAAATTCGTATTCTCGATATCTCCTTTATTTTTTTACAACAAAACAAATCTGACCATTTAAATTATTGAGGATTTTAAACAACATAAATAAAATAAATTTTATAATGTAACCAATTTTTTTATTTCTTATTTTTTATTTAAAATTAACCATTAATTAGTGTTTCTGGATTCACTGAAATGATCAAAATATTTTTGTATGATTTATTTTATTGGGGCTTTTTTTAATTGTCATTAGGCTTTTATCTTTTTAATTTGGTGTATATCTATAGTATATATTTATTTCGTTGCAATTGCAAAGAATAATACCAATGTAATGTTGGGCCAGCACACAAATAGCCTTGAGAATTGTTTAAATGCATCAGTAATACAGCACGAAAACCCAGCACCAAGATAACTTAAAATACAATATACAACACTTTAAAATTTAAACACTTTAAAATCTGAGAGAATATAAATAAATATAAAATCAAAAACATAAAAGTAAAATAAAATAAATACAAAATACATCAAGAACCGCACGAAATTTACATAAAAAATAACATAATAACAAGAAAATTTGACCGTAAAATGACCATTTATATAAAAGTAAAAATTAATGAATTAAATGAATAAAAATAAAATATTTTTGGTTGAATAAATTTATTTAAAAAATGTTAAAAATAAATTACCAATTTAAATTAAGAAATAAATAAAAATTTAATTTAGATAACATAAATAATTTCAAAGTCGAATTTTGTTTAATCGCAATAAAACTAACACGCAAGGTTAAGGCCAAATTATAGGTATAAATACTGATGTGTTTTCCAAAATTTTCAACTACTACTTTGTAGTATTAATTTCAACCAAATTTAAGATGCACATTTTTTATAAATCTTACTTTGTTGTGTGATTTTGTTTCAGATATTTTCAGATCATTAATCTACAGTTATCAATATTTTCAGGTTATTAATCTACAGTTATGTTTTGCAGCAATATTTTCAGGTTATTAATCTACAGTTATATTTTGCAGCAATATTTTCAGATTGTTAATATACAGTTATGTTATTTTGTTTTATGTACATCGATGCCCGATTTAAAATTTGTTTATATGAATGCCAAATATACAGTTTATGCGTCGAGATTTTTGCCTAATTCATTTGGTAAATTATTTTTCTATTATTTTATTTTTGGTGGCCCACAGCCAAAACATAACGCAAGATAGAAAAATAAAACACACTATCGAACTGTGTAAGTGCGTGTAAAATCGCAAATAGTTCGTGCCCGTGAAGGCTCCTGTGTGCGGAACGCAAGAGCTGGAACGTCAATATTATCCGTACATAGGGGAAATTGGAGGGTAAATGAGTAGTTCACTGGCTGCTCCTTCATCATCCGTTTCCTGTAAAATTGACATAAATTTTTAACAACAATTGGCTCAAAATCTCTAACACCGATTAGTAGTGGGCACTCATTAACTATGAAATGAACATACATAGATCTTAAGGACAAAAAGAGGGAATGGGTAGCGGGAAAAATTGCAAAATCGTTGCAACAGTTAAAATGAATAGCCATCGGAAAAAGATTAATCCGAACGACCAAAATCATGAAAAATAATGTTTTTAAATAAGAATTAAATAAATTAATTTGAGTTGAGGCGGAAAATATGGGCGGGACGCTGCTCAAATTTTCCGAACTAATTCAAATACTTAACAAAAATAGTAAAGTAAAAATGGAACGCGTAAAATAAGGGCGGAACGCTGCTCAAATTTTCCGAGTCAATGAAAATACTTTGTCAAAAATGGTAGAATAGGGATGAACCGTAAAATAAGGGCGGAACGCTGCTAAAATTTTCGAATTTACAAAAATACTTTATCAAAAACCGAAAAATACAGATGGATTACGGCTAATGTTGTATATCAATAAAAAATTTTAACGCTGAGGAATAAGAACGGATCCCTACAAAATCTTAATAATAATAACGATAATGATAAGGGTAATGGTGATAATAATAATAATAATAATAATAATAATAATAATAATAATAATAATAATAATAATAATAATAATAATAATAATGATAATAATAATAATAATCATGGTATTTGTAGTAATGATGATAATAATTATGATAATAATAATAGTAGTAATAATCATAGTAGTAATAACAATAAATATAATGGTAGTTATAGTAATAAAAATAATAATAAAGGTAACAGTAGTAACAATTAAGAAAGGTAATATATATAATAGTAACAATGATGATGCTAGTAATAATAATAGGGAACATTGTAGTTATAATAGGGATAAGGGTAAGAGATGTACTGTGTTTACTTAACATAACCAAGGGTTTACAGACCATAAAAAATCATCAACATGGACAATAATAAGAAGGACCAAACGAATGGACATAAAGATAGATGATATGAGAGTATAGGTTAACATTTGAAAGAGATAGGAGAATAATGGGACCTAAGAATCAAAAGCGAGCACAGGTCTTCTATCGACAGCTCGTTGGACCCAGAGATCGTTCGGTCAATTATAGCATTAGCAATAACGCTCACTTTTTGCGGACGATCTACCCACTCGAACACAGTTCCAACGTTGCTTAGCAACGGGTGCCGAGTGGTAAGCGAAGGAAATATTTGTATGGGGTTGTCTGGGTAACAACCATATAGTTTCAAAATATCAAAACCCAGAAACCCACCAGTAACTTTGTATGTATCTATAATATAAGTTCTTTATTTTTTTTCTCATATTATAAATAATATAAAATAGAACAAGGTTATTCAAACCTTCTCTTCGACGAAACGTTTTGTTTATCCTGAAATTTTAAAGAACACCTTTTTTAGTTTGTAAAATATACTAAAATAATATCAATACAATTTTTAAGAGATAAAATATTAATTATTTATTTAGTAATTAATTAAAACATAACACGTAAAGTAGAAGTGACTTAACCCAATGAGTCCAGAACGTGGTTGAACCTGTGATTTTTCTAAACAGTTGTGTGCTAAGCACGGATGAACCCGACAATTGCACGGAGTACACCAGCTGTCACTGAGATAAATCCCGCTATAATTCAAGTTGATACATAAATCAACTTGGCTGAATTTATTTTTTGTGAATACATTTCAGCCATTTTTTAAATGGCTGCTAAGTAAGTTATTTTTTTATATAACTTAAAGTTAAATTTTAAGAGTTGAATTATGATTTCATAAGGAAATATGATCATAATTCAGGTTCTTAAATATAACTTTGATCAACTATTTGATATATATTGATGGGTTACTGGGGGTTGATGTTTGTTTAAATGTTCTTATGATTCCCCGGTAACGCCATATAAATATTCCTAGCTACCACTCGGCACCCGTTGCTAGGCAACGTTGGAAATGTGTTCGAGTGGGTGGATTGTCCGCAAAAAGTGAGCGCTATTACTAATGGTGTAATTGCTCGGACAATTCCTGGGTTCAACGAGCTATCGTTAGAAGATCTATGCTCGCCTTAAGTCATTAGGTCCATTTCTCTTTGTGGTGAGTTTCGTAAACTGTATTACCCATACCACTGATTTGAAGCAAATTAATAAATATATGAATTAAACTGATTAACGATCAAACAACGACAAAGATTTAATACAGGTGCATATCACTTTTACACAGAGTAAGATTTAGATTCAGTCCGTAGTGTGGATTGTATTCCGCAATCGCGCGGCTCGTCTTTTGGCCCGCTCTTTGCGTCCTGGGCGATAGCTGTTTGTAATAGTCGTCGGGGTCGAAGGTACGGTTGTTGTTGGAGTAGCCGTCGCCTCCCGGTAAGCCAGTTGGGCGGTGGCGAAAACAAGATGGTACGTTACCGCGGCTCCCTCTTGAGAAGCGGATAAGGTCACTTCTAACCCTTTCACTTGGGTCTTTAGGTTTTGATTGAATTGTCTTTCGTCTGCATATCCCTTTTGGGCGGCAGTGAGTCGTTGATAAAGCACCTTGGCCTTTTGGGGCGCCACCCAGATGGCCTTGGTTTGTTGTATTTCCACGGTCAGCTGAATGATCTGATCGTGAAGGTCCTTGTTAGCCTTCCGGGCATGGGCGAGTTCGGTTTGCAATATCCGCAGTGGTTCCATTCTATAATATCCAATATCTATATAAAATCTTTAATTGACTCAATCTTTCTACATATATAATTAACTTAAACATGAGTGCAAATGTTCTAAGAAAACAAAACAAGAAAAAAAATGAAAACTCCGGCAATTATTTTTATTATACCAATGTTTGTCAAAAATTTACAATCACCGGTCCGGATGATCATAGTTGTTCCAGGGATTTTTCCAACCATTCTTTCGCCAAGCAACTCGAGTCTACGAAGACGGTCGTCTTGTATTCCGCACCGGTCCGTGCTTGGGCGGCTGCGCCTCACTATAAGTTTCCAGGATTCTCCCCGCAGCGACGTCATCTTCCACGTTGGCCAGGTATTGCCTGACCCGGACCACGTGAAGATCTACTTGTCTTTGGTGTGCTACCAGTCGGTCGAGGAGTTCACGGGCATGTCCTAGAATTTCGCGGGCCGGATATTGTTCGCCCTTTCGCTCATCGGTCAATAGTAATTGCTGATCCGTCTCCAGCATCTGACCAATTGTTTGGCTGGGCCCTCTTGGAGATGGCTCCTCGTAGCCCTTTGCTCACCATAGTAGGCGCCGAGCCTGTCTCCATTCTTCTGCAATTCCAGTGGGGACCCACTTGAGAGCTCCTGATGTTTCTACAAGTGGAATATTTCGATGACATTTCTGATTAGGTAAAAATTAAATAGGTTAAAAGTATTCTTAAGAACAGTTCATTAACTATTATGATAAGTGGAAATCCGTTAGTAGGCGTGAAGTAAATCCGATCCAAAAATTATTAGATAAATATCGCAGAAATTATGGAATTTAGCATACTTACCTAATTCTGATAGTTTGTTTTATTAAATGATAATTTTTATTCGGCATAAAAATCGAAATTAATTGGGGTGAAATTATTATGGTTAATTATTTTTAAAGTGTATGGGTTTGGAGATCAGTAGGATATGGTTGTGATTAGGTTTGAAAATGAATGTGCAGGGATTTTTTCTCCAACTCGCTGAATGCTGATATTTACGGAATCTCAACACTAGCTTCTCAATTCAAGGATAATTGCCCTAGTTTTGATGTTCCTGGTGACATTAACGATAATATGATAGCTCCTTCCGTTACTCTTCAGTGATGTTTATATTTATGTTATCTATTAACAGGTACTCCCAACCGGATAATTAATGGGATTGATGGTAATAATGATAATTAAAAGGGGGAAAAACTGACATTAATATAATAGGGTGAGTAAATTCTACCGGGAGTCATGATGTCGAAAAATGAAGAGTAACAATTTTAACGGATTAAATCGAATAGATTAATGGTCGGGTTATTGATAGTGAAAATGATTGATGAGATATTATTACAAAGATAATATGGTGGATAATTTTATAATTAATAATGTTGTTGAAAATCAGGGTGATAGGAATATTATTAAAATATTATGAAACTTAATTGTAGTTAAAGAAAACTCCCTAAGTATTTATCTAGTTATTACTATTTATCATTTAATAACTAAAGATATTATATGAAATCCTTACCCTTAGTTTGTAAATCCAGATTCATTGCTGCATCTTCGTTGGGTGCCTTAGTCGAGGTCTCCTCATTATTCAAAATTTGTCGAGAATTCATGTTGCTGTAATATTCCAAAATTTCTGTTTGAATGGCGATTATTGACGTACTTTTATTAAATCAACTGGGTGGGTGTGTCTCGTACATGCTTACTATTGTAATCGTTGGCACACTGTGCCTGGTAGCGGTAAGTAATTGATGAATTTCCGGTGAACTTATTTATTTAGTGAAGAATTGAAATCAATGTGTATTTGCAGTGGACTATGAATGTTTATGCTAAGTGTTGTAACAGTTTGATTGGGTGATTAACGACCCGGTTTGTTTAATTTAATTACGTTTGATTTTATTGATTTTTTTATAGATTCGTCTAGTTGGAATCAGGGATTTGGACGAATTTTCCTGGTCGGAATCATCAAATTAGTATCTAGTAATGCGTATATTTTTAGTTATTGATTTTTTAACCCTTTTTAGCGAATTATTTATGGATATTATGGAAATCTTTGACGCTATTCTAATTTCGAGTTAGTGAACAGGAATCTTCTACGGGATAGTTAATTTCTGGGTTATGAAAACTGATGAACCTTTGTTTTACAGGTGATAAATGGAATTCAACTTTATAACATTTCTATTCAGATTTTTAGGGGTGTCTCTTTCGGTTGTTTCACTAACGGTGAAGATTTGGAAACTATATTCCTTAGGCGTTCGGGACGTACCAGTGGCTTTTATTAATCATGGGTATGGTTTCGTAACTATATTCTTAGTACCTTTAAGAATTTTTAATAACGGAAAAAATTATTTAATTTCAACCTGCGGGAGTCAATCAAAAATCTTATTATTCGTCCTGAACTTTTCGTGAATTTTAATAACGGATTTTATTCCATACCTATGTGGGTTGTCCTAGTGGATTTGGATATACTTTACCTCTATTAAAGCTAGTTCAATTCGAATTTTCTATGGCTATCAATTAGATTATGCCCCTTGGGTGGCGATTAATAGGTTGTAATTAATTATGATGATTTTGGAGTTTCATTTTTATTCTTTTATAATCGTTATTTGAATTTATAGTTTATTTGAGTTCGTCTGATCAACTTGGGGTTATTAATGGTCAAAGTTTTTAGAGTGGTCGTTTCATATTTAGAACTGTCGATTAAATTATTGCCCCGCGTTTACAATTTATGAATATCTAGCTTTACAATATTATTTAAATTTACAATTAATTTCAAGAGTTGTAACAACGATTCCATTTATAATTCCCCGTTACCTTCCCTCAATTGACCTTAGGCGCACTGTGTTCATATTATATTTAATGAGTGCCCACTGGACTACTCGGTGTGATGATTTTGAGCCGTGTGTAGAGTAATTTAGGTCAATTTTAAAGAAATCGAGAAACGAGGAAGCAACCAAAAGACCGCTTCCTTATTTCTCCCTTCTTATATACGGAATAATATTGACGTTCCGATCCCTGCGTTCCGCACGCCGGGTCTTCACGGGCACAGATCATTGGCGATATTCCACGCACTTACACGAATATGAATAATGTGTATGATTTTACTGACTTGTGATGTGTTTTGGCTGTGGGCCGGAAAAATTTCGACAAAAACGAATGATTAATGAAAACAAAATGATTTTATGCTTTATAAATATTTTTTTAATATTAAAAAAACAATACAACAAATTACTTGTCCATAACGAAAATCATACAAAAATACTACTCTCCCCACGCCGACATCCAAGCAGAGCTCTACCGAGGTTGCGAGGACGTGACGTGGAGAGAGAGTTTCCAAATAAAACTCTCACTCACCTAAAAATAGATTTTTAAAAACTGTTAAATGATTTCAAAAAACGATTCAAATTTATGTGAAAATGCATCGGTATATATACCTATTTTTTGTCCCTAACCTTGCGTGTTCTTTTTGATTTAGTAAAACAAAGTTCGACCTTGGATTTTTCTAGTGTATTCTAATCTTAATTTTTGTTATTTTTTAATTTAATTTGATAATTTTTTATTTGAAATTTTTATTGAATTATTTCTAATTCAAATTCTTTGATTTTTAATTTCATTTTCATGAAATTTTTATTTTTTGTTAAATTATCAAATTTCGGTCGAATTTGTTGGGTTTTCGTGTTATGTTTATTTTTATATCGTGCGGATCTTGTTGCATTTTGTTATTATTTTAATTTATTTTTATGTTTATTATTTTATATTTTATTATCTTTTTTTCTCATATTTGATAGGGTTTAGATGATGTTTTAATAGGTTTGAATTTAAATTTGCATGTTATATTTGCATGTGTGTTACCGATTCATTTAAACATTCACAAGGCCGTTTGTGTTTTAGCCCAACAATATTATTATAAATAATATTTAGGAAATTAAGTAAGTAACAATAACTAATCTCCAAAAATATGTACTTTTTTTCGGATATTATTCAAAAAATGTGAGTTAAATTATTTTTGAACTTATAAGCAAACGAATAGTGTAGTCAGGTCAGTAAAAGAGTCTAAACTCAAGTAAAGTCAAAGTTATCTATCAGAAAGGGTGATTATCCATTGGATAACGTACCTTAAGATAATCAAATTTATACAGCGGTTGAAGGGTGCAAATAAAATCAGTGAAATTGTAATTACAAAACATTGAAATAAATTGGATTGAGTTGTAACTGGTGAAGTGCAAATAAAATTATTCTGTGTTGGGTTTACTTATTTGAATTGAAAAGGACACGAGGAGTCATAGGGAACCAACTTTCAATAATAATAACCCAACAGTATAAAAAGAGAACTGTTAACTAGAGAATTTGACCAGTTAAACAACGAAAAGTAAAACACAAGTATTATTAAAAAAAAGGCTAGTGGAGGTCAGTAAAACGAAATAAATAAACTTTGAGCATAAATATAAATCAAATTAACGTTACCGTTGAGATATCTGCGTTCACATTGACAAATTATTTCCAGAAAAGAACAAATCTTCTGACAGTTTGTGTTACAAATCAATAAACGTTTACTGCACTAGTTTTTGGATATTTGATTTACAAAAAGGAACACGAGAAGTCAGAATAAAACAAAGGTGATTCATTGAACTCAGCTTGGGAAACCCTGTAATCGAAAATGTATCACACGGTGTAATATCAAGGTCCTAATTTAATATCAGGTTTGGCTTTGACATACACATTTATTATAGGAGTTTTATTTATATTATTGAAAATTGAAATTAATATCTTTTACATTATTTTGTTTATACAGAAGCTTCATTTTCAGAGGATCCGTTGAGCCAGTTATTATTGGACAATAGAAATAATAATTAATTAACCATAGAAGAAAATTAATTGAATATCGATGCGTCATGATAATATAATTTTATAATTTTTGCTATTTTCAGGATTTCACTTGTTTTTATACAGTAAATATGCTAATCAAGTTTTCAATAATATTTATGCTACTCATTCACAGTGAGGCAAATAAAATTTGGATATATTAAATTTTAAGCTGTCATTTAGATTTTCGAATCAAACCGGAAGCGACTTTCCAATGTTTTGTCTGTAATAATTGTAATGATCCCATTGCCGAAAAGGTCAACACTGTAGAAAGCGGATGTACGAGTTGCGAAATAATTGTCGACCCCATGATAGGCGTAAGTAGAAGATGTGCTAAGTCTAAATGTTATCCAAACCAAATCGGAAGTTTGGTAGCAATTTGTTGTTATACGAATTTATGCCGAACAGGAAGTAATATTATTCTACAAAAGACTCGAATTTTTATTATTGTTTTCATTTCGTATGTAATAAATATTTATAAGTAAACATTAAAATGTGAATGGTTAAAGCTTGGTATTAGATTTCGAATTCCTTTGCGATGTGTGCGATATGTGAAATATTGCAATGAGACTTAATGAGCGGAAGATTGTGGTGAAGAAATACGAAATATGTTTTGTTATTATTTTTGAGATTATTAAAAGGTGAAAAAAGGAAAAATAAACAAAGTAATAGGAAATAAGAAATATTAAATGTTTGATAAAATAAGCAATCTTGCAAAGACTCATAAATGAAATCTAATTCAATAGAAATGAGGTTGTTAAACTGGAATTTTAAGAAGTGAGTCCTAACATGTCTAAAGGTCTTATTTGATTCGATGATATTTTTAATTGGTGGAATTTATGGATTGGTATGCTGAAGCTCTAATTTGATTCGATGATTCCAAGCGGAAGGAAAAGTTGTTCAATTCCATTTATGAATAAGAATTTAATCTGCCAACGATCAGGTTTTGGAATTATAAAACCGATTCTCTCGAGAAAGAGGTTTTAAAATGAAAAAAGGTGATCTTCTGAAGCCGCATGAATCACATTATCAATATTCACTTTCGACTCTTAGCTTGCCATTTTTAAATCTCGCAAATTTTTTTAGAACTTAAACACTGTAAATTAATATAATTTTGACTGCCGGGGATTTTTAAATAATACGCGGTTCATAATAACTCCATTGTTAGGATAATTTACCTAGTTTTAGTATAATTATAAAGTTTTTAATTCAGAAAAGAACTTTTGATATATTGATCATAAAATAACTGGAACGATGATAAGATGTTAATAATAAGATAATGGTGTATTTTGTAAAGATTTGATGGTAATATAACACTTGTTGGCACCTAGGTCTTTGCTGATCGCGTTGACTTAAATTTAGGGTTTTAAATACCTAGATGCCAAACAAAGACTATTGTGATCCACGATTATACCGTGAGTGTGAGTTGATCAACACTCGCCGTTGGTACTGTATGAAATGAGAGTCCGTACCTGAGGAGGTGTTGCTACGAAATGTTACTTCTAGAAGAATAACATCTTTCTCACTAACTGCCAATAGAAGGACTTACGTTTTACAGTTCTTCCGCTATCTATTATCCTGTATTATCCTTGGGAGATATAAATAATCTGTATGGTTTGGCTCTTAGCCAAAATCTTCCGTATGGTGATTTTACATGGGTTAATGATTGTCTGAATGATGTTTTACAAGAGTGTATAAATGAAGATATTGAAATCATTCCATATGAATACTATGGAAGTTGATATAGAAATTACTGAAAGTTTATTTGGCTTTTTGAATGACTTTCCGGTTGGTCCTGGAAAGATATTCTCACCCAATTCAAAAGTTGATGAGTTAATGCTTAGGCATTGGTCCAAGGAGAATTATGTTCTTATTTAGAGATTTCTGGAGCTTTACTTGTGTTGGGCCAGCACACAATAGCTTGAGAATTGTTTAAATGTATCAGTAATACAACACGAAAACCTAGCACCAAGATAACTTAAAATATAATATACAACACCAATTAAACATTTTAAAATCTGAGAGAATATAAATAAATATAAAATCAAAAACATAAAAGTAAAATAAAATAAATACAAAATGCATCAAGAACCGCACGAAATTTACATAAAAAATAACATAATAACAAGAAAATTCGACCGTAAAATGACCATTTATAAAAAAGTAAAAATTAATGAATTAAATGAATAAAAATAAAATATATTTTGGTTGAATAAATTTATTTAAAAAATGTTAAAAATAAATTACCAATTTAAATTAAGAAATAAATAAAAATTTAATTTAGATAACATAAATAATTTCAAAGTCGAATTTTGTTTAATCGCAATAAAACTAACACGCAAGGTTAAGGCCAAATTATAGGTATATATACTGATATGATTTGACAAATATCTAATCTTAATTTTCAGTATTGATTTTAAATCGTATTTTGACACTGGTTGTCAGCAGTTTCACTTTGGATTATTTAATTCGATGTTTGTAATTTGGATGGATTTTTATGGATAAATATGAATTTTATGGATATGGATTTATGGATTTTTATGGATAAATATGAATTTTATGGATATGGATATTATGAATTTTATGGATATGGATTTATGATTTTTATGGATGCATTCGATTTATTTAGGAAGTTTAATTCGATGAAGGATATGGATTTATGGATAATTATGAATTTTATGGATATGGATTTTTATGGATGCATTCGATTTATTTAGGAAGTTTAATTCAATGTTTTTAATTTGGATGGTTGAATTTATGAATTTTAATGGAAGTAGCCGGTAATTTAGGTTTGGTTTTAATAAATTATTATGATGCTTAAATTATTTTCTAATTGTCGAAAATTTTCCGGCCCACAGCCAAAGACACATCACAAGTTAATAAAATCATATACAGTATTCAGATTCGTGTAAGTGCGTGGAATACCGCCGATGATATGTGCTCGTGAAGACCCGACGTGCGGAACGCAGGGATCGGAACGTCAATATTATTCCGTATAGAAGAAAGGAGGAGTAAGGAAGTGGTCTTTTGGTTACTTCCTCGTTTCTCGATTTCTTTAAAATCGACCTAAATGATTCTACAATCGGCTCAAAATCTCTAACACTGAGTAGTCCAGTGGGCACTCACTAACTATGAAATGAACATACATAGATCTTAAGGACAAAAAGAGGGAATGGGTAGCGGGGAAAATTGCGAAATCGTTGCAACACTTAAAATGAATAGCCATCGGAAAAAGATTGATCCGAACGACTCAAAATCACGAAAAATAATATTTAAATAAAAATTAAATAAATTATGTCAATTGAAACGGAAAATATGGGGAGAACGCTGCGCAAAATTTTGGGAATAGTTAAAACACTTATCATAAAAACTGAAAATAAGGGCGGAACGCTGCTCAAATTTTCCGAATCAACTAAAATACTTATAGAATATAGAAAAATAAAAGTGAAATGCGACTGAACGGTTGGTATAAGATTATTATGAAACTGAAAAATAAGGGCAGAATGCTGCTCAAATTTTCCGAACTAATTCAAATACTTAACAAAAATAGTAACGTAAAAATGGAACGCGTAAAATAAGGGCGGAACGCTGCTCAAATTTTCCGAATCAACTAAAATACTTATAGAATATAGAAAAATAAAAGTGAAATGCGACTGAACGGTTGGTATAAGATTATTATGAAACTGAAAAATAAGGGCAGAATGCTGCTCAAATTTTCCGAACAAATTCAAATACTTAACAAAAATAGTAACGTAAAAATGGAACGCGTAAAATAAGGGTGGAACGCTGCTCAAATTTTCCGAGTCAATGAAAATACTTTGTCAAAAATGGTAGAATAGGGATGAACCGCAAAATAAGGGCGGTACGCTGCCAAAATTTTCGAACCAACAAAACTACTTTGTCTAAAATTGTAAAATAAGAATGGGTTACGGCTAATGTTGTATATCAATAAAAAATTATTTTATAAAGCTGAGGAATGAGGAAGGATCTCTACTAAAAACTCGATAATAATAATTATAATAATGATAATAATAGTAATAATAATAATAATAATAATAATAATAATAATAATAATAATAATGATAATAATAATAATAATCATGGTATTTGTAGTAATGATGATAATAATTATGATAATAATAATAGTAGTAATAATCATAGTGGTAATAAAAATAATTATAATGGTAGTTATAGTAATAAAAATAATAGTAAAGGTAACAGTAGTAACAATTAAGAAAGGTAATATATATAATAGTAACAATGATGATGCTAGTAATAATAATAGGGAACATTGTAGTTATAATAGGGATAAGGGTAAGAGATGTACTGTGTTTACTTAACATAACCAAGGGTTTACAGACCATAAAAAATCATCAATATTGACAATAATAAGAAGGACCAAACGAATGGACATAAAGATAGATGATATGAGAGTATAGGTTAACATTTGAAAGAGATAGGAGAATAATGGGACCTAAGAATCAAAAGCGAGCACAGGTCTTCTATCGACAGCTCGTTGGACCCAGAGATCGTTCGGTCAATTATAGCATTAGCAATAACGCTCACTTTTTGCGGACGATCTACCCACTCGAACACAGTTCCAACGTTGCTTAGCAACGGGTGCCAAGTGGTAAGCGAAGGAAATATTTGTATGGGGTTGTCTGGGTAACAACCATATAGTTTCAAAATATCAAAACCCAGAAACCCACCATACAAATTTGGAGGCTCAGCCGGGATCAACATGATTGTTTTTGCAAAGAACCCAAGGAAATAAAAGCAAATGTTTAATTATTAAACAGAAATGTCGGAACGACATTTTGTCGGACCACGGAGAGAGGGTGAACTAAAGAATGGAACTTAACAACAAACGAAGGAAAACGATCGACTTATTGACGATGAGAAAACAGTTCGATGATATTATGTAGAGAACGATGAGCTGAGTAAAAATGCCAATTGAACTATGGTTGTATTTCCTAAAGGTTCGAAGTTACAAAGGGTCAAACTTTGGCCAAAAATTTTATTTTTGATATGTTTTACAGGACAGTGAGTTGAGTAGTATTGTCAATGGAACTATAGTCGTATCTTATCGAACTTCAAAGGTGTAAAGGGTCAAACCTTGACCAAAAATATAATTTTTGATATGTTGTAGAGAAGAATGAGCTTAATAAAATTGCCAATAGAACCATGGTCATATCTTCTAAAGGTTCGAAGCTAAAAAGGCTCAAACTTTGGTCAAAAAAAGTTATTTTTAATATGTTGTACAGAACGATGAAATGGCAAAAGTGGTGATAAAATTAGGATCTTCCAACCTTTGGATAAAAAGTTATTAAGGGTCAAACCTTCAGAAATTCTAATTTTTGATATGTTGTAGAGCTTGAGAAGCTGAGCAATATTTACTATAGAAGTATGGCAGTCTGACTTTAGGTTAAAAGTTATCAAGAGTCAAAACCTTGGTCAAAATTTTTAAATTTTGATATGTTGTAGAGATCGACGAAACAAGAAAAATTGCCAATAGAAGTTTAGTCATCAGAGCTTTAGATAAAAAGTTATAAAGGGTCACAACTTTGGCAAAAAATGTTAATTTTTGATATATTGTGTAGAATAATAAGACGATCAAAAATTGCCATAGAACTATCATCATGTGAACTTTTGATAAAAAGTTACAATGGGTCAAAACCTTCGAATACTCTAAACTTCAGAGAATCGTGAAGAAATTAAAAATTTTGAAAGTGAACTGTAAATATTTTTGTAAATCAGTGGAGACACAGTGTATTAATCAATAAAGTTTATATCGTTTGGAGTTCGTTACTGGTGTTTAAAGCACGCTTGGAAACAGATCAACAATAATTTCTATTCGAAGTCACCGACAACCCCAACAATACGATGAAACAAAACAACAGTTTAGAAAACTCATGAATGACGAGTATTGTAATAAGAGAGGAAAATATCAATATATGTAAATAAATTAAAATATTAGATACACAAAAATTTCAAAAATGAGACGATTCAACAGGAAAGTGGGGATAAAATTATCAATATTTGTAAAGCAGAAATCAAAGAAACAGGAAACTATAAATAAAAATAAAAGTATGGGTAGGTTGTACAAATCAATGGAAATCATCGTGTAAATATCATCCAAAAAACCGTAGAAGTAGTAATAAAAATATAAAAAATAGATAAATAAATTAAAATTAAAATAATAAAAACAGGGAAAAGGTGGAAATCATGAGGGTTAAAGTGATTAGAAATAGGAGAAACCACAAAAATGCGGGTCGTCCAAGAGTTCGTAAAAAATTGGAAAGCTAGAAATTACTGGATTAAAATTGTTTGAAATAAGACATGATCACCAAGTCAGTTAAAATAATTCTAAACGTAATAAACGATTAATTGAAAGTAATTAAATTAAAGATCAAAATATTAACGAAAAAGGTTGCAACGATTTCGAACCCCTACTCCTATGAGATGAGAAATATTAGCGGAAATAACGAACAATTGATTGTACGTATTACAAAAGACATGAGGCCAAGTAAAGCCAAATTAGATACTAAACGAGAACAGATAATCGATTAAGTTAGAGAAATTGACGAAAAGATAATCTAGATGATGGAGAAATTTAGGCATAGATAAAAGGAAATGTTCAGGTGTAAATGAAATGAATTGTAAGAAATGAGCGTAGATGAATAAAATGATGATGCTTGTTATCAATGAAAATAAAGGATTAGAGATAATAATGAATTACGAGAATAATAGTTAGCAACCAGAGGAAAATGATGATTAAAAAACGAGTACGATGAGTTGAGATTAATAATAATAATAAATGAGACAACAATAGCAACCGAAAGGTGTAAAACATACGGAAAAAAGCCGAAAACTTCATGAAAGCCGTTAAATAAATTCTGAGTGGACAAGTAAAACACAACTTAAACAGTGAAAGCTGAAAAATCACACATAAGGTACGGTAAAAGTTTCGATGCATCATTTTGTTAGTATATTCTGTAATGTTATTTATATTATATGGAAATAATACTGGAAAGTAAGATTTAAAACATAGTTATCATAACGATAGTACGCTTATTCCGATGGGGAACCTTGATCAACCCGAGGAGAGGAAGGTAGTAGGATCCGTCGCAAATGTTGGAGAGTTTCTGGCGAGAGATTGATCACCTCTCTGGGGAACAAACCAACGCGATTACTACAATTTTTGAATTGGGAAAGTGAAGGGGAAACCGAAAATAAAAATAAAAATTGAAAATGCGCATGATTTAGATACCGTTAAGAAAGCTGAAAAGTTAGTAAAGGTACCTAGAGACATTTTTTTTTCCTAGCTGGTGGTGAGGCACCAGAGGACAGCTACGGACTGTCGTGTTCAGGATGTTATCAGCCAAGGGACTGATGGCGCTGGGCCGTTCGATACAAAAACCCGGATACCACACCGAGTATCGAATGAATATTTTTTATTGCTGGGCGGGACTCGATACACAACCCGGATCCCACACCGAGTATCGAGGACACCAAACGGTAGGTGAGATGTGAACTAACCGGTAAATGGTTCATACTCGAAAGGACACACTAAGGATCAGATCAGGGCTGCCGAATTGTGCCGGAAATCTGACGGGAGAGCGGGCAGATATTAGACAGATATATTAAGAGTTTCCACGCCCATTTATCGCTTCCTTTTCTTTTCACTATTCGGGAAATCAAGTAAACCGGTTTTGGAACTTGGTTGAACGTCTAGGCATTTCCATGCTTTTATATTCTCCGAAGTACACAACCCGGATCCCACACCGAGTACTGAGGGAATGTTTTTTTAATTTTTCCCAGCGAGGAGTTTGGTACAACAACCCGGATCCCACACCGAGTACCAAATATCCGAGTGGCGGTGAGGAAAGCGTAACCGGTAAAATGCGCTAGACAAAAGACACCATGGATTGAGAGTCAGTGTGAGGCCTCAAACCCACCCAAAAGTCACTGATGAAACTCAACTCCGATATTAAAGATGAGATATGATTATGATTAAAGATGAGAACAGATATTATACGATTATGATTAGATATGATTATGATTAGATGTTAAAGATAAGAGATGATCTTGAAATAAGATATGGTTATAACAGTAAAGATGTGATCAACATTAGATACTAAAGATGATATATGATTATAGTTAAATAGGATATGATTAGATATTAAAGTTGAGATATGATTACGATTAAATAAGATATGATTAGATGAGACAATATGTTTAGATATTAGAGGCCATAGAGCGCCGGATGAGATATGATTATGATTAGATATTAAAGGCCATAGAGTGCCATTTGAAATGAGATAAGAGATTGAAGGCCACAGAATGCCAGTTAGAAATAAGATGACGAAGGCCCCAGAGAGCCAACGGAATGATAAGGTCATAGAGCGACTGAGGATTAAGTAAACGATTTTTAAATCAATGAGACATAGGAAAAATAATTTACAGATTGAATGAGAATATGAGTATAATGATTTTATTATTGTAATATAGATCATTAATGCGACCACATAGATAATTGATAAGACTATATAGATAATTGATACGAGGTCGATAGATAATTATTACGAGAAATAGATAATTTAAAATAGATTTAAAATGAAGGGAGATGAATCAAAAGAAAAACAATCACCGCGAATAAAGTTTAAGGAAAAAGACAAGAAGATTTAAATAAAAAGACTCATAGAGCAATAGCGGATAAAGTTTAAGATAAAAGACGAGACTAGTTAAGTAAAAAGGCCCATAGTGAATAGAGATTAAGAAACATTTTTGGACCAATGATAAAGAGATAAAGGAGAATAGTTAACGAGACGATTGTTGATATGATGGTGATGATTTATTTGATTAAAATAGTTAATCGATATGACAATATAGATAATTGATACGACTATAAGAATAATTTAGACGAAGCAAATAGACACTGGATACGAGTTATAGATAATTTAAAATAAACCTAAAAAAAAAGATAAAGAAGTTGACGTAGAGAAAAGAATTAAGGAAAAGCATTGAGAGTAGTACGATAAATTAATGCGGAAATTTATGTAGAATAATATGTACTAGAGGTGTTATTTATGTTTAGATAATTGACAAGGAATAAAGAGATCGAGTAAACCAAAAGAATAAAGAGATCAAGTAAACAACGAATAATAGAGCCGATAAACTAGAGATAGAATCAAGAAAACGAGTTACGAGAAACTGGAATCAAGGAAACCATCGAGTAGAGAAACTGAGAATATACCGAAACGAACGGAGAACAAAGATAAAAAAAAATAGACCATTTTATTGGAAGTCAGAGAAAGTGAAAAGCAGCAACAGATAGAAAATTTGATACAGTAGCGACAGCAGAACCAATGATTACAACAAGATTAGAAAGCTTGGAAACAAAAGCTGAAGAATATGATAAGTTAATTGGAAAGTTAACTGACAAAGGAAATAACGCGAAATCACCCGAAACAAAAATTACAATTCAGTTGAAAACAAGTACGAGTAAAGAGATGGAAAAACTCCGAGAAGAAATGAACCAAGAGTTGCCAAGTAAAAATACTGATGAAACAGAAATATATTTGAGAGAGTCAACAATGTACGAAATCACACGCGATGAACCAGAAATAAGGAAGCAAGAACCAATATATTCGAGTTTATAGAGGAATATACAGGAGATGCATTCAGAAAGAAAATGCAACGAAGACGATTTAAATGACAAAAAAGAAACTGGAAATTCGGAAATGAAAACAGTTGAAACAAAATATCTGAAACATGGCAAACGGAAATCATACGAGAACGGAAAATATTAACTACCATGGAAGAAAGAGTCAAAAGAGAAAATGATCAAACCGAGTTAAAAGATCAAGTATCAGAACCAATAAAAGTATCGATGGAAAAAATGAGACAAACGAAAGATATCTACCCGCAAACAAATCAATACATATGCCAGTTAAGAGGATTCAAGACAGTAGAGGTAAATTTAAAAATAATAATAATTATTTCAGGATTAACAACGCGAGCTACAATTCAGTATGTAATATCTGTTCAAAAGAAGGATGCCGAACTGACAGAGGTTATCAACTAAAGAATTATCAATGATGTGATAGAAGATTTCGTACAGAAAGTATCAACAAACAACCCATATTAATGAACCCTACTCGAAACGTAGGAGAAGAAATGATAATCTGTTTTAAATTGTCGAATGAGAAGAATTCAATGTCAACAAAAACCAAACCAATTCAGTAAGAGTCCACAAAATAACCCAACACAAGAGGTCAGACATTTAAGAGATATGGCGATAATGAGTACAACAACAAGATTCGAGATTACAACCTGTTTCAACTGCAACCTAAACGGATATTTAGCTGAAAATTGTCCAATAGAGAGAAAATCGAGACAACCAAAAACGAAAATTATAGTCAAAGTACACAAAGCAATCAAATACAAGAGAGTGAGCAATTAGGTGGTATGATTCAAAGAATATCCGCCAACAACAAAATACAACGAAGTAATACGAGGAGAAACATGAATGATGTTCGATATTAATGGACCAGAAAATATCTGGAACAGCAACAAATTGAATGGCAGAGATTACAGAGAGAGAAAATCTAAGAAATTCGACAAAGACGGATGAACAGAAATTAAATATCAAGTAGAAGCAATATGTCAAAAATAGTCAATACAAAAGAAATCCACACTGCGGAGCAGTGTGTTGTCAACAGCGAGGATGGTATGGCAATAAATAACGAAAATAACGACAAAGAAAATGACGTGATTAAGAAAGATGAAACTCAGGAGGACAAAATAAAATCAGAGCAAGAATTGAGCAGCGAAGATAAAATAAAGATAATTCAAGAGATCACCATAGAAGGGAACGACAAATGACGAAAAAGCAACAAAATCAGTGATAAAAAGATATCAGAAAAACAAAAAACAAAATATCAAAATCAGAGGGTACTACTACAAAAATCAAAAAGAGAACCGATAAGGAAAGTGAAAATGTTACAACAAGATAATGAAAAGGTGAAGAAAGAGGAACTTCAAATAAACGTAGAAAGTAAAATTATGGAGTAAACATTTATACAAACAACAGGAGACAATACAGGAATCGGAGAGACGTCAATAGATATTTTAATGGTTAATAAAATTTCAGAGAGAGAACTAATCGAAAAGAGAATCCAAAGACAACAAACGAGAAATCTGAATATGCAAGACAGATCAAAAACAGTCAGTGAATTGAAAATTGAGACAAAAGAAGATGTAATTGACGAACTCAACAACACAACCCATGTGGAAAGGAAAATTACAATATGGTATTGATTTACTCAACAAAACACAACTAGGAAAACCACAGCGAACGAAGAAAGTATCTGGACAATCGATACGAAAGCTAACAACGTAAATATCAGAGAATATCGTGAAACATGTCAAAATCGGGACACACAGAGAACGACTACTATCGACATCCAATAAGCCAACTATTCGCGAAGAGAGGACACGTAAATAAATTTTGTCACAAAAGTCGCGTAACGTGTTTTAACTGTCTAAAATGGGACATATGACTCGGAATTGTTCAAATAAACAGACTCAGAACCCATCCGGAACAGTGGGACTAATGAGAGGAAGCAATAGGAAATCAAATGAGATCAATACCAACACCAGAATAAAGCCAGCGAATGATACAAGTGTCGAATCAAGTTACGAACCAGGAAAAGACATGACAACTGGAAGGCAGAAAAACCTATTAGACATGACGAAACAAATTAACGGAGCCGCAAACAGCCAAGAGACAAAATCAAAATATTATAGTAATCAGGCGAAACAGGAACGAGAATATAACGAAATCTACAATGATAGAATGAATTACCGGAAACAGATGGAAGCAATCATCAAAATAACTAAGGAAATAATACCGAAATGGACTGGAAACAAGAATATCACCGAGATATTAGAAGGAGTAACAAAGATGATCACGAACTACGCAAAAGGCTAATATTATTCACAATAATTGACATAGCGGGTAATACACCACTACACCATGCCATAGAAAGCGAAAACGAAGAACGAACGATGGAAATTATCGAGGCAACGAACCAATGTGGACAACATACAAATATTAGAAATGAGAAAGGACAAACACCCATGATGATTCCAGTGTCAAGAGATATGTCAACGAAAATTATGAGGGAATTATTAAAAACAGGATCAACTCTAAATGAGAAGGACAATAAAGGAAAAACGATGTTAAATTATATTATGATGTCGCGAGAAGCAAGAGCAATAGATTTCGTTACGATAAATGGAATTCAAGATTACATCCAAATAATAGGACAAAATTTAAACCCAATCCTTGAAGCAATCGAGAGAGGATACGATGAAGCAGCAGCAAAACTGATCAAGTGGAGAAAAAGAAAATCTGATAACGAAATCATAGACGTAAACAAATTCGAAAGCAATGAAAATATATTAGTAAAAAAAGCAATGAAATCCGAATATGCATTACCAAAGACGATAAAAGCCCTGTTAAAGAGATAAGAAATTGATGACATCAGAAATGGAAGAAAAATGCTAATCAAGATGTATGAAGATATAATCAAAGAAATAAATGCCGAGGACAACAGGATTGAGAAGGCTCGATGTAATAAAAACCAGGACAAAAAGGAAGATGATAACGAAGAGGGAGAAAACCGAGATAGAAATAAAAAAAAGCAAGTTTCAGTAGCCTACAAAGAAATAGGACAACAATCAAAGCCAAATAACGTAGACGATCAGAAAAGATTAAAAGATGAAGAAAACACAAACAAAATCTGTTTGAACCAAATGATGGACTCACAGAAAATTCAAAATCGAGAGAACAAAGCAAGTCAAAATATGAACCAATACCCAAGTATGATATGGACGCAACAACCACCGTCACTAATTTCACCACTCTAGCGGCCAAGTGAGATCGATATATATCCAGTAATTGATGAGAGATGCGGAGGGATACGCACCTTGCGCGTAGACCCTTTGGAGATAAAATAATAAATAGTTAGAAATGTGCATATAATTTATATAATAGATATGTTTATATAGTAATGTATAAAAGTAGTGGATAAATATTATATGGAATGAATATAATAATATCCGATAATATATAAAAGTAGTATATAAATATTATAGTCGAGGAGCGAAAACAAATTTAAAAATCAGACGATGTGACAAAGAATAAAGCGGAATGAGAAAGACAAGTGATGCAATATTGCGTTAAAATTGAGAAACAAATCAATTAGAAGATAATCAAATCGGAATCAGAAATTGAAATAAACCGATTAAGAGGTACCGAAGCCATCAAGGAAATAAGAGACAAGAGTAGACTTGGAGTGCAATTTAAAACTTGGAAAATCCAGTACAATCTGATGAAAGACGAAAATGAGAAACAACTATAACAAATCCACGATCAAAGCCAAGATAAAGCAGCAAAATAATAAAGAAATTACCAACACAAAACGAAAGCATTGAAGAAATAGATGAAATATCAAGTCAGTCAACTAAAAGGAGGATGGAGAATAATTTGACAAAAAAATGAATCAATTAATGCGAAACTGACGAATAAAATAAAAACAGGTAGATAATTGAAAAACAAAGCTAAACGAAAAAACGAAAAAGACAAGGAAATAGAACTAGCAAAGAGGTGGAAGAGACTATAAAATCAATTCGAGGAATAAAGTAAGAAAAGCAACTAACTGCAAGTGAAACTAGATGCAGCCAAACGAGACAAAATGAATATCACGGAATCGTAATTCCAAGCAAGACTATGGCGAAAATATCATGTTAGAAAACCGATGAGCCATGACGACGAGTACGATAAACCATTCAACGAGGAAGGAATTGAATGAAGAGCACGATTAAATCGCATCGGAGCCTGTTAGGAATACTGGACCTAAGTTGTGATATTTCCTTAAAATTAGAAATATTCATAGTAAAATCTTGCCAAAGCAATCAACAACATTTTTTGAATAGGTTACCGTTAATAAGAACCACGCATAGTAGATAATAACGTCTAACGGACAAACTGTTTAATTGCCATGAGATAAGATTCTCGAGAAAATTGCCAACGATAAGACTGACTGGCAGAGGAGTGATTCGCGAATATAAGGACAAATTATCTGGTAATGTGGAAAATTGACCTGACATTCATTTAGCACGCCAATCGATTAGGGAATCTCTCCTCAAACAGCTAATCTGATTGACGGCAATTTACATTGGACTCCGGGGAATTAGTTAAACAATTTACTTTAATCTTCTGGCCGCTTTGGCCGTTCCCGGGAGAAGAAATATCCTTACAGTACCGCTATTATCCCTATCATTATTATAGCTACTATGATCCTTGTTATTGGTATTGGTATTATCATTTTTATTGTTATATGCACTGTTCTTATCAATTGTTACTGCTATTATTATTATTATTATTATTATTATTATTATTATTATTATTATTATTATTGTTGGGTTTTGGATTATTTCAAGTCGGTTCTCTCTGACTCCTGGTGTTCTTTAAATCAAAACAATGAACGACCCAACGTATATTGAAACAACAGGTTTACAATTTATTATCACGCTCCAATAACCAATCAAAGTTTATACGATTCTCTGCTCGGCGTTGATGCTTTGCAAACAAACAATATTCACCTTTTGATCCTTTAGTTCCGTTGACTCTCGTTTTCCTCGGTTTCTGTTTGGTTTGATCCCTTTTCGCCTTTCCGTATTCTTAATTCTATTTCTTCTTTTCCCTACTTCCCTAATTCGTTTATCCCTTTTCCTATCGTCTGATTCTTCGAACCCTAGCTGAGGCAGAATGCCGATTTTCTCTGATTTTCCCTTTGCTTATATACTCCTCGAAATCAGGATGACAAATGGTTATTGCCGAGCCAATCTTTCGTTTGACATTTTCTCCTACGTGTTTGCTTCGGCTGTCATCCATAATGGTCCAACGAATCCAGATAATTAATGGCCCTACCGGTCTTCCTACGCGCGCTATCTTATCCTTACTCTTTTCCATTAATCATTGTGTCAAGCTAATGGGCCCAAATCTTCCTTTTGTTTGCCTTTCTTCTTGTTTACCCAGCTCGGGTTTCCTTCATCTCTCGGGTTCTCCATTGGCTCGGGTTTCCCATTAGCTCGGGTTTTCCATTAGCCAATTAATTAATTAATTAACGTTTCTGTTTTCATACATTTGAATGTTTTTCAACCCTTTCTAACCCTTTTCTGATAAATCCCTAACCGTCATCTTGTTGACCATTAGCTAATCTATAACTGTCCCGTTTTTCCCATTCGATTTCGATGATTTTTCCATTTATTGATTTTTCTCGGATTTCCGGATTCTCGCCTTTCGTAATTGCTTTTTGCATTTTCTAATACTGTTTCCATCGCACTTTCCTTTACTATTAATTCTGTGCACGATCCCGCTTTTATTTGCCTTTTTTCTTCGCTTACTTTCCATTTGAATTATTATCCTAAATTTTATTTAAATTTTTAATTTTAATTTACAGACCTCAACATTATTATTATTAAATTTTTAGTAGGGATTCACAGTTATTTCTCAGTATTATTAGAATATTTTAATTATATAAAAAATTGAGCCGCACTCCACTTTTATTTTAAAATTTTCGATAAACTATTTTAATTATTTCGGAAAATTTGAGCAGCCCATATTTTCCATCTCAACTCAAAATTATTTACTTAAATCTTAAGTATTATTTAAATTATTCCTTTTTCATGATTTCGGATTGATCTTTTTCCGACGGCTATTCATTTTAACTTTTGCAACGATTTCGCGATTTCCCCGTTACCTTTCCCTTTTTTTGTCCTTAGGATCTATTTGTGTTCATATTGTATTTAACGATTGCCCACTGGACTACTCGGTGTGTAGTATTTTAGCCGTATATGTAATTCATTTTAGGTTGATTTTTCTGGCGTTGGGTGAAAGAAAAACGAACCAAAAGACCCGCTCCTCGATTTCCTTCCACTATTATAAGCTATCATTTTACGTTCAGATTCGCCGTTTACCACAGGCGAACCCTCATTGTCACAGCTCCGTCGCAGATGAACTGCTTTTACACGTATCCATTAATTGTGTATATTTATTTTCTTGTAAGATGTATTGGCTGTATGCCGAAAAAAACAAATAAATGATATTATTTTAAACCAGAGCTTCTTAAACTTTTGTAATTCACGACCCCATTTATGATTGCGAGTTTCTTGACGACCCCATACAAATATAAAAGAAAAATAAATTTACATTTTTTTAAAATTCCTATAACATCTTCTAATTCATAGTAAATGTTATTCAAGTTATTACAATACTCTTAATAGAAATGCAGGTACAAACAATCTTTCCGAACTAGAAGATTTTATGATATATTTATCTACGATAATTGTTATTTTATCTTTATAACAATAATTTTACAAGTTAAAAAACATTTTCTGTTAAATTGTAATTTTATCTCTCGCGATCCCAGAATTTTGCTACGCGACCCCAAATGGGATCGCGACCCATGGTTTAAGAAGCCCTGTTTTAAACGAATCCAAATTTCATTCAGGTAAAAGCTTCGATGTAAAATTTCAATAGTAAACATTTATTCTGCATGTCACATCTCACATAGTGGTCGCAAGTTCATCAATTCACACAAACATAGTCAATTCGCATCATCACAAATCATTTAATGATTATCGATCAATAAATTCATCGTGAAGTCATGGATATAGCAGATACACATTCATTTTAAATCATAAGTCAGTGCTCGCACACTAGCTGAGAGTTGTCGTGTCCAGACAAAACATTTCCCAGTGTTAATTGCCTGAATGCACGGCTCTCATCTTGTTACACACTCCAACTAAAGATTCAGGCCGCAATTTTTTCTGCAAAAAATAAGACTGAAAATTTGTAAACTGAAACCTTGTTCTCGTTTTAAAACTAATTAATGACAGAGTCAAGTTTATTAGAATATTAAAGATGAGAAGGATCATAATTCGAAGTGTCCAACAAATTATCAGAAATCATCGCTTGTAAAAGAATTTCAGGCTTTAAATATTTAATCTCCAAGAAGAAGCTATAAGTATCACCGGCTACTATATTTATCTTACAATTAAATTTAAAGACCGCAAATTTTTCTGCAAAAAATAAGGCTGAAAATTTGTAAACTAACACCCTTGTTCTCATTTTAAAACTAACCAATGACAGAGTCAAGTTTCTTAGAATATTAAAGATGAGAAGGATCATAATTAGAAGTGTCCAACAAATTATCAGAAATCATCTCTTGTAAAAGAATGTCAAGCTTTAAATTCTTAGTCTCCAAGAAGAAGCTATAAGTATCACCGGTGTGAGTTTTACGGTTTGTGTAACCTTGACCCCAAATACAAATATTTCTTCGCCCCCAATGGTTACCCGTTGCTAGACAACGTTGGTAATGTAACCATTGGTTTTGAGATCGCCAAAGGTGAGCGCCACCCAGAAACTACTCTGGTCCGACCTCAAGATGGGTCCAACGCACTATCGTTAGAAGGTTTATGTGCGCTTTCTTTTCCTGGTGCCTCACTAGTGTGCCTAGTACTATTGAATTCCTTCTCTAGTTTGTTTCTGATTTGAAGTCCTCAATTTCGTTTTTAGCACAAGTCATACAAATTTATAGAGTCAATCAAGAATATTTATTAAATAACAGTGCCAGAAAATGTCAACAGAATTATTAGTCTTTCATTTGAGTGGCACGACGCTTAGCGCTCTCGGATTTTCCTGGCCGATGTTTGAGTGACTTGGTCGCGGGCTTCGTGGCGGCTGTCGTATCTCGGTAGGCTAATTGTGCTGGGCGAACACTAAAGGGTTGGTTACCGTCGTGCCCTCTTAACACGCCGATAACGCTACCTCCAGGCCTCGGATTTAGATTTTTTGATTCTGGTTGAGCTGTTTTTCGTCAGCCCAACCCTTCTGTGCAGCAGTCATCTTTTGGTAAATCAGCTTCATTTTACCCGGCTCCACCCAGGTAGCCTTGGTCTGCTATATCTCCCTTGCCAATTGCAAGATCTGTTGGTGGAGCCCTACGTTTATTTTCCGCGCCTGCTGTAACTCCTGCTGCAGAATTTGATAGGGGTCTATATCTACAATGGAAATTCGGCATTAACTTATATCAATTTACAAATAGTATTCGTTTCGTTTATGCGTTCTTGGGTCAGTAAGGTGGATCTTGTTCACATCTAACTATTTATTCCGATCAATTTATATTCTTAATCAGACAAATGAAAAACCAAAGAGGAAAAATGTAATTACATTACAAATGATAATTACTCATCTCTCGAACGATGTTGATTGCTTCTCCACCGTGGGTGTTCTCGAGCTTACGAATGCTCGCGGTGGCCACTCGTTTGTTGCTCTCTTCTTCGCATATCCCGGGGTAATACCTTTCGCGGGACCACCACGTTGATTGCTGTCGTAGTTACATCCAATCTGGTATCGTCCATATTGAAAGAAGTATTGTACGGAGGGGCGTACTCGTCCGTACTCGTGATTCGTCCGGTGGCTATGTCTCGGTTGACTTCTTCCAGGTATATCCTTGCTCTCTCCACCTGTCGGTCCGTTTGGCGCTGGTGTTCTTCTAATCTGGCGAGTAGGAATTCGGATTGTCCTCTGATTTCCCGTGCCGGATTGCGGCCGGGTTCTTGCTTGATGGCGACGAATGGGAGGTCGGCATCTTCGGAGCTCGTTTGACCTCCCACCCGGGACTCTCTGATGGGCGAGATCGAGAATCCCGCGTCCCACATCGCCTGCCGACACCGAGCAGCGTAGTGTGCAGGGAATCGTAGCGTGATTCGTGACGCGTTGATCCATGAATTATGTAAAGGAAGATCACTTCAATTTATCTGTTTTAATCTTTAATAATCAGTAGATCGAATTATTGCAGGTGAATTTTCGTTGATCAGGACGTGGGTCATCTTGTTGATTCATGGGAATCGATTATTCAAATTTCTAGACTTATGGGGAAAAGGATGGCGGGTATAGTCTATTTACGTAGGACCTAGTTGTACTATTGGGTCATCTGATGTGATTACATTTATCCTCGTCTGTTCGTCGAACCCGTTAGTATTGTCATTGTGTTGTTTTGTGGTGGACTAGCTTTGCTTTCGTCAACAGTATTTTATCTGTTTCGTGATCTTATAGCGACTTCCAGCTCTCCTACACCATCAGCAGTTAAATTACGAGAAAATGTCCGATATTTAGAATACTCGCTTTAGATGAAGATATGTACACTTCTACTCCAACTAATCATGAGGAAATGTTAGATAACTACGAAAATAAATAAGATTATCATGGAAAGTATTACTAACCAAGATATTGTTATTTTTGTTCGATATAAGCATAAAAAAATCAAAAGATTAATATTATATTAACTTAACGTATTTTCCAGCATTATTAATAGTAAATTCAAAGAAAATATTTGAAGAAAATAAAAGAAAAACAATCTAATCATTGTTTAAATTAAGTTTAAATTAACTATTCTAAGTTTAAATCAACACATGAAAAGTTTTAAATTAAAACGCTAAATTACAAAAACATCATTACCATAAATGAAGAGCAATAATAAAAAACCTAAAACCTATATGGTAAATTTAACTTATTTTTTACCTTAGCCTACATCATGAATACTAATGGTCTACAAAAGCTGGAATTTGCCCTTCCTTCTCATGAACAGGTTTAGTCGAGATTGGATCGTAGGCTGTACTGGAAAATCTCATCTGCGTTTCATTATCCTCACTAATTGGGTTCATGAATGGCATTTATTTCGTTTGGACGATTACTTGAAGTTAGAGAACCAACTGAGAGGTATAATTTGTATTTAAAAAACATAATAGATGCATCGAAATCTAGGCAACTGTCATCTTCGGGATCCGTGCGTAGCTATCTGTGTCAAGTTCATGTAGTCAGGCCTTCACGAGTCCTCCCTTGGACTTCCATAGAGATTGGTTCGGCTTCGGTGTCTCGTGGACCATTATTCGAAGAGTTTTGATATTGCGAACGTTTTGCCATTGGTACGATTAAAATGAATATCCTGGACCTATCATCTGCTTATATAGGAGTGAGTGTGCATGTCTGGGTAGGCATGGCGTGGAACAACCATTCGAATTTCTCTGCCGACACACTCACTGCTGTTAAAGGTCACTTGTCTATGTGTACTCTCCGAGATGGTAAATGCGAATTTATCTGTAGTGATTCTCAAATCAACAACGGAGACACAAATAATTTCGAAAAAGTGCGAGTAACAGAAAAGTGTAAAAGATTCGTGAGATTGAAAAAGAACTAGTCAGACTTGTCAAGGATATTTTATTAGTTAATTGAAAAGGCGGCTTCCCGTGGGATTCCTGCCAATATTGTAAATGTAACATTTGAATTTTTGTGAAATTGTTGGTATTGAATAAAAGTTTTCCTGTGTTGAGTTATACCATTATCATTTAAAATGCACGTGGAGTCAGAGCAAACAGTTAAAATTATAACTCAAAAGTATAGATAAACATTTAAATGGGATAGGAGAATAATGGGACCTTAACATCAAAATAGAGCACAGGCCTTCTATCGGCACCTTGTTGAACCCATAAGTCGTTCGGTCAATTATAGCATTAATGATAGCGCTTGCTTCTTGCGGACGATCCACCCACGAGCACAGTTCCAACATTGCTTAGCAACGGGTGCCGAGTGGTATCCGAAATTATTTGTATAAGGTTGTCTGGATAACAACCAAAAAGTTTCCAAAATTTTCAACACTCAGAAACCCGGGATGAAAACTTCGTCATATGGAAGAATCAAAACAACTAACTTAAGAAATAACAGAGAATTTGTCAATACACCGTCAGCCAGGATGAAAGTAATTTTATTGGTAAAATCAAATGAACCGTAAAAATAACAGGAAGCAAGAGTCAATGGAAAAAAGGAAATAACGAGCAATTTGTCAGAACATCTTCAACCGGGATTCATATGATTTTCTTTTGCAAATGAACAAAGAGAGAAAAATATATGAATCCTTTTGTAAACGACAAGAAACAGGTTACGTAATGACAACCTTTATTCGAATCCCAGAGAGATAATTATTGAAAAATATAAAGTTTGAGCTTGAACTATAGAATGCGACGGGATTGTCTACAAAATAAGGAAAACGTTTTAATAAAATTTGATAAAATGAATGGATCGCCTATCATATACAAGTTTTGGGGCTAGAAAGTGGTTCTATTTAGAAAAGCAAAACGAAAAATTACATGAAACAAGTGCCAATGGAAAAGACAAATAACTAACAAAGTGTTGGAGCACCCTAAATCAGATGAAAGCTATGTCATATTGAAAGATTAAAAACAACTAAATTAAAACACAAACCAAAAAGAAACAGCAGATAACGAGAACCAAAGGCCAAAGGAAAATAAGAAATAACGACATAAATAAACGAAAAGGTACAAAGACAATAAATGACAAGACGACTTTTCGACGAATCACGTAGCGGTAATAAATGAAAAATATCGAGTATGAACTATGTAAAACTATCGGGTTACTTACAAAGGAAGCGAAAGATGTTAGAACAAAATTCGGCGGAAACGAAAGGCTCGTCTACCTAATACAAATTTGGGGACTCAGTATGGTTCTATGGGAAAGATAGAATTAAAGCAAATGATGGAGACGGATAAAAATAATAAATGTCGGGATAACATTTCAAACAACTGCGGAGAGGTAATAAATAGAAGGACATGGAACAAAAACTATGAAAAACGACAAACTTATCTACATGGCAAGCAAACCAACGAGTGAAAGAAATGTAGAAAGAAAAGATCAGTGCAAAATAAGAAATAAAAAACTTTGTTTGATCACTATTATCTGAGATTTAATGATTATTTTACAACGGAAAAGAAATGTCAAGGAAAATTAAGAAACTATTTTAGATTTTCAGGAGCACATTTAATTGAGCATGGACGACGATTTTGGATGAAAACAAATAATGATCAAAAACAATAAATGTTGGGACGGCATTTCACCGAAACGCGGACAAATAAAAACGGGAGAATATTGACAGAAACTTTGAAAAGCGACCGGCTTGTCTACATAAAAAATAGAAAGGCAGAGTATGAAGTTCTGGAAACGGTAAAACATGAAATTGCTTAAGATTAATCAGAATGTGAGTGATATGAAGGACAGGAACACTTCAAGGACGCTGGTAACATTTGGAGAAAAATCAACAGGAGAAAAGTAGAAAATTTCACGAAACAAACAACAGCTTACTGGAGATCCACGAAAATTAGATAATATCGTTACGAATAAATTAAGAAAGAAAGAAGGTATCTTAACGGTACTAATAATATGAAATAAACTTAAAAATGGAATAACAAAATTGTTGAGTTTTTATATAGAAAGTCGGTGCTTAGGTCCGACTCCTTGGTGTCCTTCTTTAATCAATTCAATTAACCCAATACAATAAGATTTATTTCCAATTTATATATCACAACTTTATTCACAACTTTCACAAATATCTATTCAATTCATAATACTCTACACAATTACTCTGCACGATTTCACAATATTTCAATGCGTAGGGATACGTCTTCCAAAGGAAGATGTCCCTATCTGGTGCGCAAGAATTTAATTTGTTTGCCTGATTGATTTATCTTTAAGCTTATTACCTCCTTTACTCCGCTCTCTGAAATATTCTCTTCGACCAACTGGCAATTTTGTTGATCTGCCTTTTCCTTTTATACTCATCTCACAAATCAGGTCACCCGCAAACTAAATTTGTTTTCGCATTTTTGACATCTATTTGTCCAAAACCAAATTAGTTATTTCTGGGTTTTCGGGGTTTCCATTTGTTTACAATAATTATTTCGGTGTTGTTCTTTTTATTGAACTGTATGGTTGTTCGAGGTTGTTTGCCCCCAACCACTATTGTCATTAATGCATAACTACATGGAAGACCAAGCATGTTCTTTCTTTTAATTTTAGCATTCGTTGATTCCATCTTTTTTAATTCAATTTTCTCAGTTTTTTGACTGGATATACCGGTGCTGTTGGGACGAACGTTGGGGTGTACCACCGAGTAAGAGTATCGATTCCGCTCAATTTAGGCATTGGTTCCGAAAATAACCTGGACTCTGTTGTACTTCTCACAATCCCTCTCCAAAAATATCTTTGCTCGGGTCTGCCACCGTTGCTATTGTCATTATGAGCACTATTTTTGTTTTCCGACTGACATAAAGATTCCTCGCTTTTTTGATCATTTTTCAATTGTGCGTTTCCTTTTGCCATTTCTTTGTATTGATGATTTGTAATGAAGAACCTAGCCACAAAAAGAATACACCCAATAATCAATTTCCATGACAAATCGGAAAGGAAATATATTCGATGGGCTGACAATATCTGTGATACTATTACCTGTATTGTTACTTCAATTACATATATTCCAATTAAACCGGCACATGCATGTACCAAGAACATAAATTTGCCCAAATCTTTTCCATTGTTTTATAGGTAGCTCTTTACAGGTAACGTTCCTTTTTAGATGGAAATAATAAATTTCTTTGAGCTTCTTCAATATCTTCACTTGCATAAAGACCAATTTGTGTCTTTTTATTCAACGAATGTAAAGTTGATCAGATACTCTAAATTCGTTAGTTATAATTTGTTTGGCGTTTTGACTCCACAATAGTCTGCTAATTTTATACATGAATTTGAGGTTAAGCGACACAAGTAATCGATTACATTGTAAAATCTTTGGTTTACTTGGTTCATCCAGCAATATTCGTGTTATTGGTTTTATAAATCGCACTTTCCGCCGACACTCACGGGAAATTCATCTGTACACTTTTCATACTTAGTTCTTGCATTTGTAACTATATAATGCTTCCCAAAATATTCTCGCAAACACTCCACTTTCTGATATTAACATAGGTGCTACTAAATTTAGATTTGTAACCGCCATTGCCATACGATTTCAGAGAATTTCTTTATTTAACTTGCAGTCGTTTAAGATCATTTCTCGATATACATTTTCCATGATGTTTTGACTAAAATGAAACAAATAATCAATTTTGTTATTAAAGTAATGAGCTAATTTTTTGTATAATTTGTTGTATAAACCTTTGGGTCACATTTACTAGTAATATCCTTTTTTGTGAATCGCATACCATCTGCTGGTAACGTTGATATTAGAACTGTACTGATTTGTCTCGTCCACACTAGGGTTGTTTTAATTGTATTATTAAATTTATAGTTTGCATTAAAACTATTAGGTCTTTCTCTAAACTGCTCTCCAATTAACTCATTAAAATTCATAGTTTTTAGATGTACTAAATTGCATTTATTTCTTTCAACATTATAAATAAGGATTGATTCTCCAGTTTGACAATTGGTCTGTCTCATATTGCAAAATGGGTGTGTTTGTAATTTGCGTGTATCATCATCAAAGTCTCTTTCAAACTCTCTCAATTCAGTTAAATATTCTTCCAATACAACTGTTTTTTGCACAATTTCACCATTCATTTTGTATGGTTCTTCTTTTTGCTTTCAGTAACCATTTCAGAACTACTGTTTCTCGTATTCTATGGTTCACTTTAGCTCTTAATCGAATTTCAGAGCTTTTTTTAACTCCCCCCGTTTGAAAAGCAGATAAGCAATTTTCTGGGAGGACCTCAACTGGTCTGGGGTATAGCATGCATTTTTATGAGTGACGTATGACACCACTTGCCACAATAGAATACAAACGTTGTATGTTTAACAATACATTCTCTCACTGGAGCTCTCCGTAAATTCGACTTTTGGTACACATAATACTTTACATCATTTTGATTTTTAGTTTACTAGGGTATGCATCTGGGCATTCTGACATATCCAACAAATATATGATTGTACAATAATATGTTGAGAATTTGGTTAGTCTGTCCCCTTAGCCCCATGTTGTTTAGTAACTTGGAGAATGGATTCAAAATTTGAGTCTTTTCTCTATGTAACAATAATAAAATTAATGATAAAAATAATGATAGAAAAATAAAAAAAGAATTTAACATAAAGTAAATGAATAAGAATCAACATTTTTTTATTATATATTAATTGGAAATTTGTGATTTTGGAAAAATAATATTGTTTTAATATTTGTGGTAAATTGTAAAAAAATTGAAATTTTGTAGTTTTTTAATTTGTGAGTGTAATTAAAGAATATGTTCGAATTATAATGAAATTCCTGAAGTTCCAGTTCTTAATAGATTTTCAGGGCATGCTTATGAAAGAAGGTTAATTGATGAATACTTAACAACCAGTGATTTAAATCCAGTCACTGGGGTACAGTTTTCTCGAGATAATTTTATTGAAATTAGAGTTCTAATGCATGTGAAATCGAAACCACCCAGTTTTACATCCATTCCAGCTTTATTGAAATCTTTTCAGGATGAATGGGATGCTTTGATTCTTCAACAATTTATCATGAAACAAGAGAACCAGGCTCTTAAATGCGAATTGTCTCACGCTCTTTATCAATACGATGTTTCGTGTAGAGTTGTGACTTGTCCAACCAAAGAGGCTAACACAGCTCGAGAAGCTTTGTCTACTCTTAAACCACAAGTTGGAATTATATCTCATATTGTTTCTCCTCAAGCTGCAAAATTTGATAAAGGTGAAGCAGGAAAAACTCTTCGTTGGATGGATATGTTAAATGCTACAGTTCCAAGTCGTATTAAAACTGCACTTGATAAAATCCCAACAAATATTCAAGAATGCTCTATGAAAGAATATCACAACTTTCTGTTTGATGGTCTAGTTTTGGGATATTTAATGGCAGCGTTGGGTTCAGATCATAGTGAACAATCAAATGGGAAAGCCTGGACAAATTCTGACGCAAACATTCTCATCCTCAATCAAGTAACATCAACCCATCTGAATCAATTCAATAAAAAATCACAATTGGATCTGTCGATGGGGGTTCTTCCACAGCTGCGATGTCTCTGCATCCTCGTGGGCCTTGTTGCAATCGATAATAAATTAATTAAAAAGATGATGAAATTCACCAATAATATGATTGCACAAAATATGATCATCATAAACATGGACATGGAAAAACCATTGTTTTCTTCCATTCTGATCTAGCTCTTTCAATTAACCGTCTCGGTGGTGAATTTAACTCCCAATTTTCATTTTCTTGCATTGAAGGCGGTGGGCAAAGTGTTTTCCAAGCACCTTTTTCCTTCAATCAACTCATCAAAAATTCGATTATTAACCGAGCAGCAATATCTATCTGATTATCTAAATCATCGAACTTTACAAATGCATGAGTCCAATTTCTAAAATAGCATAGGTTAAACTTGTTAGCTCTAATTCCTCATTAATTCCATCTTTGGTTAAGTCCTCAATTATTGTTATCTCACAAAACGTATCTACATGGTCAAACTTCTGAGCAACGTCAAGAAGTTGATTTTTTATTTCTTTTAATTTCCCTTTTAGTTCATCGACCACTTCTATTTCTATTTCAAACATCGGATTCACTATTTTAACGAGACTTCTCAACATTTCTTTCGTTTCGTCGACATCCTGTTCTAATCTCACTAAATACTTTTTCATCTCATACAAAGTTCTAACCTTCTTCCCTTTGTTGTTTACCTTGTTTTCCGATACGCTAAGATTCTTTTGCCTTTCTAATTCTATAAACTAATCTTTAATACCGCACTCATTTTGAACATCCTCATTTAAAATTTCATTAATTTCTCTATTTTCAATAATATCGTCTTCTTTTTCCGTGTTTTCGTTATTTTCTTTTACTTCTCCTTCTTCTTTTTCGGTATCTGACTTACTCGACTTATTATTCCATTCAAATCTCAACCCTTTTTCCCTAATTAAATAATTTACTAAATATCCCTCGTTTTAATTCATTCTTAAATATCCATCTTCATCTAGTGCCTGGGGTACAAATCCACAATCATATTTTATATGTCAATATAATAATTCCATCTTTTCCCATAATTTTAGCAGCTCTCTTTCTTAGTCTTTTGACTTTTTGAGCACCAATGCTCTTCTGTATACTCAGTTTTCCCGTAACCTTTGTAATCAACTGCTACTACAAATTGTTTAAATTCAACTCTCTGTCCAATTTCCTCATTAATTCTTTCGACTTTTCAGCATATCTAGTTTTTCCATACAAAAATGTTCGTATCACCTCTACAATCTCCAATTTACTTTCTGTTTCCCATTCCGATTCCTCAATTAGTTCTAATTTATTATTTATTTCATTTTCATCTCCAACACACAAACTATCCTTTAACCCATTTAAAATTTCTCTCAAACTACTTTTTACCATTTCATTTTCAACAATTTCACTCAGCCCCTTATCACCAATCATACCTACTATTTGTAACTCATTTTTATTTCCCGGTATAATACCACAATCTATCAAAAATTGATCATTTTCTAAATACCTATCATTAAATTTTAACTTCACTATCCATCCTTCATGTTTTTCCTTTAATATATTTTTCAAATATTTGACACAATAATTTACTTCACAACGACAACAGATTACACTTTCATTAATTATGTCAATCACATCAACAAAAATAAAATCTAACCATCTATTTTTTCTAAACGATTTATTAAAAGTTATTAAAATCTTATTAACATTAGTAGGTAGTTAGTAGCACACTGGAACATAAAAAATTGCATAATAAAATAGGGGGAGGGGGGGTTTATTTACAGATTATTTTCGGATTATATTGATTACATAATGATGTAATCAACTTAATTAATTTTGTGTGTATTTTTATTAATTTTTGTGTGTATTTTTTTTTCGAAATTTTTTTCGAGTTTTTGGCGCAATTTTTTTTTTGAATTCAAATTTTTGGAACATTTTTTTAAATTCAAATTTTGGCGAATTTTTGAAATAAAATTGAAATATTTTTTTTGAATAAATTTTTTTTCAATCACACTATAGTCAGGGGTATTTTTGAAAAAGACTAAAATAAATTGGCTTGAATCGCCTAACGATAAAAAAGCATAAAATTAAAATTGGCTTAAATCGCCTAAGATGAACACACTATAGTCAGGGGTATTTTTAACTCGTAATAAAATACAATGCAATATTTGGTCTCAATACTTTATATGGGTAAATATAGGCATAAAATAAAAGTGGCTTGAATCGCCTACTGATAAAAAATTGACAGGGGTATTTTATAAGCTTGTTAAAAAAACACTTGAAATATTTGTTCACACAATTTTTATAGGTATATTTAGGCTCTAGATAAAAATAATTTAAAATACCTAAAGTAAATTAAGATAAATTAAAGTACATTAGGATACATTATAGTATATTAAAGTAAATTAAGGTAAATTAAAGGGTCTCAAGTAAATTAAAGTACATTAGAATACATTTAAGTATATTAGAGTAAATTAAGGTTCCTCTAGTAAATTAAGATACATTAGAGTACATTAAGGTAAATTAAAGTAAATTAAAGGGTTGAAAGTCAATTAAAGTACATTAGGGTACATTTTAGTAAATTATGGTACATCAGAGTAATTTAAAGTACGTTAGAATAAATTTAAGTAAATTAAGGTTCTTAAAGTAATTTAAGGTGCCTCGAGTAAAGTATAGTAAGTTAGGTAAGAATTTTTTTAAATTAAATAGAGAGTCAACAGTTAAGTTACATAAGGGTAATTTTTAACGATGAAAATTTTAAAAGCAGTTATAGTAGGCAAATTACATAAGGTAAGAATTTTTTAAAAGTAAATAGAGAGTCAAAAGGTAAGTTACATAAGGTAAGAATTTTTAAAGTTAAAGAGTCGACAATATTACATGATAAAATTTATTAAATAAAATTTTTAGTATAGTTTTATCGATCAATTTTTATACATATTTTTAAATGATAAAATTTTTAACATAATTTTACAATGGAATATTTTATACATGATTTTTAAAGATAAAATTTTTAACATAATTTTACAATGAAATTTTTTATACATGATTTTTAAATAGAATTTTTAGTATAATTTTATCGATGAATTTTTTATATATAATTTTTAAAGATGTAATTTTTACGATAATTTTACAATGAAATTTTTATACATGTTTTTAATTGAAAAAATATTTAATGTAATCTTACAATCAAATTTTTAGTATAATTTTTACTATGACTTTTTTATACATGTTGATAACGATCAAATTTTCAAAGAAATTTTTCAAAAACTTTTTTCAAACAACTTTATTAAATTAAATTTTTTTGTTTCAGTAGCACACTGGAACATAAAAAATTGCATAATAAAATAGGGGGAGGGGGGGTTATTTATAGATTATTTTCGGATTATCTTGATTACATAATGATGTAATCAACTTAATTAATTTTGTGTGTATTTTAATTAATTTTTGTGTGTATTTTTAACTATATACTTTTCAAGGGTAATATAATTTGAATGAAGAAAATATACATCGAAGAGGAAAATATTCATTAATGTGAGAAAATATTAATTAAAGTAAGAAATTATTCATTGATGAGGAAAATATTTTGAAGAATATTGAAAATATATTGAAGAGGGAAAACAATCATTAGAGAGAAAAAATATTTATTGAAGAGGGAAAACAATCATTAAAGTGAGAAAATATGAATTGAACCTAAAAAATATTCAGTGAATCGAGAATTGCAAATAATAAATTAGACAGTAAAATTTCTCAATGATGATATGAAATATCAATTAAATAATGTGAAATACTTTAAATGGAGTCTGAATTATTCACTGTTCAACAAATATACTTAAAAAATGAAAATATTCACTGAAAATGAATTTTACTTTAAGAGTGGATGAATTAAAAATTCAATTAAAAATTATAACCAATTGAGTAGATTTTGTCGGTTAATTATATTTAAATAGGGATATATATATTTTGATGGACACTTATGAGCGGAGGAATAGTTATTAAAAAACGCGCGCGCGTATACTAATCCAACAAAATCCAACAAAATATACGCGCTCGCGTTTTTTTAATAACTATTCATCCGCGCATCTATCAACAATATATATCCCTATTTAAATATAATTAACCGACAAAATCTACTCAATTGTTAATAATTTTTAATTGAATATAATAGTAATTCATCCACTCTTAAAGTACAATTCATTTTCAGTGAATATTTTCATCTTTTAAGTATATTTGTTGAACAGTGAATAATACAGACTCAATTTATTTCAAGTATTTCCAATATTTAATTGATATTTCATCTCATCATTGAGAAATTTTATCGTCTAATTTATTATATGCAATTCTCGATTCACTGAATATTTTTTAGCTTCTATCAATATTTTACGTTATTCAATGATTGTTTTCCCTCTTCAATAAATATTTTTTCTCTCCAATGAATAATTTCTCTTAATGAATATTTTTCTCTTCAATGAATAATTTCTCACTTTAATTAATATTTTCTCACTTTAATGAATATTTTTCCTCTTTGATGTATATTTTCTTCATTCAAAGTATATTACCCTTGTAAGGTTTTAATATATCAATTGATATTTCATCTATTTAGTAGATATCTTTAGCTATCCCACTTTTCCAGTAATTTCAACGATTTTAGACACTTAATGTACTCTCCCACCAATATTACTTCTTCACTGGAAATTTTCTTTATAGAATATAATCTCTACTAATTAAAATTCCATTTGTTGATTTGTTATTGACTTGTCATTTTCAATGAAAATTTAATTAACTTTTAATAAATTTAATTACACATTTAAATAGATTAGGTTGTAATCGACAAAAATAAAATATTTTTAGGCTATGTAAATCAATTAGAGATTTTAGGGAAATTTTATGATAATTTAAGTGATATCTAGTTTTACGAGGTATTTATTTTAGTAAATTTAATCATTTATGTGAATTTTATGGTTTTCATTTGAATGTTAATGGATTTGGGGACTATTATGTTTTTAATGAAATTATTGAAGAAATTAGGTTAAATCTATAATTTAGAAACACTTAATTTCTTGATAATTTATTAGATTTGACTTGATTTTAGGATTATTTTAAATAAAAGTTAAATTTATGATCAAAATGTTTATGAAACATCTATTTAAGATAATTATTTAAGAATTAGAATCAAATTGACTGATAGATTTTGAATAGTAAATGATATTTTAATTATAATTTTATGTTATATTTAAATAGTTGATTAAATCAGTTAATTTTTAAAAATATTTTAGTGAAACCTAAGATTTTAATTGATTTTACAGTGTAAAAAAGGAGATCAATAATTATTATCATTTTCCATTTATTGATTTCGTGGATATCAATCACAAAACTAGTATATTGTAGAGATTTTTAAGAGAATGCTCAATGTGGTTAACAATATACATATGAAAATCGTTGAATTATATCTATGGGTTGACTGGTAATTTTTATTGAATTTATACTTGATTTACTGATTAATTTTAATTATTTGAGCAACATGATATATATTTTATGATTTTACAATAATTGAGTGAAGTTAAATTTATGTGGGAAACATAGACTTTATTGGTAAAATTCAGATTTTTATTTTAAGGGAATTTGATTGGTTGAATACATATAGTAAATATGATCCGATTTTTAAAGATCTTATTCGGTTAAATATAGATTTCTAAAGAAATTTTACCTTGTAGGTTATTACCAAAAATATGTGTATTGTTGGTGCAGTGAATGAAAATGTGATTTCAAGGGAAATGATTGGTTAAGAGGAAATTTTAAGGGGAAATAATCTATTAAGAACAAGTTTGTTGTCATTTTTAAGGGAGTTGAGTTGGTTGAATATCTGTGTTCAAAGAATAAATATTTTATAAATGGAGAATATAGAGGAAGAATTTATAATATTTTTAATGGCTTTGTTCAGATAGATATCAATATGTGTGTAAATCTTTTAAGAGATTGGAAATATTGTCATTTAAAGAGAAATGATTGGTTAAGAAGAGAATTTATGATCTTTTAAGGGGAAATTATTGGTCACGAGATGAATTTCAAGAAATTTATCCTGTTGAATATCGATGTTGGTGGTTTTTATGAAAATAATGAATATAGCGGGGATTATTGTAATTTAAAGAGAAATGATTGGTTGAGAGGCGAATTTATAATATTTTTAAGGGGATTTGATTGGTCAAGAGAGGAATTTTATTTTAAGATGATTTCAAGAGATTTATTCGGTTGAATATCGATATGTCGGTGATTTTTTATGAAAATAATGAATATAACTGGGATTAATGTCATTTAAAGAGAAATGATTGGTTAAGAGTACATTTTATTTAGGGGAAAACAATTGGCTAGGAAGAGAATTTATGATTTTTTAAGAGGAAATAATCGATTAACAACAGATTTGTTAATATTTTTAAAGTGTTGAGTCGGTTAAGTATCGTTATTTAATAGGTGATATTTATAAAAATAATAAATATAGTTGGTAGAGTAGGGGAAAGTGTTATTTGATCGGAAAAGATTGGTCAAGAGTGGAATTTATTTAGTGAAAAATAGTCGATTAAGAACAAGTTTGTTGTCATTTTTAAGGGGCTTGAGTTAGTTAAATATTGTTATTTAATAGGTGATATTTATAAAAATAATAAATATAGTTGGTAGAGTAGGGGAAAGTGTTATTTGATCGGAAAAGATTGGTCAAGAGTGGAATTTATTTAGTGAAAAATAGTCGATTAAGAACAAGTTTGTTGTCATTTTTAAGGGGCTTGAGTTAGTTAAATATTGTTATTTAAAGGGTAAATATTATAGAAATGGGTATTGTTGTGATTTTTATGAAAAATATTGAATATGGCTTGAAATATTGTTATTTGTTGGAAAATGATTGGTCAAGAGATGAATTTATAATATTTTTAAAGGAATTTACTGGAATGAATATTAGTGTTCAAAGGGTAAATATTATCTAATTGATAGGTTTTTATGAAAACTATGAATATAGTTGATATAATGGAGTGAAAATGACATTTGAAGAGAAATGATTGGTTGAGAGGCGAATTTATAGTATTTTTAAGGGATTGAGTTGGTTGAATTTATAAGATACTTAGGAAAATTGTTACTTTTTTCATTGATTTAAGATTAATCTGGATATATCGATAAGATTTCAGTTCTAAGAAATTGTTAGATTCATGTAACTATTTATTTGATTTTATTAAAATATTTGTAACTCAATTAAATTAAAAAACTAAAATTGACTAGTATTTAAAACTTTTTGTTACCCATTTAGGTTTTTTTTGACAATTTTCTGAATAATTTAAATATTTACGATTATTTCCAGGAATCAAGAATTTAATAGTTATTTATCCGGAAATTGTAGAATTAAATACTATGAGCAGTCGATAACATACACTAATTTTCATTCAACAAGTACCTAGAATAATTACCTAAAAACCTTATAAAATTTTAAAAAATGATCTAATAAATTTTTCAATTATCTTACAACTTAGTTAATTTAATTTAATTTTTAATTGATAAGTACTATTCTCTTTAAAATTTGCTACTATGTTGAAGCTTTCTTTAAAAAATTTTATTTAAAGAATTAACAAATTTAATCAAATTTATTTAAAATTTACATCTTTCCCACTACTTTAATCAAATTCTATTCACCAGCTAACCACAATTTAATAAAAATAATTTCTACAAAGACTAATAGACAATCACATACATTTTTCCTATAAGTTTGGGTTTTCAGTAAGTGATATCAGTACACAAGAACCAATGTATGTATTGAAGCATGGTATCAGAAATTATAGTTATTTGATTTTAGTAATGCTGTAGATATTAATTTTTTTCTATCAGTTTTATTCAAACCTTTAGCATCTTTGAGTTAATAATTTAAAGAGTCAAATCATTTTCAATAAATATATGAAAATTTATTCCAAGTACAATGAAAGTAATATATGTTTCGAGAAATTAATTTAAGTATCTTTTTCTAATCAAGTTTCTTTTCACTAGCAATTAGATTAACCACTACTTGTACTTACTAATTAATTTATCATTCAGTAAACAATAAGAGTTGGGGGTGAAAAGATTAGAAAATCTATAAAAATAAATTTAAGTAATTTTTTTTGATGTGTTAGCAATTAATTTATTTAGGGACGTGTGAAAAATAAATGAAAAGGTTGGCATTCATCTATGAAAATAACGTTTAGTAATTGTTCATTGTTGGACGCAATTAAAAATATTACAAAAATGGTAGAAAAATTTCAAAGTTTTTTAACTAAGTTTTACAAAATAATTTCAATAAATCACATACAAGACAGTAAAGCAATAAATTTTTATTCAGAGAAAATACAACACTTGATTGGGCTTCTATGATTAATAATTTCTTGATAGTAATCGGGTAACTAAGCAACCAAACAATTTGGAGACATCAATGATCGATAAAAGAGTGGAGAAGTTAATAAAATTTGTAATTGAAATTGTATTTCTTTTGATTGTTCAAATTTTTATGTGCTTTTATTTAAAGATTTCTTGGTCAGTAAACAATTTTTGATATTGATTTGTTTAGTAACTAGTTATTGATAACATATTGTGAGTGTGTGAATAACCAAGTATTTTAAGAGGAAATGATTGAGAGAAAATTTTATTTTTTAAATGGGTTAAGTTGGTTGAATATCGGTGTTCAAAGAGTAAATATTATTTAAATATGTCATTTTAATGAATAAGTAAATTATTGAATGCCTAGTATGTATATAGAGAGTTGTACAGTACTCAGTTATTTGTATACAGTACCTAGTGATTGTTGTTCAGTTATTAATGAATTATTCACAGTGTATCAGTATTCAGAATTTGATATCAAGTAAATATAACAATGGATTTGGTTTCAATAAATTTGATTAATTATCGCCTGATAACAACAAGGTAACTAAGCAACCAAAAAATTTGGACACATCGATGATTGATAAAATAGTGAAAAAGTTAATAAAGTTTCAACTTGTATTTCTTTTTGTTAACCTTTTATGTGATTTATTTCAAAATTAGTTGATCAGTAACCTATCATTAATATTTATTGGTTCAGTAATTAGTTTTTGATATTGATTTGTTCAGTAACTAGTTATTGATAACATATTGTGAGTGTGTGAATAACCAAGTATTTTAAAGGGAAACGATTGAGAGAAAATTTTATTTTTTAAGTGGATTGAGTTGATTCAATATCTGTGTTGAAAGAGTAAATATTATTTAAATATGTCATTTTAATGAATAAGTAAATTATTCAATACCTAATATGTATATAGAGAGCTGTACAGTACTCGGTTATTTGTATACAGTACCTAGTGATTGTTGTTCAGTTATTAATGAATTATTCACTGTGTATGGGTTATCAGTGTTCAGAAGTTGATACCAAGTAAGTTAACTTTTTATGTTTTCTGAAAGTATTATTATTATTATTATTATTATTATTATTATTATTATTATTATTATTATTATTATTATTATTAATATTATTATTATTATTTTATTAATATTATTATTTATTATTATTATTTTATTATTTTTTTTATAAGGATGGGTTGCTGCAGAGTGGAGGAGATGGGTTGCTCTTGCGAATGACTACTACCTACCTTAGGCAATACTATGTAACACTGAAACTCAAAAATTTAATTTAATAAAGTTCTTTGAAAAAAGTTTTTGAAAAATTTCTTTGAAAATTTGATCGTTATCAACATGTATAAAAAAGTAATAGTAAAAATTATACTAAAAATTTGATTGTAAGATTACATTAAAAATTTTTTCAATTAAAAACATGTGTAAAAATTTCATTGTAAAATTATCGTAAAAATTTCATCTTTAAAAATTATATATAAAAAATTCATCGATAAAATTATACTAAAAATTCTATTTAAAAATCATGTATAAAAAATTCCATTGTAAATTTATGTTAAAAATTTTATCATTTAAAAATATGTATAAAAATTGATCGATAAAACTATACTAAAAATTTTATTTAATAAATTTCATCATGCAATATTGTCGACTCTTTAACTTTAAAAATTCTTACCTTATGTAATTTGCCTACTATAACTGCTTTTAAAATTTTCAGCTACAAAAATTACCCTTATGTAACTTAACTGTTGACTCTCTATTTAATTTTAAAAAATTCTTACCTAACCTACCACACTTTACTCTAGGCACATTAGATTACTTTAAGAACCTTAATTTACTTTATGAACCATAATTTACTTAAATGTACCCCAATGTACTTAAATTGACTTTCAACCCTTTAATTTACTTTAATTTACCTTAATGTACTCTAATGTATCTTAATTTACTAGAGGAACCTTAATTTACTCTAATATACTTAAATGTATTCTAATGTACTTTAATTTATCTGAATTTACTTTAATATACTCTAATGTATCTTAATTTACTTTAGACCCTTTAATTTACCTTAATTTACTTTAATATACTCTAATGTATTCTAATGTACTTTAATTTATCTGAATTTACTTTAATATACTCTAATGTATCTTAATTTACTTTAGACCCTTTAATTTACCTTAATTTACTTTAATATACTCTAATGTATTCTAATGTACTTTAATTTACTTTAGGTATTTTAAATTATTTTTATCTAGGGCCTAAATTTGCCTATGAAAATTGTGTGAACAAATATTTCAAGTGTTTTTTTTAACAAGCCTATAAAATACCCCTGTCAATTTTTTATCAGTAGGCGATTCAAGCCATTTTTATTTTATGCCTATATTTACCTAAAGAAAGTATTGAGACCAAATATTGCATTAGTTTTTATTACGAATTAAAAATATCCCTGACTATATCACATCTTAGGTGATTTGAGCCAATTTTAATTTTATGCTTTTTTTTATCAGTAGCCGATTCAAGCCATTTTTATTTTATGCCTATATTTACCTATAGAAAGTATTGAGACCAAATATTGCATTAATTTTTATTACGAATTAAAAATATCCCTGACTATATCACATCTTAGGCGATTGGAGCCAATTTTAATTTTATGCTTTTTTTTATCAGAAGGCGATTCAAGCCAATTTATTTTAGTCTTTTTCAAAAATACCCCCTGACTATAGTGTGATTAAAAAAAAAATTTTGTGAATGAAAATACCCTCTCTGACCATTTTAGGCGATTTGAGCCAATTTTAATTTTATGTTTTTTTATCGTTAGGCAATTCAAGCCTATTTATTTTAGTCTTTTTCAAAAATACCCCCTGACTATAGTGTGATTAAAAAAAAATTTATTCAAAAAAAATATTTCAATTTTATTTCAAAAATTCGCCCAAATTTGAATTTAAAAAAATGTTCCAAAAGTTTGAATTCAAAAAAAAATCGCGCCAAAAACTCGAAAAAAAATTTCGAAAAAAATACACACAAAAATTAAAATACACACAAAATTAATTAAGTTGATTACATCATTATGTAATCAAGATAATCCGAAATTTAATCTGTAAATAAACCCCCCCCCCCTATGTGTTTTTTATGTTGCCGTAAGCTCCTAACTACCTACTGTTATGATGTATTGTAAAGGAAAATTATGACACTATGATGTACTATGCAGCAATAAAAGTATTTAAATAAAAATGAATTTTTTGCGTCGAAATTTTTCTGGCCCACAGCCGACATATCATGCAAGATATCAACTTATCACATCCTATCGAACTGTGTAAGTGCGTTTATAATCGCCAATAGTTCGTGCCCGTGAAGGGTACGGCGTGAGAACGCAGTAGCTGGAACGTAAAATTATCATTCCGTATAGGGGAGAAATTATATTCACATACAGCTAAAAGTTAAAACACCGAGTAGTCCAGTGGGCACTTATTAATTTGTAATATAAACACAACGTGCCTAGGATCAATTAAAGGGGAAGGTGACGGGGAATTAGAGAATAAAATCGTTGCTATGATCTAATATTATGCCATAAATAAATTTAATTAAAATAAATCCGTGGAATAAATGTAATTAACCTTTAACCCTCAGATGAAATTGAATTTTGAACTAAACCCACAAATTTTGAAAATTAAAAACGTTAAACCAAACTCATACTATTAGTTATAAACATAAAGATCCTCGATGAATGTAGAATAATCCAAGTTTCGATTTCTATGTAAAAATAACAACCCTCAATAACAACTCTTCCACATTTAACACAGTAGTTCGATAAGAAAATTCCAAAATCTTAACCAACTAGGTAAAACCTCGACCATGACCCCTAATATCAAATAAACATATAATTCTTACGACGCGATTCGAATATTTACAGTGATAAAAACTCGTCCTTGTGCGAAGAGTGACTCGACGACCACAAAACCTGGAACGAATTGACTTTGTCATTTATCAACATTCTAAACATGGATCAATATACCAAACGCAACAATGACGACTCTCCAATTAGACTTCGGGAAGACGAAATCTCGATGGAACCAAAACCCAATAATCGAAGGGGTGAGACTCATTTTTTTTAATTGTCCTTAAATTAATGAGATACTTGAGGCTTAGGCACGAGGTAATAGGCGAATTTCAGGACGAGACGAGTACCTCAAATCAGAACATTTAAATCCTTCTCATTTATCGAAAAAATAAAATTTATTTGTCTAAATATGGATTTTTCTCATTATTCCTGTCGAACATAGTGTGGGGTTACTAGTGTTCGATATGACCTTGACCCCAATCATATAAATACTAACTGCCTGCCACTGTTTACCCGTTGCTAGGCAACGTTGGTACTGTAATCAATGGTTCTGTGACCGTCAAAGGTGAGCTTTGTTTCCAAAACTGATAAGACCCGGTCTACAGCTGGTTCAGCAAGCTACCGTTAGAAGGTTTGCGCTCGACTTAGTTTTTTTAGGTCCCTTACTTATTTAACTTCACATCACCTCGTCTTTATTCCTTAGAAGCTTGTATTAATAGACACACATGGTAAGATAAGAACAACAAAAAGGTTTTATTTACTAATTTATTTCGTTTGTCAATTTAATTTTGTCCTAATTGTGCTAACACAAACACAAAGACAAAATATTGAATAGATATGAAATCAACAGCGACTTAAGTTTCTCGGGTTAGTTTAACTAATGACTATAAGACAACAATTTTTAGCATAACAAGTTTATTAAAGATTCGGTATGCACAAAATAAAAATTTAATTGTTAGACGGCTGATTTCTCGTGAGTCGGCGGCGTCAGTATGCATATTCCTCGACGCCCCGATCCGCCAGAATATCTCGTATATCTGGTTGGAGGAGGCTCTTTGGAACTACTAAGTGAACCAGCGCGTCACTGTCCAGGAGGGCTGGGTCTCGGTGATCATGGTCCACTCAGTAAGCGGGTAAGTACCCGTCTGAACTAGGGATACGCCCGCTCGCGATATCCGGGTTGATTCTTGCCAGTTGTTCTCTTTGCTGATTCTCGAGAAATTAGTAGCGCCTAACTCGAGCTGTTCTAATCTGTGTAGTTCAATTTCCGCCTTCTGCCGGATCTCTCTGGCTGGGTTTCTGCCTGGCTCCCTTTTGATGAGTATACTCGGGAGCTCCACATCGACTTCCAGTCCATTTTCATTCTTATTCGGCCACTCGGGGGTCCCATACGTTGATATGGTATAGCCTCTGTCCCATAAGGCCTGTCGGTATCTTCCGGCGAATTTTGTCGGTACGGTTAGTGTTGTACGGTTCACATCTGCCCAATCATGGGAATGAGTGACTGCTAAAAACGAAATTAAGAGCTATCGGTTTTATCACTTTCTTTTCGTCCGAGATCAATACAGATTTATCATCGAGGTTAGCCAAATTTCTAAACCAAGTCTCAGAAATATATAAATCTGGTTTATTTTATACAAGCTAGCTGTTTCGTGGTTAGCCACGACCTTTAATTAAGTTAAACTACGTTACCTTTTGTAATTATACTTGTGGGATAAGTGAAAATGGCTATGACGAGAATTTAAATCTGGATCTCTTAGGTTTACAAAATTTCTAAGTTAGGTTACGCCGGTTGTAGCCACACCGACCTAGATTCAACCCATTCTATTATATCCACAGTCGTATTTTTAATGTTCTATTACCCGATCCCGAATGCTAATGATAGGTTGCGAATGGTTGTTTTAGATGATGAGTACCATTTTTTCAAAAGGAAATTTAGGTATTTTCATATTTACTAATAAGGCAATTTAAAGTGGATATATATGCGACCATTGGAAATTGAACTCTAGAGAAAATATTCATGCATGTACGAAGGCACAGTCCTATCTTGGGGTTCAAACGACCCGAGCTTTCCACACGATTTAGTGGTTATGTTGATTTTAGAATTTTATTCTGAACAAGAATGAGATCCTCAGTTTAATTAACTAGTGAGAAACGTGACTATGAAAATCATGTTGACTCATTGGTAACATTTCGTCGTTTTGGTACTGAAGTAGCTTTTACTTAAGATTTTCCTGAAGCATCAAATCGTAATTCTCAGTTAAAAAAAAAAATACAACACAACTGTTATCATATAAGTTTATTTTAACATTAAAATGTAGCGGTGGTAGTCTCACTTGTCATGGAATTCTTGGTTGCAGGGTGACTTCGATCTCGATTAGAATTTCCATGGGTTCGGTGTTTAACTACCTCGGATGTTCTTGAATCCAGGTTCCCGCTTCGAGTTATGTTCTTCGTTTTATTTTGTACGGTTTTGTTAGGTATTAGCGTTGTCATCATCAAGTTCTTAGAGATTATGCTACTGTATGCAACTCCATTGAGCATTTATACTTATCGTCAGTAGGTGTGTGCCACGTGGCAGATGTTATCCGCGTGGTGAAATCTGATTCGTCGATTTTCTCTTCACTTCCTTCGTCATTTGGGTAGAGAAAAAACCAATTGAAAATATTCCTAGCTGTTTCGATTCATCACTGACCTGAGGGTGTGTCGAGTTCTTCAACACACAAACGGGTGATCGTTGGATTTTTCGTCTGACAATCGATTAATGCCTATCCATTTTCTAGAATGGTCGATCTGTTTCCTTGGAGATCAATATATATTACTGGGCGTTTTATGAAATTTGTTGATTGGAATTGTTAGTTTTCTGCATTCCTCCACGAGTTGCCTTTTAATTAGAATGCACTTAAGTGGATCTTCTCTCGACGTTGAATGAAACGAGGACTTAATTCTTGGGTGGGATCCTTTGTTGGCGAACGCTCGTCATGGTATTTCATTAGGTAATTTGTAATATTTTAAATTTTTTCATCCTTGGTTGTTTCTAGGAAGGCAAAGGGTAGCGGATATTTATCTTCTAGTCGATGGAATGAATTTTTCGGATACTATTATGGGTCAGATATAATCTGCTTGAATGTTTCAGATGTATTTACCAGAATGTTTTCCTATGCACAATTATGTTTTTTATGAATATCAATTCGATTTTTACCATTGTTATTTTCTGGCATTTTCTCTGTATTTAATTTAGCTTGAACGATAGAGGGTTATGGTTAAGGCTTGTTTGGCTCTCTCGTAGAACTATTACTACACCCTAGGTTACAGGTTCTATTCTTTGTATTTTATCCATTATGAGAGATTTTTATATTGGATAATCATAGACGTCAGAAGTTTTTAGAAGTGTAGATGATTTGATATCGTATACTCATGGCTGTCACCGGTCATCATGAATTAATATCGGCTGAGTTTACTCCTTTTATCATAAAGTTTAGTAGTTTTAGGGTCGAACTCTCTCCTTAATAACAATTTAATTATGGGTGGATTTAATTCTACTATTTTATTTATCCACTCATTAATCCCTGATGGTCATTGACCTAAGTTTTGCCCTCATCCCGGCGTCCTAGTTAACTTGGTTCGGTTCTCATCATACTATCTAATGGGTTCCACAATTACACAATGATTTTATAATAGTTTTTATGGGCAAGTGACTATCCTCCGGGAATTTTCTTTTTAATTTTAGACCACAGTTATTTGAATCTCGTTAAGTTCGCTATTAGTTTATATTTATTCAATCTAATTAATATAGATTATGGATTTGAAGTTCGATGCACCGATTTCCGCAAGTCCCGTTCCCTTTAACCCCAACTTGATCTTAGGACATTTTATATTTTTAGATTTTAAGAGTGCCCACTAGACTACTCTGTGTTAAAATTTTAGCCGATGTGTAAAGAAATTTTAGGTCGATTTTTTGGGAGAAGATAGAAAGGAAGACAACCAAAAATTGCCTCCGATCTTCCCTCTACCCCTATGATAGTGAATGAATTGACGTTTGAGTCCGTCGTTACCCACGGCGAGATCTCTCACGGGCACGAGCTGTTGGCGGACTTACATCACACTTACACTGCTCGATTGTTTATGTCGGATTTTAATAACTTGTCGGTGTGTGGCTGTGGGCCGGAAAAATTTTGACACGGAAAAGATTCATATCATCTATAATATATATTTATCAGATACTAATTTCGGTCCCATTTGTCATCATTAATCATCTCATACACAATTAATATATCAGCAAGTCATTCTTGCTTACTTCGATAGATTCACGTCTTTGAATAGCGTTTCAGTTAGAGTAAAAGTGCTTTTAAGTTTCAACAACTGATTGTTCAGAGTACAATTGACTTAAAACGAGTGTGCTGGTTATTACGAACCGATTTACTTCGATTAAATTCGATTTAATTCAATCTTTTCGAGTGTTCAGGTTGTGAAAAACCGATTAAAATTATGTGAAAATGAATCGGTATATACACCTATTCTGTGACCCTAACCTTGCGTGTTAACTTTGATGTATTAAAACAAAATTTGACCTTGGGAATTTCTCTGTATTTTCTTACTTTAATTTCTTAATTTTTGATTTATTTTGACAATTTATTCTTTTAGCAATTAATTGAATTATTTCTAATTCAAATTAATTTATTTTGGTTCTAATTTTCATGAACTCTTGTTTCTTTAATTAAATTGTCAATTTTGGTCAAATTTCCGTATTTTCGTGTTATTTTTATGTTTGTTTCGTGTGGATCTTGTTGCATTCTGTTAATAGTTTTATTTATTTTGATGTTTTTAATTTTATATTTTAATTATTTCTTTCTCATATTTTGCATGGTTAATTGATGTTTTAGGGTCTGATTTTAAATCTGCGTGCTGTTACCGATTCATTTAAACAAACCTGTGTTCTGGCCCAACAATAGTGAAGCTCTGACGAGGAATTAAAATCTCCCAAGTTTTACGTAACGTGAAGAAACGTCGAGCTTGATAAAATATTCTTATGGACGATAGTGAGGTCGATCAGACTTTTTATTATTCTGATTCTCCCAACAACGATAAGCTTATGTTCGCACTGAATTTGAAATGCCAGCCTCACCCTGATTGACTAGAATTGAGATGATGATTCGAGAGATGATGTGATTTGTATACACAACATTAACCTCACGGAACAATCCAATCTGACTGTGTAATTAAGATAACCCAGCTAATAAGAGGTTTACTACCAAGGTCTTGGTTATCGGTATGGTAACTTTTAATATTTAAATTAAACACCCGCTTAGGTTGTAATTAATTCTAGTCGAATCAACTACTTCCATACACATACATAGCATAGAATCCAATAATCCTGACAATTTACGCAATAAAACTAGTTGAAATATTTAACTTTTTTTTATGCATTAAATTTAAATTGTTTAATATATCATTATAACTCATTTAAATGTTATCTTATTTTAAAGATCCTAAATAAAATTAATTAACTAAGGTTTGGTTTAATTTACCGTTTATTTATTTTACACTACAATGAAATTTTATTTATAAAATATAGATAGTAATTTACCTATTCAAGTCGAACACTTTTGAATAAAAATAATGTCATTTAAAATTGAAGAGGTTTTTGTATTTATATATTAATTATTTATAATCTTAAAAATAAAATATAAAATGTGAATAATAATAGCAGCAATATTAACACGACATTACTGCATAACTTGAGCTTACACCCTCAAAATAATCAACCCAACATGCAAACATTCATTTATGTAAATAGAGAACAGGTTCACCTACGTAGGGTAGGTTATGGAGATTTGAAAATCATTCATTTTTTAACTTGAATAACTTTAGGTTGTTTAATCGTCACAAAAAAATCGACAAAAATCTCGAACCATCCTCTCATGACGATCAGGAGGGCAAGAATAATTATTATAACAACATTCGCTCGGTAAGTGTCACAGAAGAGTCGAAATGCCTAACGTGTTCACAATCCCCGAGTCTTACTCTTTAAGCCTTGAATTCAATACTACCAGCATACATCCTAGGGAAAGTTACGTCTAAAATTCATGACTAAAATAGTGTCCGGTATAATACAGAAAAATAGCTCGATTAATCATTAAAAATCATTTTTTGTTTAGATGATTCGTGGATCGATGCATCCCGGATCACGATGCGCTTTCCCTCACATGCGGAAAATCGTTGCCGTCAAGCCATGTGGGATGCGGGATTTACCGTATCGCAGGACAAAGAATCCAGATTTGGTATCCTGCAACAATCTGAGGAGGTCGAGGTCCCTTTTGTTGCCATAGAACTGGAGCCAGGCCGCTATCCGTCCAGAGAAATTCGGAGTCAGGCTGAGTTCCTCCTCACTCGTCTTGAGGAACATCAGCGGCAGACTGACATTCAGGTGGATCAAGCTAGATGCTATTTAGCTAATGTCAACGACGACATCGTGGCAGGTAGAATCGCCAGTACGGACGGATATGCTCCTTCGTACAACACATCGTTCAACCTCGACGATGAGAGACTAAACTCCACGGCCATCAACGTAGTGGTCCCGCGGAGGATCCTTCCCCGTGGTATGAGAATGGAGAAAGAGCAGACCGAGGAACACCGCGAGCACCCTTACGCTCGAACGGCCCCAAAACGAAATGATTATAGACATCGTCGTGATTCACATTATGAATAATTATCAATAATAAAACATCTTAGTTAATTATGAGTTTCTTGTTTGATTAAAACTTTCAATGATGACGACTATAGGATTCTATAATTAATGATTAAAATTAAAAAAACTGAGGTGAAATAATATGATCTAATAACGCTCTTTTGTAGACATGGAGCCAATTAAAATCCTGCAACAAGAATTGGACCACGCGCATAAGATCAACAAAAGTTTCTACGAATAAATCCTGCAGTTGACAAAGGAGGTTCAACAAATCAAAGCGACTTGGGTAGTGCCGAAGAAGGTAAAAATGCTCTACCAAAAGATAACAGCGGCACAGAAGGGCTGGTCAGAGGAGAAACAACTCAACCAGACCTTGAGGACACAGATAAGGGGTCTGGAAGTGACGATCTCAGCCTGTCAAAAAGGCGCAGCGGTGACGTACCCTCTCGTCATCGTCCCTGCCGAACTAGCTTATAGAGATACGGCAGTTACTCCGAAAACTACCCCAAAGCCCAGCATCCATCGACCAGGAAGAAAGGAGCGAGCCAAGCGTCGAGCCGCTTGACACCCCAACTAGAGTGTAACTAGTATCATTAAATACAGGTTTCCTTTTGTGTTTGTTTGTTTCTTTTGTTCCGTTGGCTGATCGAAACAGTACAATGTTAGTACAAACGAGAATAAATAACGAGAGTCAAGTAATTGAATGTGGATTGAGTAAGATCAAACAGATAATGATGGGACCAGAATAAATAAAGCACACGCAGGCCTTCTAACGGTAGTGTGTTGGACCCAGCTTGAGGTCGGGTCAGAGTAGTTCCTCTGTGACGCTCACCTTTGGCGACCTCAAAACCCATGGTTACATTACCAACGTTGCCTAGCAACAGGTAACCATTGGGCGCAGTGAATGTTTACATCTGGGGTCGAGGTTATCAAAATCATAAACCTCACAATAGGTCTGACTGCATAGTGTCCTTCTTTAAGCCATTCAATTAACCCAACACAATAAAATTTATTGCCAATTTATATATCACAACTTTATTTACAACTTTCACAAATATCGATTCAATTCACAATACTCTACACAATTACTCTGCACGATTTCACAATATTTTAATGATTAAGTATACGTCTTCCAAAGGGAGATGTCCTTGTCTGCTGCGCAAGAATTTCATCTCACAAATCAGGTCACCCGCAAACTAAATTGATTTTGGCATTTTTGACATCTTTTTCCAAAAGCAAATTAGATATTTCTGGGTTTCCATTTGTTTACAATAATTATTTTGGTGGCAGGTTCTCCTTTTATTCCGGGTTTCCTTCGTCAATCAATTTCATTTACCGTAATTAGAAAATTTGTTGACGTTCCGGGTTTCTCACACTGTTCGGGTTTTCTGTTGACTCGGACTTCCCATTAGCTCGGGTTTCCAATTAGCCAATTAACTTTTAATTAATTTCTATTTTTATTAAATATTTCCTTTTCGAGAACCACCGATCGATTTAATTTTATTATATTTGGATTCGTCTCGTCATTTGGCATCCGTCCATACCCTTTTCCCCAATATATATTTATTTTAAAATTTTAATTGATTTTGCCTTTTTAATTATTATTTCGAATATCAATGTTTTTATTGATTTTCCATTTTACTTTTGTAAAATGTTATGGTAATCGTTTTATGTCAAGAGAAAAAAATATTATAAAAAAAATAGTTTAAAAATATACACTAATGAAAGTGTAAGTTCGATAAGCTTTTTTTATTTATTGCTTATGATTAATGCACTAACGCGTACCTTTGATTTATGAAATGAAACGAAATTCATATATGCCAAAAACATTTGATTTTGATACTGAAACGAACAATTCTCATATTTTAGAATTTATTTAATTATTATTTAAACTTTTATTATACATTTCAGTACTAATGATGCTACTGTCAAACAAGTTCCATATTACAAGTTCAAAGATGTGAATGAACCAAACTGCTTCATTGTCTATTACAACTGTTACCCGTAGCTCAAAATTATACCAATGACTTGTAAACAAGCCAGAAAATTTATTACATAATTTACGTCTATGTAATACTAATCTACATCATTTTATTTCACCATGTTGTGAGTATTGAAAAGATTTTGTCAAAAATTAAATTATATTACATAATACGAAATAATTTAATTAATTACATTAGTGACTACTTTCAAATCACTGAAAAAGATGATTTGCAAGATATTATGATTACATACATATGTATATATAATTGTAGGACTCATTAATTAATTTAATAAACAATCCTCATTACAAAATACAATAAACCTAAAATATATAAAGGAAAAAACGACAATCGCATTTCAGAATTGCATAAGTCATTAAAACAACAAGTATAAACTGAAGCACCCAAATTCCCATCCACACATTCAGATTGTACGCAATATCTGCTCACAGTGACATCCCTGTACTTGTTCATACAACCAGTGCATCCGGTTAGCACCTTGACTTTGTCTTTTTGAAAGGTAATCGAACAGTCCTTACAAGTGTAGCAGGCAAATGTTTTTTCTGGTTTATCGGTTGTGCCTACAAAATTATAATTAAAGTGTTTTTTCACTTCGCATTTCAATACAGTTACTGGTGTGAATAATAATAAATATACTTAAACACAAGATAAACATTTTTCATCGATAATTCTATCAAAATTTAATAGAAAATACCAATTTCTTTAAAATTCAAACACGATTTATTTTTAACATAATTACGTTAGTTAAACAAATATAAAGATTAAAATTCTTAAAATAGAAAAAAAGTTTCTTTTCTCTTAAAAATAATTAAATTTATTAGTCTAAAAAAGTTAAATAAAGAAACTTACTTGTTTATTTAACCTTTTTTGATAATTGACATGATAATTTCTAAAGTTTTTACAACATTAACATATTTAAATTATCTAGTATTTAAGTAATTGATTATTTAGCATTTGTTGTGAAATAAATCTTGATTGAAATTAATTCGTTTAAAAATAAGTTTGATGTATATGGAGACCACATCGAAAATAAGAATATCAACGCAGTTACAAAAACATCGAATTAAATAATCGAATATCTACCAAAATGTCAAATCAAACATTCAACGTTATATGGACGCGATCCAAAGATTTTGAAGAATGGTTTTTGACAAATGGACAGCAATTGACAAGAACATTCGATGTAGGTCAACTGGGGTGGTGCAAAGACCAATGGATATGTCACCGTATTCCTTTCTTCGCTAGCCATTAGAGCCGTTTCCAGACTCCGATACTTAGTTCGCTGGGTTTGTTTTTCTTGCTGCTTCTTTTGGGCCTCTGTTTTTTGTTGATATAATTTCTTTGCATGACCAGGCTCGAACTATGTACCTTTAATCAGACACACTTCGCGGCTCATTTGTAGTAGTTGTTGTTGAAGATTTTCATTATTCTTAAGGAGATGTTTTTGTTTGTTTTCCAGCCAGTAAATCCTATCCATCGCTGAAATAAAATAGTCATTAGTGCATATTTATCCACTTGTAACCAGTGTGAAGTTTTTATGGTATGATGTCAGCGTCCTTGACCCCATATTAAAATTGTTGTCTTTCCCCCAATGGTTACCCGTTGCCAAGCAATGTTGGTAATGCAACCACTGGTAATGGAATCGCCAAAGGTGAGTGCCCTATAGGAACTGCTAAGGCCCGATTCCATAGCGGGTTCAACGCACTACCGATAGAAGGTATGTGTGCGATTTTACCTCGGTCTCTTTTACTTTAGTTTTCCCTCATTCGGTCGACTATCTATACTGTCGTGCGGGAGTTACTCTCAGTTTTGGTTAATTAATTGCAATTATTTTTAAATTAATCAACTATAATATTTATTTATCAGGACATGCTCAGTATTTTTGTTCTACAAGTCTCACCGCCCGTCGTTTCGCCCTTTCAATCTTTCCCGGACGTCGTTGAGGTGGTTTGCCACGGTTGTAGTTGTCTTTGTTGAGTCTTGATACGCCACCTGGGCCGGTGCTAAGACCAGGGGGTATGTGACAGCTTGGCCTTCTTGGCAGGCTGCCAGTGCCACCTCCAGGCCGCGAATTTTCATGGCCTGTGTTATTCGCTTCTCTTCGGTCCATCCTTGTTGGGCGGCTATCACTCGCTCATATAGGGTTTTGCTCTGGCTGGCTCTATCCATGTCAATTTTAATTGATGGATTTCCCTGGTTAATTGTAACAATTGTCTATGAATATCGGTATTCTCCTTGCGTGCATCTTTGAGAGCTGTATTAAATATTGTACTAGGATCCATCTTTACTTGGGCGTCGGTCCGACGCTCCATCGTGATCTCTTCATTTTTCCTAACCGGAGAGAGATGGTTCCTGACTCGAGAAGCAATTCGCCTGTTAGAATTCATTTCAATATTTCACTGCGATTTGTGAATTTCCGACTCTGACTATCGTATTTATATTACAACTTCTGCCCCGCAGGTGTGTCTGAACTCATGTTCAGGTCAGGGCATACAATGTGTGTGTTCTATTCCTACCAGAGATTTTCTGTTGATGTGGAATTTTCTCTACCCACTTATTGATCACAATCGAACAGATCCGCCACGTCTATCATTTATTCAAAGTGAATTTTACCAGTTTGATTTCTCTTCTATCGATTAGTCCTAAGACAACGTTGTTGGTTATTCGTCGGAATTTGGAACCTTATTATATGTCTGAACTTCTTCAGATTAGATGAATTTACTTATATTCACTGCATAAACATATTTCCGATTTCAGTTTCGCACCTCACAGAAGCGAGATCCCTTTGTTATTTATGCCAAGCCTCAAAAGTCACTGATGTTACTAAATCTCTCATATATTTTTCCTCTAATTCGTTGTGATGCCGTTCATTGTTAATTTATGATTAACTTCTATATGCTTGATGTGATCATTATGTATCGGTTGTTACATTCGTTTATTTAAATTTTCGCTTTTTCTATTTATGATTGATTAGCGGGTATCTCTAAAGGGTAGTTTTCACAATGTTAATTCGGGACGCAATGCGTATTTCGTCTGGTCGGTGCTGTATTTCATGTCGTTTTTTACTTAAATTGACCGTTTCCTCCGGTGGAAAATTCATCTTTATACCTATTACAGTTCGTGAGTTATCCTATACCCAAGCGGAGCTCTATCACTTATTAACAGATTTGGTTTGATTCTAATGCGGATAGTTTCTATTCCCGACTGGTGTGAGTAATATTATGCTATTATTTATTATTTTTGCTGAGATTAATTATAATTTTAGGCGGAGGGTTGAATAGTGATTGATCTCTATGGTTAGATAATCGCTAATTTAGAAATAGACAGAGCAACTGGTTGTGATAAAAGTGTCGTCGACAAGGATAATAACGCTATTTTCATTAATTGGGCCATTTATTTACCATGATTAACTTCTACGTGGCGACGAATTTTTTGGTGGTACTATTATCTGGAGTTAAGTCATTTTATACCCTTGACTTCGATGTTCGCAGCATTAGCTTCTTATCACCTTCCTTGGTTACAGTTTGAATTTATGCCAATTAGTTATCGGAGTAGTTAATTCTCGCAAGTCTTTTCATATGATATGGTGAATTTTTATTTAGTTAAAGCATTTTTAACATAACAATTATTTCCGCATTCTTTCCCCTTCTTCCTTCCCTTCGATTTGACCTTAAGAAAATTATGTTAATATTATGATTTTAAGAGTGCTCACCGAGCTACTCAATGTTTATGATTTTTAGCCGTTATGTTTGATGATTTTTGGTCGAAATTATAGGAAAATGAGTGGTGGAGGAGCAGCCAAAAGACTACTTCCCCTCCTCCCAATTTCTCCTATAACGGATATTATTGACGTTTAGGCCCTGCGTTATTCACGCCGGAACCTTGACGGGCACAGGCTATTGGCAGATAAACTGCACCTACACAGCCTGAATTGTATGTTGATTTTATTTTCTTGCGGTGCATGAGTAGCTGTGGGCCGGAAAAATTTCGACGAAAAAATTCGTTATTTCTATTTCATAATATTTATTGACGAAATCAGTTGCAATTAGCATAGCACATTTCATCATCAAATCATATTCAAGGCTTTCCCCACGCCGACGCCCAAGCAGAGCTCCTACGAGGTTACAAGGACGCGACGTGGAGATGGTTTACGAGCATTCCTTCAATTACATTGCTAAGATTTGTCTTCAGATTTCAAACTGATTCTTCCGAATTAAATCGAGATATATTATCTGAAAATGAATCGGTATATATACCTATTGTATGACCGTAACCTTGCGTGTTAAATTTGATTTAGTAAAACAAAATTTGACCTTGTGATTTTCTAGTATATTCTATTCTTAGTTTTATTATTTTTATAATTTAATTTGACAATTTTCTTTTTAACTTTTAAATTGAATTGTTTCCAACTCAAATTATTTAATTTTTGTTCCATTTTTTTGGATTTTCCCTATTTAGTAAATTGTCAAATTTCTGTCAAATTTTCGTGTTCTCATGTTATTTTTATGTTTATTTCGTGCGGATCTTGTTGAACTTGGTTATTATTTTAATTTATTTTTGTGTTTTATGATTTTATATTTAATTGTTTTCTTTCTCATATTTGAGCATGGTTAGTTGATGTTTTATAGGTCCGATTTTAAATCTGCATGTTGTATTTGCGTGTGTATTACCGATTCATTTAAACAATTCTCAAGGCCGTTTGTGTTCTGGCCCAACACCAGCAAAATTAATAATAGTGATATAAAAGTTATAAGTAGATGTAGTTGGTTGAATGAAATTCAATCACATAAATAATCCTTTTTATTAATTATCTTTTTATTTAGTTTGAGCAGGCCCTATATCAGTGCTACTCATCATGTTATGCTCTATGTCTCAAACAATAGAGTTTAAAAGTCAAACTACCCCAGATTTTGAATTAATTTACAAGCCACTACTTAAAAATGTCGATTTTGCTTATATGTTAATACCTTGATTTAATGTATGTGATATCAAAAAATGTTTGTAAAAAATCAAAATTATAAGGTGAAGATTGTATTGAGACGATGTAAATACAATAAATAGATCTTGGTTAGAGCTAAATCTTCAGTGTTAAGAAATTGTTTCAATCATAATGTGGGGTTATATAGGTACTCGGTATGCATGACCTTGACCCCAATCATAAACTTTCTTCTAACTGCCACTGGTTACCCGTTGCTAGGCAACGTTGGTACTGTAACCATTGGTTCTGTGACCGTCGAAGGTGAGCTTTGTTTCCAAAACTGCTAAGACCCGATCTACAGCTGGTTCAGCGAGCTACCGATAGAAGGTCTGTGCTCGTCTTATCTTCTTAGGTCCCTTACTCTCTTTACTTTACTTTACATTGGCTTTATTCCTCAGAAAATTGTATTAATAAATATACATGGTAAGATAGAAATGACAAAAAGGATTTTATTTACTAATTCACTACATTATCAATTTAATTTTTGTCCTAATTGTAATCTACATTGTTTCTGCTTTTTTCTCTCTGCTCGTCCTGACCTTGCGCGAGACTTTGGTTGGAATAATGGTTGTGCCGGATTTGTCGCACTCTGGTAAGCTACCTGGGCTGGGGCAAACACCAGCGGGTAGGAATGGCCTGTCCTTCCTGACTCGCCGCTACAGCTACTTCTAGCCCACATATCTGGACCTTCTGGGCTTAGTTCAGGGCTCTCTCTTCCTGTCAGCCCATCTGTGCAACATCGATCTTCTGGTAGAGTCGTTTCACTCTGATCGGTTCGGACCAGGTGGCTTTAATCCATTGTAACTCCCGACTTAATTGCAAGCACTGCTGATGTAGGTTCGTGTTTTCCTTTCGGAGGTCCTTTAATTCTTTGCTGATTTCTCGCATGGCCATCTTAGTTGCGATGTCTTAATAATAAATTAGACATAAGATAGGTTTCGGAGATTTCATTTAAATGCAAAAATAAAACAAGATCCTAGTCTCCACCTGGTGGTCGTCTTACGCGTGGTAACCATCCGGAAACAGGTTCATCATTCACCTTATCTAGTTTCCGCGTGCCATTTTATTATCCAGATTAATAAAGAAGAGTTACTGATACAACAAGTTTATTGAAACACAGATAAGAACAACAAAACACAAAAATTAATGGATTGTATTATAAGTCCTCGATCTCAGTGTGGTTGTTTGTCGAGGAAGCGCCTCCGCGAATAGGCGTGCTCTTCGACGCCCCGATCCTCCAGTATATCCCGGATGTCCAGTTGGATGAGACTTTTTGGAACTACTAGATGCACTGGCGCGTCGGTTTCGAGTAACGCCGGGTCTCTGTGATCGTAGTCGATTCCGTAGGAGGGCATATATCCGTCCGAGCTGGGGATGCGTCCACTGGCGATATCCCGATTAATCCGAGCAAGGTGCTCCTTCTGCCGTCTCACCAGAAATCAATATCGCCACTCTAGTTGCTCTAGGCGGTGGAGCTCGCCTTCTGCCTTTTGCCGGATCTCGCGCGCGGTGTTCCGACCTGGCTCTCGCTTGATCAGGATACTGGGGAGTTCGACATCATCCCCAAACTAGTTGGCTTTTCGTTTCTGCCACTCGGGGGTACCATAAGTCGATATGGTATAACCCCAATCCCACAGGGCTTGTCGATACCTTCCAGCAAATCTGGTCGGCACCGTCAAGGTGGTACGATCCGCATCTTCCCAGTTATCATGTTGCGTACCTGTTAATGGCAAATAAAATATATTATCGTTGGTTCCTTTTTCTCCTCAAAAATTTATAAATTGAGTTTAATTTCTCGTCGGTACAGGGTTGTTCGAAGTTCTTACTAATTGGCTTTCTCCGATAGTTTTACCAAATTGAACGTTTATATGGAACAGGCTTGAATGAGGCTTCTCACCTGTGGTGACTCTGAAGAAAAAAGGGGACGGGTTTCTCGATGAGATCCAATCAATCAAGTATTCCGCGTCAGCACTGGATGAAATGGAATATTGTCATGGGATTGTTGTAAGAGTTACTTAACTAATTAGCCACAAACTCCGTTTAAGGCTTTGGCCGCCTCTGACGGGTGATAAAATACGTCGCGTGATATTACTGCCATGATCATAGAATTCAGGTTAAATATTCCTACACGTTTCGAATTCAAAACAACCCAAGAAAAGGTGACGACGGGTAGTTCGAAAACCCATCTACTTACCATGACTAACGAATCTCATGTTTCCAACGTTTTACATATCATACTTACAAAAATTCTATCTTCTGGAGGCTCAAATACACTTTCTGGCATGACAGAAAATTGAGTAATTATCATTGATCCAAATACCTAAAAGCATGAACTAAATGTTTCTCTCATTATGAAGTATTTGAGGTTTGTTTTATTTAATTGTTTCTTGGATTCCTTAATTTAGTTAGATCGTTAGGTGCCACCTTGTCTGGGAAATGACCCTCTGAATAATCGACCTCGTCAAATCGTGTTGCTGGGGATCCTCTCTGGTAAATCGTCGGATTCGACGAAGGGATTCTTTGTCTCCCAACTATATATATTTGTGGATTCATGCAAACCTTTTTCGATATTTTTTGTTCTAAATGAATAAATGTTCGGAATTGTTGTTGAAAATGTTGTTAATTTTTTAAGCCTATGTTTGGACTACGAAGTGCGTGTAGATTGATAAGATTCATCAAGACAAAAATCAATTTTTGATTCTATAACGCCAACTAAGTTTTATATTATGACAATTTATACTGCGGGTGTAATTTAAATAAAGTGGTTACTTATTGACTGAGGTCTCCTGATATTTTTATGAATTGAATTTACTATTAGATAATAAATAATTCGGGCATTTATTTACGGCTTACTGGTGATGTGGACGAGCCATTGCGTGGTTAAAATTTATTAACGGGTTGATTTTTGGGGAACAGTGGCTTGGGGACTTTTCTTGTCATATTTATCCGATTTATTAAACTTATTATTGGATTGTGCGATTTTTATTTAGCTAGGACTCTAGTTTGCATCGTCCATCATGGTTATTAAACTATTTTTGAGTCTTATCATTATTTAACCAACGATTTATTAGCGATCCATTTCTTTCATTTTTATTATCAACCCTGATTTTTTATGATTAATAAGAGCTTGATGCATCGATTTCCGCTAGCCCGTTCCCTTTAACCTCAAGTTGATCTTAGGAAGAATTTTATGTTGATATTAGATTTTAAGAGTGCCCACTGGACTACTCTGTGTTAATATTTTAGCAGTTGAGTAATAAGATTTTAGGTCGATTTTTCTGGAGTAGGTGGAAAGGTAGGCTACCAAAAGATTGTACCCCCAATCTCCCTGCTGCCCCTATGGAAACGAGTGAATTTACGTTCGAGTCCGTCGTTACCCACTTCGAGATCTCCTACGGGCACGAGCTGTTGGCGGACTTACACCGCACTTACACTGCTCGACTGTTTATGACGTATTTTAATAACTTGTCGGTGTGTTGCTGTGGGCCGGAAAGATTTCGACATAATGAAGTTTATAATATCAGTAATATATATATATATATATATATATATATATATATATATATATATATATATATATATATATTTTCAATACCAATTTCAGTTCCATTTCATTGATGCTCATGTCATACACAATTACAATAACAGCAAGTCATTCTTGCTTACTTTTGATAAATTCGCGGCTTTGAATAACGTTAATAACGACAAGTGATTCAAGTTCTTTAAACGGTTATAAGTTTCCAAAAAACTGAGTGTTCAGAGTAAATCTGATTTTAAGTTTCAAAAAACTGGTTAAAAACGAGTGTTTATTTGTTTTGTTTTTGTTAAAATTATGTGAAAATGAATCGGTATATGTACCTATTCTGTGACCCTAAACTTGCGTGTTAATTTTGATGTATTAAAACAAAATTTGACCTCGAGAATTTCTTCTATTTTCTAACTTTATTTTCTTAATTTTTGATTTATTTTGACAGTTTATTCTTTTAACAAATAATTGAATTATTTCTAATTCAAATTATTTTATTTTAGTTCTAATTTTCATGAACTCTTGTTTCTTTAATTAAATTGTCATATTTCGGTCAAATTTTCCGTGTTTTCATGTTATTTCTATGTTTGTTTCTTGCGGATCTTGTTGCATTCTGTTAATAGTTTTATTTATTTTTATGTCTTTAATTTTATATTTTAATTATTTCTTTCTCATATTTTGCATGGTTAATTGATGTTTTAGGGTCTGATTTTAAATCTGCTTGCTGTGTTTGCGTGCTATAACCGATTCATTTAAACAAACTGTGTTTTGGCCCAACAATAATATACCTAAAATAAGATGTCATATACTTGAGAAAAATTATGATTTATCAAATTTTAAAAATCCATTATTTTTGAAATTGCCCCAACTGGGGGCTCAGATGAGAAGCACTGCACTACATTATCTTTTAACCCAGTGTCTAGAAGAAAATCAATACTGAAGTTACATATTAAAAGTTTGATTCCAATTAATGAGCGACGAGGAGAAAAGACAATAGCAGAGATATTTCAGATAAAAAATGGAAGAAGTTAGAGTAAAATAACTTTAAATAATACAGAAGTAGATATGTTATGGGATCCTGGAGCTCCGATAACAGTCATGAACAAATTTTGTTGGAGAAAATTAACCTTCAACGTAGTGCTTTACTATTATGTGGAGTATTTTTAAATGGAGGTGAAGATTCATTGACACGTATGACTATACCAGCCATTAAAATCATGTGACCAAAATTATTACAACGGTTGTTCTTAAAGAGATTAAATCCAAATTCATAAGTGGTATTGATGCAATGAAAGAGACTGAAGTAAGGTTGATGAAGATTAATTATATAGAAACTTCATTTATAAATAAAATTCACATTGATGAAGCTATAATAAACAAAGCTCTGATGGCGGTGACAGGTAAGAAAAACAAAGACTATGAAGGAATGATCAGGAAATAAGATGAAATTTGCATGACATCAACATCTGATTTAGGGTTTACTAATTTAGTATGACACGAGATGCGGACAGCAGGAGGTGTAATAAATCAACATCAATCACATCAACCAATGCATACGGAAAAAGAATTGAAGATCTGATAAAAAAATTAATAAAAGCAAATGTGATCCATCGTTGTAAGAGCTCTTGGAATTTTCCCTTAGTGATAGTGGGAAAGAAAAATGGATCCATAAGAACGTTTGTAAACCAGGTTTTACTAAACTATGGTGTTCCGTGGAGCCTAAATAGATATTTCCCAAAGATTTGGAGTAAATTTAGCAAATTGAACATATTCTACTTCATAATGAAAGACGAGTGACTGTTAAACTTCATTTAGTTTTATGACATCAAGAGCAGGCAAAGATTTTTAGTACCGAGAAGTAGGTAATCAATAAAAAAAATTTGTAATTTAAGAATTCCAAAATCATCAGAGTCATTAGGAGTTTTATTTATTTGTATTTTTATGTTTATTAAATAAATGATATTTATAATATTATTTATAATATTATAAATTACCCAACCTAAAAAATAAGCTAAGTGTTTCGCCAAAATTTTCGAATTTGAAAACTTTTCCATTGCTGAAAACGTTTGGTAAACCCTGATGTAGACTATTATGGATTGAATGCATTAAATGAAAAGCAATCTTTTCCTAAGCATAATACCAAATGTTTACTGAACTATCTCGCGGATGCAATGGTATTTTCGTCAATTGATTTAGGTCAAGCATACTATTAAGTAGAACTGACTCCAGAGTTTCAAGAAATCACTGCATTTAGTACAAAAGAAGTGCAATGATGCTTTTATAGGTAACCGTTTTGACTAACAACAGCTCCTGTGACATTTCAGCTATTAATGCACATAGTATTGAATGAATGCTATTCAAAATAGTAGTAGAATATATATAAAAACCTAAAAGGGATCAAGATGAGATACAAGAGGAAATATTTTAAAGAATTTAAATGGTAAAGTTGAAGAAAAATCCAGAAAATGCAAATTTAATAAAACAGAATTGTGTTTCATGGGGGATTCAACTGACGCAAAGAGTATTCAAGCAAACAGAAAGAAAATTTAAGAAATTGAGAAAGCTGAAGTACCAAAATATTTTAAACAGTTAAGGTTGTTTCTCGGATTAACAAAATGCTATCGTTGATTTATCCAAGACTATGCCCGACTTGCATCGTAACACAGTAACTATACACCAAGTCACGATGAGACAAATCACCTATAATATTAAAAGGAAATTAATAAATTTATGACATATAAACACACTAACTCACCTTGAGGTTGTTTATAAAAGTCACTGAAATAAACCCTACACCAAGGGTTCCCGACCGGGGGTCCATGGACCCCGTAGGGGTACGTGGAGCATTTCTCGGTGGTACGAGAAGCGCGGCCGGTATGAAAATTTTTTCGAATTATTGATATTTTAACAATAGTGATTCTGTCATAGTGATTTATAAGTGGCAATCAATGTATACTATCATTGTCACCAATCGCCAAGGATTGTAATGAATGGTGATTTTTCGAACTAATATATTTTTTATTACCTACTCTTTACTAACTGTTAAATTTATTGAAATTTATTATCCATAGACCATAATTATAAATCATAATAAGTACGTACTTAAGTAAGTATTATAAGAAAAGAACTAAGAGCCAAATAGAATTTATATATAAAATAAACTACTACGTACCCACACTGTTTAAAATTTACAAAACTACTATTTTATCCTATTTAAATTTCATATATATTTCTTAGCAAATATTAACTAATTTTGCTCTCAGCAGTCTTAGTTTAATATATTTTGCTGAGAAATTTACATATAGTTTAAATAGGTTAAAGTAGTGTTAGTATGTAAATTGTGAGAATCTAATAAAAAAGTTGCGTGGGATTTGAATAGAATCACAATTCAAAATCGATGACAATTGACTTGGGCTGTTGCCTACCTATTGAAAATAAATAAATAATAAATGAAATGGTGGGTTACAGGGTTTCAAATCTTGCTTATCCTCCTGGTGACCCTGGTAACGCCATACAAAATGATGCTGATCGCCACTTGGCACCCGTTGCTAAGCAACGTTGGTAATGTGTTCAAGTGGTGGATTGCCCGCAAAAATTGAGTACCATTGGCTAGTACTATAGTTGCTCGGACAACCCTCGGGTTCACGAGCTGTCGATAGAAGACCTATGCTCGCTTTGTTCTGTCCCTCATAACTATTCAGGATTAGGTTCTTATTAGACTGTGGAACGACTTGGCGGTGTAATAAAAATGTTTATGACAATGTTAGCATACGATTATGTTAAAGTAACAATTCAACTAAGGCTAAAACTATTCTATTCGATTCAAACACATGTATAACAGTTACTACTTGACGTTTTGGAGTTGTGTTGCGCGACGTCGGGCACGTTCCTTGCGTCCCGGTCGACGATTGTTGGTTGGAGTGATGGGTTGTTCTGCTGGCTTGGTGGTTGTCTGCGGCATTTGGGTTGGGGCGAAGATGAGCGGGTAAGTTACCGCTTCACCTTCCCGGCATACCGCTAGGGCGACTTCGAGTCCCTGAATCTGCGTGCGCAGGCTCTGGTTGAGCTGCCGCTCTTCTCCCCAGCCTTTCTGGGCCACTGTGAGTCGGTGGTAGATCGTTTTCGTCTTTGCGGGATCCGTCCATGTCGCTTTCATATGTTGCATTTCTCGCGTTAATTGGATAATCTGGGCGAGTAATTCCGTGTTTGCTTGTCTCGCGTGGTCCAATTCCGTTTGCAAGATTCGTAAGGACGACATCGCTGTAATTAAACAGATTATTTTATTTTATCCTTGATTAAGTTAAATAGTCACTCATCCCATTAAACCAAAATCATGCTTATCTCTAATTATAAGAAGAAAATAACACACAAATTGCTAATATTTTGAATCAACCACTACATAAAACTATCATTATTAAGTCATTCTTCGGGACAATATCGCTTCAGGCTTCGTTTGAGAGCCTCCACTGTGTAGGGTCTTCGGGTATCTCGGACTGGGCGAGGCGGATAGGCGACGGCAATCCGCCTGGCGAGGATGTCTTCCACCACGTTTGCAAGGTACATCCTCGCCTTAACCACCTGCAAATCTACTTGCTCCTGCACCCTTTCCCATTGGGTGAGGAGGTTCTGCGCGTTTGTATAGGTCTCTGCCGCTGGGTATTGCTGTTCTGAGAGACCGCAGGGCTCCTTCTCTAAGCCTAATATCTTCCAGGCAGTCGGATACGGCCATTGTTGATGTATCGGGTCAGATGTTCTCGTGGTCGATTGAACTATTGACTGCCCCTGTTTGCCTGTGCTGCGTCTGATGCTTCGTTCGGGTGACATGTCTAAAACATTTTTATTATTAGCTCCGTTAACTTCACCATGTTAAATTGTTAAGTAAATGGGCCTATGTCACTGTTGAGTGTGTCATCTGATTTAATCTTATTGAGTTCTAGTGGCTTTCTAGCGGGTTGGACTGCTTTCGAAACGGGCGAACTATGTTGGTGAAATTACATTTACACAGGTGGAAAGCCTATTGATCAACTCATTTTATTTAGTTAGGCAGGATGATGTTAAGAAATTGCCGAGTTGATTTTAAGGGTAGCGGCTATATTGATGGAGGTAGCGTCGAATGCAAGTGGGGATTTTAAGGATTTTGTACCGGTATTATATCTTATTTTGTTCGTTTACTTAATTTTTCATTTTTAGGCTTTCCAATATAAAATTTGTCGTTAAACCGAACAACTCTTATCATCATATCTCATAATACAAGTTTACGGATTTTCTAAATCCAATATTGACGTTAATTTCATTTAGCAAATGCTATGATCGTTGGAAGGCGAGAGCGGATGTCGATTCACTGAAGCGTCGACGTATGTTTGGCGTTTTCACGTAACTTCCGGCGGATCTGGTGGCTTAAACGGTTGACAGGAAGTGAGACTATTTAGTGACATCTGCTGATTTATAACATTTCATTTTCAGGATTATTTGATTGACGGATTAATCTGAACTTATTTGGGTAAGCTATTATGTAAATCGATATGGACATATTTTATCATTATTCTTTAGGGAAACTAGGTATCTCGATTGAAGCCTTCAAGTAGATGGAATTTTTACGCCGTTACAATGTTTTTATTTATGGAATTTATGTATTCGACACTTTCTCGTGAGTTGACTATTCTGTAATATTAAAATAAAACTTTTTTTCTCATTCTAAACGTTTTCTTAATTTGATTTAAACTATCATTCATTTGTTTCATCTAGGATCGTTTTAATTTAGCCTCTGAATTTGTTTCATTTTTTAAGAAGACTTTATTTTCAACCCATACTTCATGCCAGTTTAGATTAGGGATAGTTTTAATAACATTTTTGGTTGTTATTTACACTACTCGGTTTTTCTCATACATTCGCTTCAATGATTTTAATCGACCTTTTATTTTGACTCTATAAAACTACCGTAATATTAACTTCATGTTATTAAATCTATGAATCTAATTCTACTTTATTTTTATTCACGATTTATTTAGTCTCTACTAATGAAACTATTTTATCTTCGTTCTAATTATTCTAGTTATAATCACTAAATCTACATCGTTCTTTAGTTTAGCTATTATTAATCAAGTAATTTTATATTGGCTAATCAACAAACTATTTCGATAAAACTTTATTTTTAATCCATAAATTAGGTTTAGTCGTCTGAATTGAGTAAATTTAACAAATAAAGTAGGTATTTTTATGTAAAATTTCTTAAGTTTAATGGAAATGAGACAAATTCGGTTTGATCAACTAGTTATGTATCTTTAGTCAACAATTAAAAAATCTAATTTAGCTGAGTAAATGAGTTATTTATCTACGAATTTTTACAAGTATAATATTAATGATTCTCTTATTACACATTATCGATTTTAGTTAGTTATATTAACGATTTAATTTGTTTTATCCCCGTACCCTTTCCCTTTAATAGGCCTTAGGCGCATTTTGTGTTCATATTATATTTATTGAGTGCCCACTGGACTACTCGGTGTGATGATTTTAAGCCGTATGTAATATGATTTTAGGTCGATTTTACAGAACTGAGAAACGAGGAAGCAGCCAGAGACTTCTTCCTTATTCCTCGGTTCAACTATAGGGATAAATATTGACGTTACGACCGCTGCGTTGCGCACGCTGAGTCTTCACGGGTACATATCATTGGCGATTTTCCACGCACTTACATGCATCTGTACTATGTTGATTTTACTATCTTGCGTTATGTGTTGGCTGTGGGCCGGAAAAATTTCGACATTTTTAATTTATAGAACAAATATATATATGTAAAACAATTTAGGTATATTAATAATATTTATTAGTTATAAAACAACATAATTACCCATTTCGAACCATTCCATAATTTGAAAAACATCATAGCATAAAATAACATAACATAACATAAATGCCTCTCTCCCCACGTCGCCGCCAAGCAGAGCTCTACAGAGATGCTATGGACGTGACGTGGAAAGAGGGTTCCAACCAAAATATTTCTCACCTAAAAATTAAGATTCTCCGAGATAATCTGCAAATAGATTTAAAGTTCTAAAACAGTTTTAAAATAGCTTCACAACGATTTCAAAATGGTTTGAAAATGGTTCACAATTTTTCAAAAATGGTTAAGTTAAATGTGAAAATGGATCAGTATATATACCTAATTTTCTGGTGTGTGAAATTTGATGTAGTAAAACAAAATTCGACCTTGTTATTTTCTAGCAAATTTTATTAGTTATTTTCATTATTTTTTTTGATTTATTTTTATAATTTTTCATTTAGAATTTTTATTGAATTATTGCTAATTCAAATTTTTCGATTTAAATTTCACTTTAATGAACTTTAATTGATTTTTTCAATTTCGTCGAATTTGTTGTGTTTTCTTGTTGTATTTGTGTAGGTATCGTGCGGATCTTGGTGCATTTTGTTAATATTTTAATTTATTTTTATGTTTGTTAATTTATATTTAATTCTTTTATTTCTCAGATTTTATATGGTTTAATTGGTGTTTCCAGGTTTATTTAAATTGCGTGTTTTATTTGCGTGTATGTTTCTGATCCATTTAAACATTTTTCAAGGCCGTTTACGTTCTGGCCCAACAGAAATAAGATATCAAAGTATATCTACTTACTAATAAGTAGTTTCACTTGAGTTAGTACGTAATAAAAATTTTATGAATAAAATTAATTTTCAAATTCATGTTCATGTTTTTAAAATTAATAAATAAAAAATACTGTTGGGCCAGAACATAAACGGCCTTGTAAATGTTAAAATGAATCGGTAACACACATGCAAATATAACATGCAGATTTTAATTCAAACCTATTAAAACACCAATTAACCCTATCAAAATGCGAGGAAGAAAACAATTAAATATAAAATTACAAACACAAAAATAAATTAAAATAATAACAAAGCGCAGCAAGACACGCACGAAATAAATATAAACATAACACGAAAATCCAACGATTTTGACCGAAATTTGACAATTTATAAAAATACGAGATTTCATGAAAATGAAATAAAAATGAAATAATTTGAATTAGAAATAATTCAATTAAAAATCTAAAGAAAAATTATCAAATAAAATCTCAAAATAATAAAATTAAAGATTAGAATATACCAGAAAATTCCAAAGTCAAATTTTGTTTTACTAAATCAAAAAGAACACGCAAGGTTAGGGTCGTACAATAGGTATATATACCGATTCATTTTTACACAATTTTAATCAGTTTTTCAAACTTGAAATCATTTTTCAACGTTATTTTTACGATGTAAGTGAGAGTTTTTATTTAAACAACTCTCTCCACGTCGTATCTTTGCAACCTCAATGGAGCTCTGCTTGGGTGTCGGCGTGGGGAGAGTGGTATATTTATGATATTTTGTTTATGTTGAATGAAGTGGTAAATTATATTTTATTTTAATAAATATTTAAATAATATCAAACTTTATTGTCGAAATTTTTCCGGCCCACAGCCAAAGACACACTACAAGTTATTAAAATCTAACATACTATTCGAATTCGTGTAAGTGCGTGGAATATCGCCAATGATTCGTGCCCGTCAAGACTCCAGCGTGCGGAACGCAGGGGTCGGAACGTCAATATTATTCCGTATAAGGGAAGAGAGGGGTAAGGACGTGGTCTTTTGGCTATTTCCTCAACTCTCAATTTCCATAAACTTGACCTAAACTATATTCACATACGGCTCAAAATCACCACACGAGTAATCCAGTGGGCACTCATTAACTATAATATGAACATAATGCACCTAAGGTCAACCAAGGGAAAGGTAACGGGGAAATAGAAAAATGAAATCGTTGTTATGAATTTAAATCGAACTGTTACTATGAATTTAATATAACCATAAATTTCAAGCTATTAATATGAATTTAAAGTAATCATAAATATTGAGCGGTTGCCATGAACTTTTAATAATTAATAAATTTAAGTTAGGGTCACGGATTTAACGGGTATATTCTTAAGTAAAATGAAATATAAAATTTTAAGTTGTTGCTTCGTACTAACATCAATAAAATAACTGTTAGGAACCTTTGATGTTGTAAGATTTTAATTCGGTACAGATAGTCAAAATTGCTCAAATTAATTCCCGTAACCGTTATAAATTACTAATGTCATATTGAGAGTCAACGTTTCCATTTAATTAAATGAAGGTTACGGCGAGTAATTTAACAATTTAATGTTCTAGTAAGATTCGACAAAAATTATTTGGGAATAAGAAAATTAGTGTAATTACTGTAACCCAAGAGCGAATAGGGTGACTCAATAAAAATCCAGATTAGGAAAATTTAGAATATGTACAGTTAAAACTTGCCTAATTAATTTTTCTTTGAGTGTAGATTTGAATCAACTTACAAAAACCCACGATTTTCCAATACGAACTCCGAATAACATTGATAAACTGATGTATTAGGAAATGCGACTCGTGAACATTCTGAATTCAAAAGAAAATTTTACAATAATATAAATAATTATAAAATGAGGAAAAAGAAAACATCCAAATTGATTTACCATAATCATAACAGACGAATGCTACATAAGGAAGCATAATTAGGTAATCACAAGAAATACCCTAAAATATCACAATCGGTATGAGCAAACAATCCATAAGCCAGATTAGTGAAAACCGTTACATAATTCCAATCAGGAGGCAGCGGCATCATCCGGTTGAATCTGATGGTCGAGCTGGCAGAGTGAGTATTAGGTCCCTAATAGATGAATAATTGAATTTTCCAACCATATTTTCCGGTAAAACCTGTCCATATAACAACGACTTACTGAAAGTTGAAAATATGAATCTAATTAATTGGAAACAAACAAAAACCTTACTGCCTGGAATATTGAATCCATGGCAAAACTGAAATGTGTCTATAGAGAATAGAATATTAAGCATCAACACACAGGGCAGAAATCCAATTAGTCAACCGCAGCTAGCGCATGCCGTCTTATCACGCACCTAAGAATAGTGCAGACCATGACATTTTGGGAAAAATCAATCAGTCATTCCACGCACACGATACCAGTGCTGCATCGGGGGATAGTAATAAATGTGAACGGCACATCCCACACATACATAGCATACGCTCACCAACCGCCAGATTCCATAAAGTAATGCCAACGATTCCGATCAATCATAATATTTTGGACAATTTTCGAGGAATGAACCAACAACAGGACTTCAATAATGGGAACGCCACGACCAGGACGTCAAGCGAGGGAACGACGCGGAATCCAAATCCACAGATTGGGGGTAAAATTTTATTACGTGAAATTTTGATTTTTTTTTTATCATAAACTCTGAATAACAATCTTCTAATAATTATATGAAGAGCTATAAATTTTAACAATTAATTTTAATAATTTTGATTTCCCAAGAGATGTAAATTTTTAATAATTAATTTTTTAACGATGAATTTCGATTATCTATAAAATAACTATATTAGGAAATTTTAATTCTTGGAAATTAATTTTAATAACGACAGGGATGAATTTTCCAACTACGACGGCAAATATTCCAATTCACCTTAGGTAGGCCTAGACAATACCGAAACCAACTTTGGAGTACGGCGATTCGAAACAATTAGTCCTTGTCCAACAGGTTTAGATATTGAAAATGGGAAAAGTTTAATCAGCATTGAAGATACAAATCCAAAATATGCAAATTGAAAGCCGATTTTCACTTTTCTTACATTTTTCTTCAGTGATTGTTCGCATAGACACCCATTTTCCTTTGGAATTTTTTTTTACTCTCTTGCATTTGTATTTGGGTACCATGGAGATATTTCGGTGTTATACAGAATATCTGGAGTTATTATTCACCGTCAATATTTTATTCATATCTTATTCTAATGCGTTTAAAAATTAGGATAATAATTTGTTCACGTTAGGTTATTTTATAATGATTTTATATTCATTTCATAATTAATTAACATTATTTTAGAGTTTTAGACTTTTTGCTATGTATGGTTGCTAGGTGGCCGAATGTGTTTAAATTCATTAACAGTAAATTAAAATTATTTTTTTTTAACAAAACATTGAAAGTGAAACGTTAATATTTATTGTAAGTGCGTTTGTTTATTTTTAGTTATTAATGTCGAGTGGGAAATTTTTATTAGATAATTGTCGGTCAATATAACAAAACAAATGTAATTTATGGGGGTATGATTTAGTCACACGTAGGTAATATAAATCATAACATTATGAGGTTCTATTTGCGTCTACATATAGAGACTGTTATTAATAGGAAGTTAGACCCACACTAGGAATTTAAAAATTTTTCTTAAGAAGAACGACAATGATTTTCGATACCATTTTTTAAGAACTATAATAGGAATTTTAATGTTTCTTTGTAAGTAATTTCCTAAGAATAACGACAAACCTTTTGATCACGATCTTGTTCAGGAGGATCCGGGGCCATTGTTCATGTCTCCGCGCAGGTTGCTGATCAATGGCGACAAGTCTGGCGGAACAAGTACAGCACTGTGCCCCAACTGAGAGAGCCCCGATGGAATGTCTTACAACCATTAGAAGGCAATGAGAGACCGTTTGTGTCGAGCAGACGAAAAAGTGGTTAGAGTCCGGCCCAGGAAATACACGATCAGGCCCGGTTTCTCCTCTCTCGGTTCGAGGATCATCAGCGCCAAGTCAATCTCCAAATAGCGAGGGGCCAGACTATACCTTTCAAATGTGGAAGAGGACATAGCGACTGGCAGAATTGCAATTACCGATGGATATACACCGCCGCACAGCCCCACTCGTGATCATGCTGATGGGCGAATGGAAACTAATGTCGGCGTTCCCCCAATGATTGGTGCCAGCCGTACCCGGAACACAAAACGACCGGTTTTTGTGTATTGTAAGTGCTTTCACGCTCAGCCGGTCCCTGACAAATGTGATGAGAGATACCATCCAGGTCCTCAATCCAATTAACGATCTCGACCACGGATTTACAAGAACATTAACGAAATTAGATTTGAAGTTAAATAAATAATTTGTTACTTTCCACGAGTTTTTTTTTGTTTGTTTGTTTGGTCAACACTATAAATATTTGTATGATTAATTAAATAACTCAAGATTAGTAGACCAAAATTGATAGCATTATTTACAGAGATGGAACCCGTAAAAATTCTACAGAAGGAATTAGAGCACGCGAGGACAATCAACAAAAACTTTTATGAACAAATTATCCTGTTGTCCAGAGAGGTTCAGCAGACAAAAGCCACATGGGTTGAACCAAAGAAAGCCAAGCTGAGGCTCACGGCAGCACAAAAGGGCTGGATGGAAGAGAGGCAATTGAACCAAAGCCTGAGGACCCAGATAAAGGGGTTAGAAGTGTAACTGTCAACCTGCCAAGAGAGAGCGGCAGTGACATATCCCTTCGTCTTTGCCCCTGCCCAACTGGCCTACCGAGAGACGGCAACGACTCCAAAAACTACACCAACAGCATGCGGCTATCGACCCGGACGTAAAGAGCGAGCCAAGCGCCGAGCCGCTCGAATAGTAAATAACACGCAGCCGACTCCTTAAAAATGTATTGCTTCTTTCACAAAACATATAGTTGCATGTATCAAATGGGTTGTTTCCTTTTAAAAATATATATTTGTCGTTATTTCAACGTTATTTAAAGAATTTGATGGACACGAATAATAAAATTAACGACATGAGGGGACCTGATAATCAAAAGCGAGCACAAGTCTTCTATCGACAGCTCGTTGAACCCAGAGATCGTTCGTGCAATTACAGCATTAGTAATAGCGCTCACCTTTTGCGGACGATCCACCTACTCGAACACAGTTTTAACGTTGCTTAGCAACGGGTGCCGAGTGGTAAGTGAAAGAATATTTATATGGAGTTACCTGGGTAACCACAACATAATTTTAAACAAATACCAACACCCAATAACCCACCAATACTAAAAAAATGAAAACATCATTAACAGAACAGTGATTGGAAATCACTCTTTTTCCCATCCCTACCGGTAAGATTTCATTGTTTTGAAATTTTGTAACAAACAAAAATTTCAATTTTTTTGAACAGGTTTGATTTTCTTAAAGTAAATTTACATAAACCAAATACAATCACAAATATGTAAATATGTGTTTAATATCTTCGAAATAAGAAATAAGCCGATATACGAAAAACAACGAATAGTCTTTTAATTTTTGGTTGTCATAGAAAAGAAACTTATATTATAGCAAAATTGTAAATTGACACATTATACAAACTACTTGTAAGGATTTGGTTGATTTTTAGAAGTTCCTGGATTTTGAATTTTTTGTGAATCTCTGTGCACTATTGCAGTAATTTGATTATCAAATTGTTATTGTTTTTACTACTAAAACGTGTACAAAAAATAAATAAATATAACGGTTTTCGATTTATTTTGGTAAGTGCAATAAATAAGCTGGTGCATAATTAATTGTTTTGGATTCCAGAAAAAACTACTTTTTACTTATCGACAGCTAACCCATACTATCCAGATGTCAAAGAAGCGTTATTATCAGGACTCATATTTTCAATTCTGCTTCACTTTCTTAGTTGATAAAGATGGATTGCATAAGCCACAATGTTTACTTTGCTTAAAAGTACTTAGTAGTGGTTATATGAAACCATCTAAACGTAATGAACATCTACAAGCAGTACATCCAAACAACGTTAATGACCCAGAAGCTTTATTCAAAATTAAGAGAGCCCGATTTAAAACAAGCGCAAAGGTCACCAATCACGGATTTGTTCCCAAGAAAAAACCGGCTTTAGAAGCAACTTATCTTGTGGCATTGAGGATTGTGAAAGATAAAAAACATCATACAATTGCAGAAACTTTGATTAAACCATGTGCGATGGAAATGGCAGATTATTATGTGTGGTAAGGATGCGAAACTTAAAATATCACAAATCCCACTATCCAACAACACTATTCATGATCGAATCAAATATATTTCAGAAGATGTCCTAAATCAGATTGTGGAGCAAATACAAGAAAGTTTAATAAAAAATTGGATTGCAATTTGATGAGTCCATTGATGTTTCTAACTGTGCTCAACTTCTTGTTTTTGTTAGATATGTGTATAGAAATGAAATCAAAGAAGATTTTCTTTTTTGTGAACCTCTGACAGAAACTACAAAGGCTGTGGACATTATATCAATTATGAATGGGTTTTTTGTTGCCAATGGGCTTTCTTGGAACAATGTTGGAGCCATTTGTACTGATGGTCAAAGACTCTTTCCTCTTATTTCAAAGAGGTATTGGATATTGTCGTGAAAACCGTAAAGTTTATCAAATCAAGGGCATTGAATCACAGCCTATTTAAAGTGTTGTGCGAAGAAGTTGGATACGCACATACCGTACTTCTTTTACATACAGAAGTACGTTGGCTATCCAGAGGAAAATTTCTTAGTCGGGTTTTTGAACTTATATCTAAAACTGAGACATTTCTACGTGACAAACAATCAACTCTTTTGCTTTCTTCATAGATACCAGTTTTGTTCTCTCTTTGATTTACCTTGCAGATATATTTAGCCATCTAAACACCCTAAATATATCACTCCAAGGTAAAGGTATGAATATATTAGATGCCGATAAGTTGGCTCTCTATGGCAGAAGAGTTAAAAGTGAAAATTACGCCAATTTTTCGGTTTTTGATGAAATAGTTTCCTTGCAAGTTAAACGTGAAATTGATATCAAGTTTCTGGATTGTATTAAAATACATCTGGAAAATCTTCAAGTTAATTTCGATGTAATTATTCCTCGTACATTTGTAGTTGATAATTGGATAAGAAACCCTCTAACCAATTCAAATTAGTGATTCTGATTATGCAAAAGATGAGCTCATTGAATTGCGGAATAACAACAAAATAAGGAATGACTTTAAAATAATGGTATTGGATGTATTCTGGTGTGAACAAAGCGAGGCATATCCTATTTTGGTCAAACGGACGTTGAGAGCTCTTATTCCGTTTGTCACTACTTACCTTTGCGAATCTGGATTTTTAGTGCTTGTGTCCATAAAAACAAAATTAAGGAACAAACTAAAGGCTGAACATAATATGGGGTTGGCTCTTTCAAACACCCTACCACGAATACAACAATTGGTTGACGGTAAGCAGCAACAACTTTCCCACTAAATTTAATTTTTTCCGTAATTTTTAATTACCGTAATTATCCGAATATAAGACGTTTTTTTCATCACTTTTGGGGATGATAATCGTGGTGCGTCTTATACATGGGTATAACAGGAAATATTTTTTCCTACTCAGAAAATTTCAATTACCTTCAATTTGAAACCTGTCGTATAACTGCAGCGTTTTGACGACATTATAGGGAAATAAAAATAAAATTTTAATTTTAAACAAAAAATAAATTTAATAATAAATTTAATGTAAGGTAATAATTATACATGCGTCTTATATTTGGGTTACTTATATTTTCTTGAATTCAGTCAATTTTTAATGATGCGTCTTATATTGGGTGCGTCTTATATTCGGATAATTACGGTAATTCTTTTTCAATATATGGTTAATGAATGTTTTTTCTTATATAATATTGTTTTTTTGCTGTATATTAATAATAATAAAAGTTAGGGGTACGTAAGATTCCAAATTGTTACCAAAGGGTACGGTTTTCCGAAAATGTTGTGAACTATTGCCCTTCACTATAGAAAATAAAAAAGTGATAGAGAAATAAAATAATACTCATTAACACAACCCATAATAAAACATCCATGTAAACTTTCAACGTGCAGCCATCCGAAGTTGAGACAAATCCTATAAATTTATTTATAGGCATTTTTGAGATATTTGTGGAAAAAAATGATAGAAAAAATTTTTAATTAAAATTTTGAGGTTTCTGCTCAGAAATTTCGAGTTAATGAGGATGTATATTCATAAGATTTACCCTTAAAACTAAAATTAATTTGATATTTCGGACATTTTTGTCGAAAAAAAAACAAAACCTGATATCCGATCAAATTAATACAAATTGTTTATAAAGTTTAATATAAAAGTATTTTGTTATATAAATTTTTGATATAAAGTTAGATTTGATTGAAGATTGTTTATGAAATTTTGAATTATTCTAGTTACTAATAGTTTTGATGTGTCGGTAAAATTCTTTGATTTGAACTTTTGACTTTGAGAAATCTCTATAATAATATTTGAAAAAAATAAGTAGCGTCACAAATTATTATTGGCCTAGAGGGCTCACATCTACCTACTAATGCCATTTATATTTGAGAAACTTCCCGTCATCTTCGAGCACGGGTTCAGGAACATAGTCGATTAAAAGGCGAGAGTAATATTATTGAGCATAGAAAAATGTGCAAAGGAAAAACTGTTTTAATAAATTTTAAAATTTTATGTAAAAACTTCAGTAATCAGTTGGAAACAATTTTATGTAAGGCTTTGATAATTAAATCACAATTCCCTAAAATAAACATTCAATCAGCAACACATTTATTGAGATTATTTAATTAAATCAATAAATCGTCACTATTACATCATTACTGTTTCCGTATATAACATTTGACAAAGACTATGATGACTGACTGATGATGAGAATAATTTCCTCTAAATATATTTCTTTTATTTTGCTTTCTCGAGATTTTGTTAAATTACATTTATTGATTTATCGCATTATACAAAAGAACAAAATTAATCCTCAGATGTATGTTTTTGTTTTCTCGAAAATATACTAATTTTATTGAAAAATATCCAATCACAAACACTGATTTTAATTAACTCAAAATAACTTTTAACCTTTTTAATAAATCTTTCTAAATTGTCTTCGTTTTGTAAATAATTTTGGTGATTTAATGAATTGCATCATCTGTCCTGATGTGGTCATCATGTTTGAATTAAAAAGTATCTTTTGAAAATTGTGTAAAAATATTATTTAAACAACGTTATAAATTATTGGAGAAATATTGTTTTTATATTTTGAGGACTTGATTAAAACATTTGTCACATCTTACACCAGAGCTTGTAAGAGCACTCAGAGACCCATGTCTGGTAATAAATGTACCCCCATCCACTGAAAATAAAAAATTGTACAATTTTGTTGAATAAAAAGTTAATTTAAAAAACAAACAAAATTTAATAATGAAGCTTTTAAAGTACTGTTTGAGTCTTTAGAGGTGCAAAATAATTTATCAATTCAGAATAATCTAAAGTTCTTGTAATATCCCAATTAATGTTGAGTGTCGCCAAATCATTTACGTGATTCGGGACCATTGTTGATTTCAGTGCAAACCAGAATTATATTCGATTATATTACAGGTAATTTTTTTGTTGCCCTAAAATGTTGGGACTACATAAATTAGAGCAATAAATTTTTTAATCCTTTTTAAGTTTCAAATAGTGTTGCTAGCTATATTTTGGAGGAAACGTGAATTCGGAGGCCCAAGCTAAATGACCATCCTAACCCTCCCCCACTCTTACAGTACCTCTTATCCACATATCCCTTGGTTACCGAAATTAATTCGTTCACGCAGAGTTGTTCGTAAATCGAAATTGCATTTGGTTTAATTTTGAAATTATGCTATAGAGAAATTTATTAAAAAGAATTTTCGTTAAGCGAGAGAAATATATAAATTTAATATAATTAATAAATTAATTAAATATATAAATATTTTCCTTACAAATATAAAGTTACAAAGTGTTGGGCTCAGAGCCACAATTTAAACAAAATAAAAGTAAAAATTAAAGTCAAAGAGCGGAAATAATGGAAAGAATCACTGCACATAAACATGCACCGCACAAAAATACTAAAAATCAATAAATAACATAATAATTAAAACAAAATAAAATATAACAAAAATTAAATAAAACAAATAATTAATTAAAATTCGAAAATGCCTACAGACGCAAAAAGAAAACATAAAGAAATAAAATAAACTGCCAAAACCTTGCAAAATAAGGTTTAGAAAAAACATCGGCAGAAGTGGCGGCCAGAAAATAAATAAAAAGGGCTAAAAATAATATTACAAGAAAATAATGATAAAAATAAAATTCAAATATAATATAAATTATATATCAAAAAGTAAAGAAAAATATACAAAAAATAATAAAAATAATTTTAAAATAACAAAATAATTAAAAAAACTCTAAAAATGGCGGAAAATCGCCTATTGGTCTCACACATGCACGAAAATACTATAAATACAGTGATGAATTTCATTAAATCTAATCTTATGCTTTATTGAAAATTCAATTTTTATACTGAAATCTTGAATTCAACGAATTAAGTAAGGAACTTCTTATTGTCATTTAGTATAAATTTTATTTATGGCATATTTCATTTAAATTAAACCTTTCGATGTTTCATGTTTTATTTCATTGCTAACTCTACATTTATATATACATATTTATACGTTCGGACCCTATAAATTATATATCATTAGCGTATAGAAATAGATGGTTCATGGGACCGACCGTGTGCCGGCTAGTGGGTGAAAACCCTTAGTTGAGCTCGTGGGTCATGCCTCGTGAACCCCTCGGCAGTTCACAGTCGGTTCCGGCTTTGTGCACGGGACCGCTACGCAGGGCGCCGTTGTATACTCGAGGCGGCTGCTGAAAATGTGGCCGGAGCGAGTCGTTTAAAATCACGGGAAGAGCGGACGACTTTAGTTAAGGGGGAAAATTAGGTCAGATCGCTCAGTGATCAACAAAAATTTTCAATTATGCCGAACAAAAGTTGAATTAATTAAAAATGGGCAGCAGGGATAAGGTACAGGTTGGATGTCACAAAAGATTTAGATAAACATTTCTGTTAAAAAATGTAAATAAAACAATAACAACCTAATTTATTTGAATTATAACGATTAACGAAAATTGAATGACCAAACCGATAACTGATTGTTGAAATGTTCCACAGGAGAGTAGCACAAGTAATCTTCACCCTTCCCCGAAACTGAAAAGAGAATACCTTCGTATAACGCGTTGTTTCCAAGTATCCAATGTTGCTGTAAGAACGAGACGTTCATCATGAATATCCATAAAGAACCCGCGATGAGTGAAATGATAATCTGAGCAGTTAAGGAGACGAGAATAACCAGAATCCATACGCGAACTACATTTGTATCCCATGACCTGATAGTCCCTAGATCCACAACTATCGAATTCCATCCAAAATTCTGAATCCGATAACTTAAAATCAATAACCGTCACGGTTGAACGAGAATACGCTAAATTTTGATCAACGTAACCGGCATAGATTGAAATTTCAGCATCGATGTGCATTACAAAATCAAGTAGATTGTAAAAGTGAATTTTAAATTTTCTTCTTCGCAAAAAAGTAAAATGCAAGTCTATATACTTTACCTGCCCAAAATTTTTCTCTGTCTATTCATTTTGTAAACACAACGATAATAATCCAATCGACTACCCGTGGTACGATCATCCGTCCAGATGGTTCCATGTGATGATTTCGATGAGGATTCCCTCCACCAAATACCATATAGCGAGATTGCAGGTACCGAAGAAATCCGATCAATATAGTGTAGTATAGATGGACTAAATATCACCAAAATTAGCTTTACATTGCTCCACGAATTAAACCCTAACTAGAACAAATTGAACCGGGAACGTACGAGTATACAAATCACTAAAGATCCGTGAAGTTAACGAGAGCTGAATATAGCCATACCACATTTTAGCTCGATACCCGAGTCGTTTGACCATAGTACCTTGACCCCAAATCCCATTACTGGAATAATCTGGATTTAATAGTCTAAACCGGATTCTACTACGAGAACAATTAAATGGCAATAGCCAAATCTAAATCTTACTATGAGGATGAATTTACTACCGCTCGATAATTAAAAGTTCAGTATATAAATAATTAAACAATCGCATTTTAATTCTAAATATTATTATACAATTGAATCCATAATCATGTTGTATCCTAAATTTAGTCATGTAAATAATTTAATAGTCGTATTAAAATAATTTAATAGTTGTATTAAATGAAAATTTTATTATATAAATAATTAATAATTGTATTGTAATTTTTCCAAAATCTCAGTTATATAAATGGTGGGTTTCTGGGTTTTGATTTTTTGAAACTATATGGTTGTTACCCAGACAACCCCATACAAATATTCCTTCGCTTACCACTCGGCACCCGTTGCTAAGCAACGTTGGAACTGTGTTCGAGTGGGTGGATCGTCCGCAAAAAGTGAGCGCTATTACTAGTGCTATAATTGACCGAACGATCCATGGGTCCAACGAGCTGCCGATAGAAGGCCTATGCTCGCTTTTCGATTTTTAGGTCCCATTATTCTCCTATCTCTTTCAAATGTTAACCCATATTCTCATATCATCTAACATTATGTCCATTCCCATAGTCTCTCCTATCGTTATCCGTATTGATGATTTGTTTATGGCCTGTAAACCTTTCGTTATGTTAAATATCCATACAGTATCCCTCTTACCCTTATTCCTATTATAACTACAATGTTCCCATTATTCTTGCTAGCCTTATCGTTGATACTATTATATGTATTACCTAATCCATTATTACTGCTATTGCTATTATTATCATTACTGTTACCATTCCTATTATATTTACTATTATTACCATCATTATCATTACTACTATTATTATAATGATTATTATTATGATTATTATTATTAATATTATTATTATTATTATTATTATTATTATTACTATTATTATTATTATTATATTTTGTGTAGGGATTCGTCCTTATTCCTCAGCTTTATAAAAAATATTTTACTTATATAAAGATTTAGCCTTACTCCGTCCTTATTCTTCAGTTTTCGATAAAGTATTTTATTAATTCGAAAAAATTGAGCAGCGTTCCTCCCTTATTTTTCAGTTTTATCCAGTTATCCTATCAATTATTGAGCAGTATTCTACTTTTACTTTGCTATTTTTGATAATTATTTTAATTGATTTGGAAAATTTTAGCAGCGTACCGCCCTTATTTTCCAGTTTTATACTAATATTATACCAACAATTGAACAACATTCCACTTTTACTTTACTCTTTTCGATAAGTATTTTAACTAATTCGGAAAATTAGAGCAGCGTTCCGCCCTTATTTACAGTTTTACGATAAACGTTTAATTATTTCCAAAAATTTGCGCAGCGTTCTGCCCATATTTTCCGTCTTAATTCAACACAAGTTATTCAATTATTATATATTATTTAAAACATTATTTTTCGTAATTTTGGTCGTTCGGATTAATCTTTTTCCGATGGCTATTCATTTTAACTGTTGCAACGATTTCGCTATTTTCCCCGCTACCCTTTCCCTCTCTTTGTCCTTATGATCTATTTATGTTCATATTATAGTTAATGAGTGCCCACTGGACTACTCGGTGTTAGTGAATTTGAGCCGATTGTTGTTTAAGATTTTATGTCGATTTTATCAAAATTGAGTGCAAGAAAGTTGAGCCAAAAGACCAACTCTCAAGCTACTCTCTTTCGCTATTTAGGTTCAATGATTTGACGTTCGAGTTCCTGCGTTACGCACGCCAGAACCCTCACGGGCACAAGCTATAGGCGGAGAAACCGCACTTACACAGCTTGGTAATTATGTTTTAGTTTAATAGCTTGCATGTTGTGTGGCTGTGGGCCAGGAAAAAGGAAATAAATAAATGTTACCATTCCGATCGGGTAAAAGCTTCGATGCAATAAAATATTTATTCATAAAATCGTCAGCATATATTGGTAATTCATAACATTTTCAATTCATAGCATTATCAATCAATAAGTTCATATAATATCTTCGATTCATATCATTAGTTATCAATATATAATTTGATATTCACTCATGCGCTCACAGATAATATTGTACACATAAGATTAAAACATAAGACTGAAACGTAAGATTAAACGTTAGCTTAAACGTTAGATTAAACATTAGCTTAAAAATTTGTCAAAACACATCAGTATATATACCTATAATTTGACCTTAACCTTGCGTGTTATTTTTATTGCGATTAAACAAATTTGACCTTGAAATTATTTGTGCTATCTAAATTAAATTGTTATTAATTTCTTAATTTAAATTGGTAATTTATTTTTAACATTTTTAATTAAATTTATTCAACCAAAAATATTTTATTTTTATTCATTTAATTCAATAATTTTTACTTTTATATAAATGGTCATTTTATGGTCAAATTTTCTTGTTATTATGTTATTTATTATGTAAATTTCGTGCGGTTCTTGATGCATTTTGTATTTATTTTATTTTACTTTTATGTCTTTTGATTTTATATTTATTTATGTTCTCTCATATTTTAAAGTGTTTAGTTGATGTTGTATATTGTATTTTAAGTTATCTTGGTGCTGGGTTTTCGTGCTGTATTACTGATGTATTTAAACAATTTTCAAGGCCGTTTGTGTTCTGGCCCAACATAAATAACCTGATAATCACGTCGAATGTTAAATTCTGTCTTGTGAATAATTTAATAAATACATCGTAATTTAAAATTTGCTACCTAAATAATTCAGCGGTATGAACTCCTTCTAAGTGTTATTATGCAAATAATTTAACAGTCTCATCATATGTTAAAATCTATTATACGACTTAACCAATCCGCTACCGTAGGACGAAATTTACCGTCCAGGTCATAAATGCAAGCCGAGAATCAGGGTAAACATAGTGGGGGAAACTAGTCGAAGGACCCTTCTAACCCTAACCACTCATAGAGAGACGACCGTCGGCGACAACGCGAGAAACCGACCCCAGATTGGTTACGACGGAGGAAGGTGGGGAACACGGCCGCATCGGGGAGACCGAGACCCGTACCCTAAACGTGAAAGGCTCGACTTCTAGGACACCGGCCGATTAAGTTAGAACATCCCGGCAGAGATAGAATAAAATTTTTGGGGTTTTTGATTAAACCAATTCATGGACGATTCCCGGTCACAGTAAAGGGGAAAACAAACCCAAACTGCCGCCGATACTCCACTTCTCAACATAACTCAAATTCTGTTTGTAAAATATTTTTTTTTTATTATTTATTATTTCTGTTCAATTTTCTCTCTTTTCCTACTAGTATGAAGAATAATGATGACTCTACCAGCTCAACGAGAATTCCTCGCCTGCCTCCTTCAATCGTGGCAATACGCCACAAGTACGAGGATCTAAAAATGCAACACCGAGACCTTCAGACGAAATATGAAAGGATAAAAGGGACCTGGGCTCCACCAGAAATCGTCAGGGAGCTCAGGCAGAAAATCTCCCGACTGACCCAGGCGCGTGACGAACTAATCGTCGAGTCACGCGCCCAGCGTCTGCTGATTCGCGAGCAATCGGTGGCGCTTCGACAAGCTTTTTCGGACACCGAGCTCCGAGTTCGTGTCCCCGGAAATATCCGAGCGGGGAAACTCGATATCATTCGGGCCCATCACCTCCCCAGCGGTGAGGATCTCTCCAATGCAACAGCCAGTATTCCTACATTGAGTACAAATCCGACGCACTCTCTACCTTCTGTGCCAGTGGAAGTCCAGGCGAACTCTGCCGTCCCTACGGCCCGCCATCGGCCGAATCGAAATAAGCGGCGTCGGGATCGACGCCGACAAGAGGAAGCACGGCTCCGAGAAGCCAGGCCAGCGGAGAGGGTGTATCGAATAGATGATCTGCCACCCCCGTACCAAGAATTTGAGATCCTGGAGCTCGACCCGGACACCTGTTATGCCCCGCGGATTATGTTCTCCTCCCCCCAGAATCGATCCACATTAACTTAGTGGACGAGGAAAACGAACCGCCTCAACTGATCCGGTCCCTGAATAATTTAGAATTGGACCTTGAGGAAATCGCCATCCTCACGGGGGAAGTTCCCAATATCGGCCCTCGAGGCGAAATCGCCGGGCCATCTTTACAAAGAGACGGGGATTCATGAGGAGATCCCCCGCCATATCATCCACCAAAGAGGAGATGCCTCCCAACCGATATGGATGCCGAGGAAAATTAGGACATCCATTCTATTAACCCTATGTGTTTACATTATTTCATCGTACTGTGCGATTTCAACATTTGTTATAATTAATATAGTTTTATTCCTATTATGTCTCTTGATATTTAGCTTCATTCAAATTGTTTTTGATCCTGTTTATAGTCACTATTGCTAAATGATTTCTTTGTTTCATCGCTCAAAAAATGGAGTACTGGAGGTGAGAGACATCGTAGGCGCTTGTAGATACGGGGATAATGTTTTCATGGTTTCCTCAACGAAATTAAGGGAAAATGCGGAAATTTAAAATGGGTTTATGACTAGGAGCGTAAGTCCTTCTAACGGCAGCTATAATCCGGGAAAGACGAAGGTCCTTCGAGGAGTAGTGCTAGTAATGGCGCTCACCTGCTCGAATGGCATTCGGCTACTGTACACAATTCCAACGTGGCTCCGGTTACGGGTGTACTATAGTGATTTAAAATCATAGGGCGTACGGGGTGGTTACCCCTAGTGGCGGAAACTGAAGGTATAGGATTAGGATGACTCAAGGGTCTTGTTTTTCAAACCTCCCCTACGTCCAACAAAAGTTAAGAATTTTTATATTAGAAATTAATAATATTTTTGTCGCGATTTATGTTTGATATGGCTATTGTAATAATCGGAAAGGAATTAAAAATAAACAAGGAAAACGGCCTGGAAACGCTGGGTACCGCGATTAGGAAACGTAGTTATTGGAAACTGAAAACATAGAACTCATAAAATGGTGAGAGTTGAGTGATAAGAAAATGTTTTATTTGTTTTAAATTTTTATCTTTTTTTAAAACACTCTCACAAAATATTTATTAACATAAATATGATTTCAAAGTTGCTGTTGAAGAACAACCTGGAAACGCTGGGAAATGCGATGGGGAAGCGTAGCTATTGGAAACTGTAAGCATGAGTCATTGAATGATAAATATTTATTTAATGGAATTGTTTTTTGTCAGAGTTGAATGAGAAGAAACATTTTTTATTTGTTTGTAATTTTTAGCTTTATAAAACACAATCACAAAATATTATTAACATAAATATGATTTCAAAGTTGCTGTTGTTTTTTGTGATTGCAATAACTGGTAAGCTTTAAATGTTTATAACTCACTTTTTAACGGGAATATGTTCAGATCTTCAACTTGGTCATTCTCAATTGATTAATTGTTATGCTTGCGTTGGATGTTCAAATCCGTTTGTCATTTCAAGTGCCTTGACTGCCACCAATTGTTCATCATGCACGACAACGACGTCAGCTCTGAATATCGTCACAAAAACGTGCGCCTCTATAACTTGTAATACGATCACGTCATTTATTGGACCAACCAATATTTGCTGCTCTACAAATCTCTGCAACACCGGAAGTGAATTCAAAGTTCCAATAGCAGTTGTGATAGGATTGCCGGTCTTGGCGAGTTTATTTCGTGCATATTGATGATATGTCAGTTGTCAAATTTTAATAAAGGTTTACTTAAATATTTGAAATAGGCATAAAAATTAACAAATAAATATGAGGTCGCTTGACATTTTGCTTGAAGGGCAGTTGTCAATGGTCAGATTGAATTTTTCTTGAATTTCTCTAATTTTAATGTAAATATAACCTTTGAAAAGAGACGACCTCCTGTGGCACCAGGAGAAAATTTCGCTAATGCTTCACTTATGCTCGTGGGGACCTCTTATCGTAATGTGAATATATGCATTGTATTATGCGCTAGTCAACATTTTCTAAAGACTTTATTGTTATCATTTTTGAAGATTGTCAGCTTCATTTAATATATTACATGACGCTCATCATACAGGCTAGATAATTATAAAGTTAAATAAGGATTTGTTCACTTTAGGGTGCCTGTTGGCAAAATTAGTTACGAACCAACTTCAATTATAGCATTTTATATGATTTTACGATGACGTAATAAGCTTTCCAAAGCTTGTTTATTCGTGTTAAAAATTAGATTTAGTTAATTTTGTTTTTTTTAATTATTTATAATGCGTGTAAGAGTTCCGTTCATGACAACATACAAAAACTTATTAAAATATTGGTAAAAACTTAAACTAGACATATTTCTGGGGAAACAGGTATGTACGGATAGCTAATGAGTAGAAGAATACAAATATGTTAATATAAAATCAGTGTGAAGTCCCCTTAAATGATATTCAAAAAATAAAAATTAATGAATTATTTATTAAGTATGTAGAATTTCCGAGCCATGTGGAAAACCCGAGGAGATAATATAATCAGTTTTCTCATAAAATTTATAATCTGATAAACTATGATTGATGATAAATTCCACTCTATTAACAACTTCTTTCGTTATGCACACTGCAAGCTTGGTGGACTTGGTACTACTTCCACATTTGATGAATATTTGATACAAAGTGTCACTGGTATCACTAGACTTTTCCACTCGTCAAATTTAAACTTTAGAAATATGTTTATCACGGAATTAGCACATGCTCGGGGTGGAAAAAATTTCGATGCGGGATTAAAATGGCTTAACTGTGATATAGATAAAAAAATTCTCTAATTCTTCTTTCTTTAAAAAATTCCATAAATAGCACTTGCCTTCAACAGGAAATTTTCTATAAACATTAGGCTTAGCTTTATAGATGATAACTTTTCACTTGAAATATCATATAAAAAGCGTACTTATTATATCAATTAAAAGATAACGCCAATAAAAAACCTTTCGTACGATATATTTCGATAGCACAGCTATCATCTTCAGGTACTCAAAACCAACTAAAAATATTATGAATTAACATTTAATTTAAACAAATTATTTTTTATTAATTTAATTTTTTAATAAATAAATATTTAAAAATATATTTTAAATTAATTTTAAATTTTAAATTTTTTTACTTATATTCTAATTTTTAAAAATTAATGTAATTTAAAATTTTCAATTATTTTAATAATATTAAAAAAACAAACATGATTTAACATACGTAAACTATTTAAAAACATTCAAAACATTCGTAGTCACAGCACTCTGCACATTAATCTTTGGATCCAATGACCTTATCAGCAATGCTTCACATATCACTCGTTCCCAATAACTATTAAAACTTCTCAACAAAATTCTAAAATCAGACATTCCTATATCACTTTTACAACCTCTATTGTGTTCACTAATATTGGTCAAGCCCTTCAATCGACAATGCTCTAGAACTCGAGTACAGAGATGACGGGAAGTTTCTCCAATGTATGTGGCATTACACCCATTACATGTAAATTGATAAACGAGATCAGAACACAATCCAACCGGAGTTTTTGATTTATTAATAAACATATTGCGTACCTTACACGAATTAGAGACGATCTTATACTCTAAATTTCCTATCAGTTTACCCAACTTCCTCTTATAATTTGTAAAGCCTTCAGAGTACGGCAATACTAACACATATTTAGGCTCAATTTTTTATATCCATTTTTACCATCACCCAGATCAACATTCAATTCACACCCATCCGACAAATTACATTCAGACTTTCCACAACATGGATCCTTAGGATTTTTAATCAATTTATCAACAGTTTCTTTTATCATCAACAATAAAAATGATTTAGAATATCCATTCTTTATCAACAACTCAACCAATTTATCAACACTTTTTACCGAATTAGCAAAAGTAGAAGATAAATTGAGCCTAAATATGTGTTAGTATTGCCGTACTCTGAAGGCTTTACAAATTATAAGAGGAAGTTGGGTAAACTGATAGGAAATTTAGAGTATAAGATCGTCTCTAATTCGTGTAAGGTACGCAAATGTTTATTAATAAATCAAAAACTCCGGTTGGATTGTGTTCTGATCTCGTTTATCAATTTACATGTAATGGGTGTAATGCCACATACATTGGAGAAACTTCCCGTCATCTCTGTACTCGAGTTCTAGAGCATTGTCGATTGAATGGCTTGACCAATATTAGTGAACACAATAGAGGTTGTAAAAGTGATATAGGAATGTCTGATTTTAGAATTTTGTTGAGAAGTTTTAATAGTTATTGGGAACGAGTGATATGTGAAGCATTGCTGATAAGGTCATTGGATCCAAAGATTAATGTGCAGAGTGCTGTGACTACGAATGTTTTGAATGTTTTTAAATAGTTTACGTATGTTAAATCATGTTTGTTTTTTTAATATTATTAAAATAATTGAAAATTTTAAATTACATTAATTTTTAAAAATTAGAATATAAGTAAAAAAATTTAAAATTTAAAATTAATTTAAAATATATTTTAATAAAAAATAATTTGTTTAAATTAAATGTTGATTCATAATATTTTTAGTTGGTTTTGAGTACCTGAAGATGATAGCTGTGCTATCGAAATATATCGTACGAAAGGTTTTTTATTGGCGTTATCGTTTAATTAAATCGTTGCCAAATTTATTTAGTTAATTATTTATTATATCAATGTTTATAACTTGAATACTCTTTCAAAATAACTACATGACTTTGTCGTCTCTATTATGCACAGCAGTGGTGTCTAATGCACGTGCAGGGTCACATTGCAGCGGCAATTGGAGATAGTATAACGGCTAAATACCCTATTACTAACTACATTCTTAATGATGCACAGTACAACTTCTTGATACGTGCTAGAAACAAACTTCTTCAACTTAACTTCAACCTTTAGATTAAAAAACAATATAAGTTCAAAGTGTAAACTGTGTCACCAAGATGAAGAGATACAGGCTCATGTATTCAACTACTATCCTGCGAAGCCAAATGCGAGAATAATTATGCATGAAAATGTGCTAGTCATCGTCGTGAGTGTTTTAGAAAAAAGGGATTTGAGATAGATGTAGAACAATCACCAAAATATATCTCAAATCAGACAAAATTGAAACCCGATATGGTAATTGAGTCCAAATGGAACAAAGATATCCATATTCTGGACTTAAAAGTGCCATACGATTCAGAAGAAAACTTTAGAAAAGCACAAACCTGAACTTCGTCAAATAAAAGGACCTAGCCATGGAGATGGACGTGGGACAAGAAGAATAACCCTATACTTTCAAATATTGGATTGACTAAATCGGAAATCCAATTTCTAGCAAGGATAGTATGCCCAAATGCGATAATTGCATGCTATCATATCTATCGGAACATGTCTCTTAGTTAAAAAGTACTATGACCTTGCCCTTTAACCTAACATGATATTGGTCAAGCTATGTTGATATTATATCAAAGTTGCAGCCTCGTGATGAAATAGTAAAAACAAATAGTTATAGATGATGAGTTACGCTAGCATAATAAGGCCGAAAGGCAGCTGTATTTATATCAAAAGCAGCTTCAGAGATAAAAAGAAAAAAAAGAATCGTGATCCTAGAATCGTTGTTCCAGGATCCGTCCGCGAGTGTTGTGCTCCTGGCTAAATAATATTATGGATAAATCAGATGTTCATAATTGGTAAGAAAATCGGAAAAGTATTTAAGCGATTCCTTCCGGTTCGTTCCCCGTTTTGGTCATTATAATCTACACATAATCATCTCGTCGAGATTAACCATTTTCCTATCACTTTAGTGCCTAAGTTTCATATATGTTCATTGCAAAAACTCTCTAGTAGGGCTGTTACTTCCCGCTACGTTCAGCTTGATGTGTCTCGATACCTTACAGATTTTTAATCTTCGCTAGACCGTTAACATAGTTGTAGTACGTAGTGTACAAAATTCCGTGGATCTTGCCCGGTGTAAGGAGTCCGTCACTAGTAGGATTTTTAAGTCATTCAGATTTAACGCGCTATCATTATCGCATGGATATAAAAAGAAATAAATCATTTTTAGCTAATATTTATAATTAATTTCTGATATATGATTTCACAAGGTGAACCATAAATTCGATCTACACTTCTTGTAACATTTGGCTTTTCTCACAACGTATCGTCATTGATCAAGGCTCCGTGATTTCACACTAAGAATTCATATTTCTGTCTTTCCAAAGGCATTCGAGTAAACTTTCCCTCATCAATAGTAACATTACAACATGTCATGAGAAAATTTACGTAATTACTTGAGTGATTATACTCCTCTGATATTGTCTTGCACTTGGTTCCTTGTCGCTCATCGAAACTGGTCCGTCCCATGCGTCAACTGCTCGTTTTCAGGTCATAATTATCCATTCGTTATTCGTTTCATTTGATTGATTGTTCATTATGACGAGAAATGATCAGTTTCTCATCCACTGGCTATTTATATAATTTCGGTCGAATGGTGCTTGCAATTTGAAATTTTGAAAATTCCAAATCGATGGAAATTTCTTCCTCGCCGATCATTAAGTGCCTTGATACGCAGTACTTTTACTAGTTATTGGAATGTTTCTCTTCAGTTTTTATTGATAACTGTTTATTTTCTCGTTGTATTTTCACCTGTGGACGATGGAAGTATCTGAAGTGATTAATAATGGATGACTTAACGGCCCTGCCAGATTTATTTTAAGTAAATTATTAATTTGATGATTATTCTATTATGTTTATCGGATTATTTCTAGTTTATTAGTTGGTTATGGATCTCCACAAGTTCCTATTTGGTCTTGGCTGGCATGGGTGGTAGTCGACAAAACTCCTCTCTGCTTTGATCCGTCTTTCATGACATCTACACCGGGTCATTGCTAATCGTCTTAGTTATCAATCGTCACGATTTTTTCTAATTATAACTCGATTATAATAGATTATTTGCATGCCAATCAAATATGGCAACGATACAACTGTAAGAGACTTTTAGATTACTTGTTAGTATATCTTAAGTTGGATGTTTTTCTGTTGGCTGGTGTTGGCTGAAGCATTCAGAGGTAAAACACTTGTTGAAGATGGATTGGAAGCTCTTTCTTTCGTTTCTATACCAGGATTGAGTTGTGCTTCAGCTCTTAAACAATTATCTGAACCGGTAGACCTTATTCAAGATCCAGAACTCTATCGATTATTTGAAGCAAGAATTTGTGGTGGAATGGCATTTATCAACAAACATCATGTTGAGGTTAATGAAACAACTCAAATGACATATCAAGATGTTAACAACTGATATGGATGGGCTTTATCTCAGAAACTTCCTGTTGGAGAGTTCAGATGGCTAGAAGATCAGACTGAAATGGAAAATATTATTAAAAGATGTGTTGGTCGAGATGAGTTTGATGGAAATCGTGGTTATGTTCTAGAGGTAGACATTGTGATTCCTGACCATATACAAGATAAATTGGATGATTTACCCACTGCACTTGAACTTAGTTATCCACCTGGGACTAAAGTCGAGAAGCTTTTATTAACACATGAACCAAAGACCAATTATGTGATTAATGGTAGAGTTTTGACTGAGTGGTTTAGCTATGGTGTAGCTGTTTCTAAAGTCAATGGTGTTGAAGAGTTTAAGCAGATAACATTTTCAAAAAAGTATATCGATTACAATAACAAAATGGGAGCAGCTAGTACAGATCCTTTTCAACGAGATTATTATAAGTTTAAGAACAATAGTTTCTACGGAAAACTGTTGAAAATTTGAAGAAGCGAATAAATTTCAGATTATGTAGCAACAGCAAAACACTGATAACTTACTGCAGCAAGCCTATGTTCCAGCGTAGTATCAAGATTGCTGATGATCTAATTGTGGTTTTACTTGAACAAAGAAATTGTATGTTTGAATAGACCATTGTATATTGGACAAACCGTACTTGATTTATCCAAACTGTGCATGTATCAGTTTCAATACAAAGAATTACTGAGTTATAGAGAGTAATTCAATTGCCAAATCAATATCGTAGCCCGTGACACTGACTCATTTTCTTAGAGTGTAAAAATGTAGACTTACGCTCACAACTGTATCCAAAGATGATTGCCGATGAGCTTCTAGATACTTCAAATTATCCAGTTACCAATCCATTGTTCTATGATAACATTTGTTCTGTAATCGGAAAAGTGAAAGATGAGAATAAAGGAGCTCAATATAAAGAATGAGTGTTTCTCCGACCCAAGTGCTACTTGCTCCAAGATGATAAAGATACTCTAAAAGCCAAAGGAATATGCCTTAGGAATTCTAATCTTACATATGAAGCTAACAAAAATCTATATACTGATGGTGGAATAGTGAGCATCCCTCAAAAGAGAATAGGAAGTATCAATCTTCAATTGTATACTTTTAAAACAGAAAAACGAACTCTACAATGTTTGGATGATAAAATATATTGGTCTAATTGTAATGAGGGTTATGCTTACGGACACTATAAGATTCAAATTATCTCAATTCAAACCGCTAGATCATATTAACAATTAAACAAATGTGAATCTATTGTGTATATTTAAATAAATATTTTTGGGGTTGTTGGTGAATTCAAATAGAAGTTATTGTCAATCTGACTCCAAGCGTGCTTTTGAACAACAGTAACGAACTCCAAACGATATAAACTTTATTGATTAATACACTTTATCACCACTTTAAAATGACACAACGAATTATCAATCAATCACTATTTGGTGCTTATTACGACCCTTCGGGAAGAATAGCACTTTTCTGATCAATTGGCTTTAAAAATCACCTGACTACTGCGGTGGGTTTCTGAGATCGGTAACTCTGATTTATTTGCTTTGCTTTGCTTTGACCTTGCTTAATTTCTTTTTCAAATTTCTCTTTAATTTCTTTTTTTGTCTTTCTTTGTCTACTGCAATTTTTTGTCTCCTGCAAATTTCTTGTCCTCTATTTCCAATTGAGCTTCCTTTTTAGACTTCATCATCCAATAACACTTACTGATGTCAAATAGAATTTCTGATATCTTTTGACGCTAATTCCTTTTGGGCCTCCATAATCACTGACAGCTGTCCAGATAACTAATTTTTTAGAGATGTCCTTTCCCGGATTTCCAAACAATATTTCTTCCTTTATCTTGTCTTGAAAGGGCTTTCGAGATAACGTTCAAATTTTGCTTTTGTTTTTGTTTACTAAAATTTGCACTTGTTAGTAGTAGGATGTGAGCCCGTCAGATACAACCCCCTTGCCTTACGTAACTATTACATAACATTTGACCACTGTTCACTAGTTGCTACCTAGTAATTGACCTTTGGTAAATTACCTAATGAGTATGTCACGTTACCACTGGTCATTACCCGGAGACACACTTATTATTTAACTGTTCAGTCACACACTTATTACCTAACCCTTATTACGTGACCACTGATCACTACCTGGAGACACACTTATTACCTAACTGTTATTATGTCACGTAGTTGTGGGTCAACACACCTACCACTCACACGCCTTCTAGAACCTTCCACACCTACCTCCTAGAACCTTCCACACACCTACCTTCTAGAACCTTCCGTTCTTAAACATTTCACACACACACACCAACCAAGGATCACTAATCCGCACCGATCCTCACCCATCATCGCCCACCATCGCCCATCATCGCCCAACCAAAACTCGTTTTCAGCGAGCTAGAATTGCGATTGCTTTTTTTAAGAAAGAACATGATATTAATATTATGTTTATTGTCACCAAAGGTCAACCTTCACTCTTCATTACATCAGAAAAACGTGGGACATTTATTCTTACACTTGATTTGCGTAAAACTACTTCAAAAGTCTTGCAAATGGCTCTCTATGAGAAAAAGGCTGCACTTCAAATTTCATTGCTTCAGCCATTAAACTTTCACCAAAAATTAATACAGCTATTTATCGAGGTGACATTTCTGAGTTTGCTTGGCACTTTATCCATCGTGCTCGTACAAATACTTTGTCCATCAAGGCAAAACCACATAATAAAGGTAATAAAAGACAGTGTCGATTATGTCACAATGAGGACGAAACAATGTCACATATTATTCAATCTTGTAAAATCCATTTGACTCTTGGTTTTGAGAAGCACAATGATTTTCTTGATCTGTTTTCGTCTCACTTGTCGAAAAATCCAAATTTGATTGTTGTTGTTGACCATGTATGTTCACTTGTTCCGGAATCGAAAGAGCGAGTAGATTTAATGATCACTGACATGGTGCGGAAAAAAATATTTTTAGTTGACATGAAATGTCCATGTGATACAATTAATAATTTTGCACTAGTAGATCTTCTTAATTTACAAAAATACGATTTGTTGAAAATGCAAATACAAGATGCCAAACCTGACTTCAAAGTGGAGCTTGATACTTGTATCATCGGCTCTTTAGGTTCTTTTCCTCCAAAGACTCCTGAATTACTTTTAAAGATTGGAGTTGATCGAACTCACCTGAAAGGTTTATTAAAAGATTGTGCGTAAGCAATATTTCCAATTCTGCTAGACAGTGGCACTACCACAAGACGGGTATTTTGGTAAATCTTGAAAAATTTCAATTTAATTAATGTTTGAGTTAAAATTGCCATTTGAATTGTGTATGTGATTTATTGTGTTAATTAATGAATTCCACCCTCTTCCAGGGAAAGGTTTAACTTTGCATAAAATTAAACTCTTTGTCTACACTTGGTAGCAAATTAATCTAGAATGAAGAAGCCTGATGGTATTTTTTCCCAAATCTGCTGAAAACTCAATTCTGAAGGACTGAAATAAAAGCAGATAAAGATTCAATATTCGATAAAGAAATGGACCTCAACAATCAATATCAATTATCAATAATGAATCTGGGCAGATGTCAGAAGGCGATAATCAAATGCTGAATTCCAATGACCGAATCTACTTTGATATCTTAGATTTGTGATCAGCTTCCACTACAAAGGGGGCTGCATTGAAAGCTAATGGAAATTCAATGCCGAATAAAGAATCAGAGCCGAGGACAATTTAGAGAAAATTCAATTGCAACTGCGTCAAGAGTTCCTCAACAATAAGATGAAATATCGAAACTCAATTGGATCTTTTCCTTTTGTAGAGTCTCAGAACGGCAAGCTCCATGTAGAGCTGTGTCCGATATGAAAAATTCAAAATTGTTATATTAATAAATTTTTACAATAGTAATAGTGAGTGATTTTGTTAAGTCTACGACTTAGTCGTAGACGTAGTCGTAGGCGTGTTAGGCGATGATTGGCGTTGTTACGCGCTGATGGGCGATGATGGGCGATGATGGGTGCGTGACATAATCATTAGGTCATTGACCAAAGGTCAATTACTAGGTAGCAACTTGCGGACAGAGGTCAATCTCCATGTAGCAACAGCGTGGACAGAGGTCAAATGTTATGTAATAATTACATAAGCCAAGGGGTGTTGTATCTGACGGGCCCACACCCTACTACTCTCCCCCCTATTAAAAATATTCGTCCTCGAATTAGCTTTTGAGTTAGTCTATAATTTATATATTTTAGTTTAAATTTTACTCCCATAATATAAACAACAGTGGCCCTTAACAATCTTACCATTATTTATAATTATTTTATTTTAGTGTTGTATGCCTCTTTTCTTTAAATTCTAAATCAATATCATGTTTCAAGTTTTTAATTTTTTATAAAATGATTTTCTATATTTAAAAAATAATTATTAGTTAATTTTGTAGTTTTATAAAATAATTGTATGTTAATATTATGATGTTTATTAGTTTTTTGAAAATTTTGTTTTTTATTCGTAAATATTTTTGATTTTTAAATTAAATATGTAAAAAATAGTTTCCTTTTATTTCCATAAATGACTAATTTATTAAAGAAATTGTCCGTGAAGTAAGTCAAAAAATATTGTCGATATTTTTTGTTTTAATTTAATTCCAATAAAATCGGTTGACTAAAATATATTTCTATTGACTTTAACCATAAACCGCGAATTTCAATTACAGATAATTGAACATTTTTCTCAGGTCAAGATCCTCTTGCAATTATACTATCTTGTTATTCAGATTGGCCCTGCACATGTTACATAATTAATAACAGTGTAAAATTTCAAAATTCCCCTTCATGTCGCCGTTATCTGGACAGCTTGAAATATGCTATTCGTTTAGCCCTCATGCATGGATTTTATTTAATTTCATCCCGCAATTGGGAAAATTTCTTGATTTTCATTGGTTCCTGCTTCTTATTTTTGCGAAATTTTCATTTTTTTCCACTTTTAAAAGATTTTTTTAACTTCAAATACTGCTCACAATATTTCTTACCTCATGCCATCCCCGGTGTATGTCGAAATTGATACAGACCGCACAGACTAATTTTATTGACGAATGATTTTATTGATTTACGTCGAATGGAGGCATCAAACTTTGGGAATTTATTCATAAACAACTATCCACTATCAAACCGAACACCATCAAATCGAACACCAATGAATTCATTATTAAATTGCTACTTTGGTAAGCTTTGATCTATTAATAATAATTTTTTTTGAAACTATTTATTGCTTGTTTTAAAATTTAGCACTTTTTATAATATAAAAATAAAATAGATAACATCAATCATTTTAAAAAATTTAATTTGTTTAAAGTTCAACTGTCAATTCAATTTTTCCTTTGTAAAAAAAAATAATAAAACTATTTGAAAAATTATATTTTAATAATAATAATTAAAAATATTTAATAAATTTTATATTAGAAATATTTATTAAGTTTTACGATAAACCACTTTTCTGAGTTGATTTTGCCCGCTCGTTACGCCCGTGCTACAGGCGGCGAATTAACTCCTCTTATGAGCTCCAAATCCCGAAGTTCGGGCATTGGGGTTCAAAAGAATATTTCCCAATTTTATATGATAAAGGTGGGTTTCTGGGTGTTGCTATTTGAGATTATATTGTTGTTACCCAGACAATCCCATACAAATATTCTTTCGATTACCACTCGGCACCCGTTGTTAAGCAACGTTGGAAGTGTGTTCGAGTGGGTAGATCGTCCGCAAAAAGTGAGCGCTATTACTAATGCTATAATTGACCGAACGATCCATGGGTCCAACGAGCTGCCGATAGAAGGCCTGTGCTCGCTTTAGATTTTATTTGGGTCCCTAAGTGACTCTTCAATTCTTTGTTGTTTCGATTTCCTATATTTGCACGTCGAATCTGTTGGATGATTTAGGTCTCTTAATAATACAAACTATCAACGATATTATTTTATTAACAGGAACAACAATAACAAAAGAAAATTCGTGTTCATAGATTTACAATCCACCAGTTTCCTTGAGTCGCTGATGTTTTGCGCGTTCGGCTCTTCCTGGCCGGTGTCGGCTGGGCTTGTCCTTGGGTGTAGTTGGGTTCATTGTGTCTTGGCTCGCCGACAGGGCTGTTTCTAACCCCTTTAATTTGGGTCTTCAGGTTTTGCGTTAACTGTTTCTCGCCGGCCCAACCTTTTTGCGCGGCTTCCATCCTTTGGTAGACGATCTTGGCTCTCTTGGGCTCGATCCAAGTGCCTTTGATCTGCTGGATCTCCCTAGTAAGTTGGATTAACTGTTGGTGTAAATTCCGGTTGGCCGCCTGTGCTTTATCTAACTCCCGTTGTAGTATGGGGAATTGTGGAGAGTAAATTTCTGAAATGAGACTGATTGTCATAATATTCATTTAAAACAAAACAAGTAGTAGCTTGTCGAGAAAGAGCTTTGGGCTATTATTTACAAGTCAAACTCTAGTGAACGGGTTAGTTAAGTTTGTAACCAAAATAAATAAAATTTTAAATAATTCTAATAAGAATCTAAAACATGAAAATGAACACATTTATTGGGATTATCAAAAAAAAAATATCATGCACAAAAATGTTCTCAACGACTATCTTCTTTTCTTGATGTACCGCTCTCTCGCGTAGGAGTGTTTGCGATGGAGTTCAGTAATCTCGTCTTCGTTCCTCATCTCTTTCGGCAAGATGTGTCGAGGAACTGCTACTCGCATTTCAGGCATTCGTCTTTGGAGGCCGTCAGTTCTGGGTATCCGGCCCACCGCAATGTCCTCGTTCACTCTCTGGAGGTATTGCCTTGTTTGCTCCACTTGATGATCTGTTTCGGCTTGGTGACGCTCGAGGTGAGCCAGCAGGTGCTCCGCCTGCCCTCGTATTTCTCTCACCGGATTCCTTCCGGCTCCCTTTTAATGGCGACATATGGGAGGTCCACTTCATCGGAGTCACCTTGTGTGCCACCTCGGGTTCACGGACTGGGGATATGGAGAAGCCCGCATCCCACATCGCCTGCCTGCACCGGGCAGCCGAGTGGGTGGGGAAACGAGCTATGACTCTGGATGCATCTATCCATGAGTCTTCTGAAAATAGGTACAATATTATTTATATGTCAATATCCATCAGAATTATGCGTTTTCCTACGGGGATTTATAAGCGGATGCGTCCTATTCACGTCGTTATGTGTCGGTGGTCAACTCGTGGGTTGTCCAAATATTCGATCCGTTGGCAGTCGTTCAGAGTCCTCTAGCCCTTCACGTCATTATTATTATCGCATGTCAGAGAATCGGTACCTCATCAAAAGTTGGAATAAGAGTTGAAAAATTATTCATATTGCTTCAAACGGTACCTTTAATGAAATTAAAGTTTTGTTATCTAAGATCAAATCCGCCTTCGATTTAACAATAAGCTACATCCTATAGGAGAAACTGAATCTGTTTCCATTCTAATATTATGGGTTTTGTCAATACATCCAGTTTGCCTTCATGTCAATAATAATTGTCAATAATAATTAAAAATCTTTTATATCCTCAAATCTACTTGGCGTTAATAATCATTAGCATCTATTGAAATAATTCTAGATCTAACCTGGTGTCACTAATTATACTCGATGACAAAATTAAAAAAATTAAATTTACCTTTACGCTACTACTAAGGGATAACTACAATAAATTCGATATTACTTTCGTGATGAAGATCATTGGTAATTATCAAAAAATTTCTAAATCAGTTTTATATCAATAATATTTAAATCTACTTTTAGAATGCTAACAATGGGTCAATATGAAAAATTAAACCTACTTTCGTTATTAATGGTCAGGAAATGTTTACAATATTACATAGAATTTTTAATTATAATAATTGGCAACTGGTAATAAATCAATTCATTTTTACACCGATATTAATTGATAACTATTAATCAAATTTGCTCGTACGTTTGTGACTATTAATGAGACGTTTTTATCTTTCCGTTATGATAACTGATAAAAATTAACTTTATTTTGTATTATGCGTCGTTGATAATTATTCCAACTACTTCTATAATAAATATATTTAACTATTAACAGAAATCAAATTTATTTATAAGGTAATAGTATCTAATTTTTATTGCGTTAATAATAATTGGTACATGCAGGTAATCTAACTCACGAATTGGAAATAATTAGTTCGTCATCATATCATCGAGTGTTCAATGCATTTTTATTAATTGAGTCGGTGCTTGCACTCATCCAGTAGGTCAAAATTACGGATCTCGTACTCGAAATTTAAACATTTTCAGTATCGTTGGTGATTCATGGGGGCGGATTCTAACCACTGCCAATGGATGCTTATAGACCATTGCCATTTACGTTGCGATTGGTGACTTAAATATGGATCGACTGGTGAATCTACCACTGGTTTTCATTGTACACTGATCAATTGTATAGTGATGTAGATGAGCATAAGGAAAAATAAATCATTGGAACGAATAATTAATCTATTAATTTTATCAGAAATTTCTTTGGGTCATGGTTCGGTTGGAAGTGGAGCTAAAATGGATCCGAGAGTAGAGTCACCTGCCTAAGGCTCGGAAGGTACAATTTTAATTTAGATAATAAAGTTTTAATATTTACTTGTCGGGGAATATTCGTCGGTGCTTGTGACATTAAATTTCGAGCGTCCGTGGTGGATCTTTGGAGGTCGATTATCATTTCCAGACATGCTATTATTGATTCGAAATGAAGAGTTTCCTGCCGACGACGAGATTTATATTGAGTGTGTGTGTCTGCAGTGTAGAGATTCGTGAACTGCGCACACTGTCATGTCACGGCATCGATTATCAGGGCATGCGGTGTATTGATCTGGTGAACTAGTTCGTCATGACATTTCGCCAAATGTCATGCCCTCTCGTTTCTCAGTTGTGGGATTTATAAATTTTGGGATTTTTGTTTATTCACGTTTATTTGCTGCTGACGGGGTAATCGATCTTTAGCATTTATTGGATTTCATGATTCGTTTTATTTGTAGAGTAAGTTATTTTGTACTTTCTACCTATGGGTTTAACCATTTTTAGATGATGGCATTGAAGTTTGAAATTCGCAATGGATTGCTTAGGTGGGAAAAGAATGTTACCAAAATCAGATGGTTGTATCAAAGATCTACTAAGTTGTTTTACCGGAGAGATTCTCATCACTGTCATGCCCAAATCCTTTTATTAACTATTTCAGGATGAACCGATTATGATTAAGAACATTTCACCTCGCCCATCTGTAATTTTATGTGTGATCTTATGTTATAATTTGTGTTTTTTATTTTTAAAATCGTAACTTTATGTGTGATAATTTATTACAATTTGTGTTCTTCATTTTTATTTTTAAAATCGTAACTTTATGTGTGACATTTCGTTATAATTTATGTTTTTTGTTTTTCATTTTAAAATTTACTTTATGTGAAAGTTAATCGTTTAACTAAGCTATTATGGATTAGTTTGGGCGATGGATAGAAGGCATATGGTTTTTCCCTTCTACTTTGTAGTGTCGTTGGTTCAGAATTGGTTGGTTCTATGATGGCGCTCTGTTGGTCATTAAACGCTCAACTCTGTTATGGGTTAAATTGTCCGACTTTGTATCTACTCTTTGATAGCCTCTGCATTTTATGGAATTTATTTGAAAATTGTTTTGTAAATTTAATTTTGGTGGGTTACTGGGTATGGTGGTTTGTTTTAATCTTTCGGTGGTTACCCAGGTAACACCATATAAATATTTCTTACTACCACTCGGCACCCGTTGCTAAGCAACGTTGGAACTGTGTTCGAGTGGGTGGATCGTCCGCAAAAAGTGAGCGTTATTACTAATGCTGTAATTGCCCGAATGATCACTGGGTCCGACGAGCTGTCGTTAGAAGACTTGTGCTCGCTCTAGATGATGAGTCCCCTGTATATCGTAGGTTTTATTGTAGGAGTTCATCATAGTATGAAAAAAATCCGACAATGATATTTTAGAAACAAAACAAGCGGCTGCATATCGTAACGATGCGTTTTTGTGTGTTGGTTGCGGGGTTTAGATACTTATCAAATATTCTTATCAAATATTCGTCGATATCTTTTTAACTAACAAGAAAGATATAATGTACAACCTAAACATTTTTAATTTACAAAATAAACACATTCTATAATTTTGTCAGGTCTTATTTAATAATCGAGCGGCTCGACGTCTAGCCCGCTCTTTTCGTCCAGGCCGATAACTATTCGTTATTGTTGTTGTTGTGGTTGTTGGAGTTGCCACCGACTTACGATAGGCTAATTGAGCCGGAACGAAGACGAAGGGATAAGTCACGGCTGCCCCCTCTTGACAGACAGATAGGGCAACCTCCAACCCCCGTATCTGAGTTCGGAGGCTTTGGTTCATCTGTTTTTCGTCTGCCCATCCCTTTTGGGCTGCGATAAGCCTTTGATGCATTGATTTGATCTTCTTCGGATCTACCCATGTGGCTTTCGTTTGCTGGATCTCACGAGTCAACTGGATGATCTGGTCATAAAGGGTTTTAGTGGTTTGTTGGGCACGAGCCAGTTCTGTCCGTAATATTTGTAGGGGTTCCATTTCTGTGAATAATGAACATTAAAACTTTTTATTAACAGATCTAAAATTTCCAAGCGTACAGTTAATTTAAACATAAGTTACGAAATTATACTAGGAAACAAACAAGAAAAAATTAAACCAATCTCAAATAACAATTATCTATTATATAAAAATGTTTATAACAAAACTAGGAGGTCTGTATTCCATAGATCAGCGAGGTCAGGGCTCTTCGAAGAATTTTTTCACCCCTTCCTCAGCTGAGTAGCCAGGGTTTACGAAGACGGGCCGCCTCGTATTACGTACAGGTCTGGAGCTTGGCAACGACATGTCGTTATAGAGATCCGCAATCCTTCCGGCCGCGATGTCGTCTTCTACATTGGCCAGGTATTGTCTGGCCCTGATCACCTGTAAATCGACCTGCCGTTGATGTTCCTTGAGGCGTGTGAGGAGGCAACGGGCATGATCCCGAATTTCCTGGGCCGGATTCTAGCCGCTTATTTGTTCGTTCGGCATCGACGGTCTCTCGTTTATTCCCAGCAACTGCCAGATAGTCTGTCGGGGTCCTCTTGGTCGGGGCTCCTCGTCGCCTCTCGCTTGCCCGATTTGGCACCAGGCTTGCCTCCACTGGTCTGCAATGTGCGGGGACACAAATACGAAAGGTTCTGATACATCTACAATTTGATCACATACATAAATTCTTCACATTTTTATCAAAGTAGTTCACATTTTATCAAGGTAATTAAGACGTTGTCCTAAGGTCGAGGTGGGTCACAGGGTATTCATACTTAAGGTTATCTTATAGCACAGCTTGAAGCTACGGGTAGATAGTTCATCCGACGGGCTTACCTACTTATAATCTAATTTTTTTTAAGGCATATCTAAATTAATACTGTGATTTGTAAATTTATCTGGTTTAAGCTATGATGAAATTGATTGAAACGTTAATCGCGTGCAGATGTCCGAAAAATACTTTCTTTCAAATTAATAAATGTAATGGATTATCTGTATAGAAGGATCACACGAAGTTTTGTTTAAATCAGCTAACTCATTAGAATTTGTTGCCTCTGAGGTCGACGAAATTCGCCGTTACTCGCGGAAAATTCAAGCCCCTCCCTAACTTCTCGATAATTTGGTTTTTGTGAACTTTATTGGACGGGGGTCTAATCGTTATATAAATATCTTCATAGTTTGTGCATTTAATTATAGGGTCGACTTCCAAATATATTTCATATGAGATCTCTATTTTCAGCTATTCTTTAGTCAGTTTGGGATTTGGATTTTTTAGATGACCGAAAATTTACATTTAAAACTATTTATTTAATCGAGATACATTTGGAATTCTACCCGCTAGTTTTTGTTAAATGAGAAAACATCATCCGACTTTCACAAATTATCAGCAATTTGCCCATCGATTAATGGCTAGCATACGAAATAATTCGTTTCTATATTAAAGGGTATATGCATCTATTTAAATAACCACCAAGTTATGAATAACTACATAAGTTGAATAAATTTATTATTGAAGAGGGGAAAAAAAATAAAGTACGAATACACATTCGCTACACTCAACAACCCTATAACCCATAAAGAGACGAAAAAATTAATGGACGGGAGTCATTTGTTACGGGCATTTTTAATAACAAAATTTGCAATTTAAGGATATTTTAATGGCCTTGTCATTTTCAACTCTTCCATTGGTCCGAAAGGGTAAAAGGAGAAATTTATGTAGATTATAATTTATTTAATAAATTTTCCATTTTCTTTTTGCTTTTGACAATTGGAAAATAATGAAAGATTTCCGAAAATTATGGGTAACGTAGGACGGAAACGTCAAAAACGGAAAATAATAATTTTATAGTTAAATATATTTTAAATATTCAGAATTTGTACATAAAGATTTATTGAAATCACTGAATGGGTGGAAAGCTACTACAATCACATTGACGGATTCAGGGCAATTATTTGTAAATTAAGACATCTAGAGATTTTAATAATTGCCATTTATATGAAACAAATTTTATAAATCTTACCGATTTTTAACTGAAGCATGAACGAACTGAAATTTTTATTTAAATAAGAAATCCCAAAAACATTAAAATACAAAAAAAATTAAAATGCAAGTATGATTGTTAACTTAATTTGATGCCCATAATGTTCGTCTCTGTTGCTGGTAATCTATTGCACAAAATTAACGTAACGATTTGTAGTCATTCCTTATATAGGTAAACCCGTTTTCGGCCAACCATTTTTATTGCTTGATTAGTTACCTAAGTACTAAAATTGAATTGGAAAGAAAACTTCATCGACGAAATCAGGATAATTCAATTTATTGTCAAAGATTGGCTAGTATTGCTATTCACTGGGATCATGACGGGTCTGTGCTGCGGTACCCTTAGTTATGGCTCGGAATCATTAATAATAAATTATGAGAAAAAAAAAGTTTTTACTTGTCGGGCGGGACCTTGGGTTCAGGACCACGTCATCGTCTGGGATTCGGTCTATCATATCCTCATTAAGTGGATTCTGGTGGCTATTCATTTTTAAGATTCTAAAATTTTCTATTAGTGTGGATCGATCGGTAATTCTTATACCGGTTTGTGTGCGTAGGGCAGGAAAATTTCGTCTACCCCTATCTGTGTCGGATTTGTCATTTGTGCATGCACACGAATAAACAACATTATCGATATATCTTAACATGAATGTCAAACATGAGAGGTTATCGATCCATACCGAGATTACGTCATAGCAGATGTATTTAGTAAGTCTGTAATTTTTCTGATTCTACTTTCTTTAATCACTTCTATAGTTTCAGGCTCGCTGACGATTTGTTCTAATTAGACTTTAAGTATTATTTGCGGATTAAATTCTATAATTTTTCAATTGTTTATTCTTTCAGGGACTTGTTTAACCATCGTTAGGAAAGAGAATTATTCTTTATTATCCGCAAACTTTGGTGGACTCATCGTATCAAGCGGTAGTTCTAGTTCATCATTTATGATCGGCTTAATTGTTGGTATGTTGGTGGTAGGTCAGATTCAAAGGTTACTGAAATCCACGTTTATTCTATATGGAAAACTATCGTTTGAAAATCTCTCGTACAAATTTTGGCATCCATGTCTTCCGGTTTAATTTATGTTTAGTATCCACATAATTATAACTTAGACGAGTCTTGAGTCGGGAAATATGGGGTTGGGTTTATTGTCGTGAGGTCTCATCGTCTTTTTGGCACGTGGGCCTCTAGTTATCTAATGGAATAGAGAAGATCTTGTTGGATTTAGAACACGAATGGAGAGAGTGAAGACAAAACCGATTCGCCTTACTGTAATTTGGGGTTATTAATTTCATTATTTTTGGTAAAATACATTATAGATTTATCTCCTGGATCTGGGCATGGAATCCTCACGGGTGCGAGTTCTCTACTTGTTTTGGTGTTAATAAAAATTTTGTGGAAGTATTATTAGTTGTTAAATCTTTAATGGATGAATTATGGTGAATGGTGAACTCCACACGGACCTATGGGTGTATTTGGAGATTATAATTTGGGAATTTTAAAACACATTGGGTTGGAGAAAATTTCAATATTCGTTTTGTTGTATCGTGCTCGGATTCCACTACTTCGTAATATAACGTTACGTCTGACTTTATTTATGACATTAGTGGCGTCTCGGTTGATTAACTTTCCTAATCCTGGTTAAGTTGGCCGTTTTTTATCGACTTCTTTAGCATAAATTTGGGTGGGTACTTATTATATTCCTAAACATGAGGTTGAGACCTTTGTAGTTTATTATAATTGAACTCTGGTTTGATTTAATATCCCCGCTTCGGTGGTTTTATAGTAATTACATTATCATACTAAATCTCGTGGTAGCCGTGACTATTTAGTTTAATCTACCTGTACTTGGGTAGTAATGTTGATTCTCATCGAGGGATTTGAAATATCTAACTACTCTTATTCTTTTATGTTTAAATGAGTTTTTGACTGTCTAGGTTAACCATAGCAATAAGAATTTATAATGAATACTCTAACAATTTTCGTTCAAGATTAAGTTTATAACGACTATTTTGAATCTACGACTTTATTTAAATTTATAACCTTACTTGAAGTTATTATTTATATGCTCATAATAACCGCTTAATATTTAGGATCATTTTAAATTATTATCCATCGTTTAAAATTCGTGACTATGTTGAATTTATAGTAATAGTTGAATCTATAGTTGATTTTTTAAGAGTTATAACAACGATTTCATTTTATAGTTCCCCGTTACCTTCCTTAATTGACCTTAGGCGCACTGTGTTCATATTATAATTAATGAGTGCCCACTGGACTACTCGTGTGGTGATTTTGAGCCGTATGTAAAATAATTTAGGTCGAATTTAAAGAAACTGAGAGACGAGGAAGTAGCCAAAAGACCACTTCCTTATCTCTCCTTTCTACTATACGGGATAATATTGACGTTCCAGCTCCTGCGTTCCGCACGCCGGACCTTCACGGACACGAATCATTGGCGATATTCCACGCACTTACACGAATAATATGTTGATTTTACTAACTTGTGATGTGTCTTTGGCTGTAGGCCGGAAAAATTTCGACAAATAATAAAAACAATTTATGAATTAAGAATAATTTATTAAAATAATAATAAAAATTTACCGATCCAAGCATCCATAAAATATCATAAAAATATCACTCTCCCACGCCGACACCCAAGCAGAGCTCTATCGAGGTTGCGAGGATGCGACGTGGAGAGAGCTTTCAAATAAAACTCTCACTTACATAGATTTTCAAAAAACTGATTTAATGATTTTCAAAAACGATTAAAAATTATGTGAAAATGAATCGGTATATATACCTATTTTTTGGCCCTAACCTTGCGTGTTCTTTTTGATGTAGTAAAACAAAATTCGACCTTGGAATTTTCTAGTGTATTCTAATCTTAATTTTTATTATTTTGCAATTTTATTTGATAATTTTTCTTTTGAAATTTTTATTGAATTATTTCTAATTCAAATTCTTTGATTTTTATTTCATTTTCATGAAATTTCACATTTTTTTAAATTATCAAATTTCGGTTGAATTTGTTAGGTTTTCGTGTTATGTTTATATTTATATCGTGCGGATCTTGTTGCTCTTTGTTATTATTTTAATTTATTTTTATGTTTATTATTTTTTATGTAATTGTCTTCTTTCTCATATTTTGATAGGGTTTAATTGGTGTTTTATTAGGTTTGAATTTAAATCTGCATGTTAGTTTTGCATGTGTGTTACCGATTCATTTAAACATTTACAAGGCCGTTTGTGTTCTGGCCCAACAATCTAGTCGGTTAGTATTCCTATCTGAATTGTTTGCCTTTTATCATATTACGCTTTGGTCTTAGTCAGCGAAAAACATAAACTTTTTATTTTGATACTTTGGTTCAACCGATTCAGTCGTGAATTATAATGGTTTTAAACTTATTTTTGTCGGATTAGTTCGAGGTCAAATTGATTTAATTACTAATTTACAATATTCCACGTTTTGGTCATTGTATTCGGAATTTTGAATATTACGCGTCGGCTATATATTTCTAAATGTATTTACGGTTTTAATAAAACATTTCCTATATCTGGAACATGGCACTTCAGTTCATTGATGATTTTGTCAATATTTTACATGGCTTTTATGGGTTCTTTATACTTTTAACACGTCCTTTACATTGTTACACGTCATTTTAGCTTAATGATTTGTCTTTTACCGAAATTCGTTTTTTTAATTTCTTTTGCATTTTTAATTGAATTATTTCTAATTCAAATTCTTTGATTTTTATTTCATTTTCATGAAACTTCACATTTTGATAAATTCTCAAATTTCGATCAAATTGTTGGGTTTTCGTGTTATGTTTATATTTATTTCGTGCGGATCTTGTATCGCTTTGTTATTATTTTAATTTATTTTTGTGTTTGTAATTTTATATTTAATTGTTTTCTTCCTCGCATTTTGATAGGGTTAATTGGTGTTTTAATAGGTTTGAGTTTAAATCTGCATGTTATATTTGCATGTGTGTTACCAATTCATTTAAACACTTTACAAGGCCGTCTGTGTTCTGGCCCAACAATAATAATAATATTAATGATAACAACAATGCCAATAAAGACACAATAACAATTAATATAGAGAATATGAATAAATAACAATGTTTATAATTTACTAATACCGTTTATATTTTTTTATTTGAGTAACTCCTTATAGGGTTTTTAATACAGAGTGTATTGGTAGTATACACCCTATTACTACTATACTCATCCAAATTTATTTTAATTATAATTTGATTATTTTAATTTTTTTTATTTAATTTATTTATTTTCTATTTTTTTTAAATTGGGGGATAACAAATCAAAGTAACTCGCAAATATTTATTGAGGATCCACAATTTTGACCTTTTGATTTCCATTTTTATAAATCGCCACAATTTTTGATAACTGGAGTTCTTTTCCATCGATTGTAATTTTCTTTTTTATCGAAATTTCTTCGATTGTTTGAGTTTCTTTTTTACTTCGTAGTTTTTTTTGAGTGCTCGTTGTACCCGAATTGTGCTATTTTTTGCCAAATTTAATTTATTTTCTTTTTGCAACTGAGCTTTTTGTTTCCTGATTGTCGGAATTTCTGCCAATGTGTGGAAAGTTTGTTCCATTGTTTGCAGCACAATTTCTTTTTGTAACTCATTAAACTCCTTCACTCTTGGTAGGGCTGTCCTCCTCTGATATTCTTCTAATGAGCAAACTCTTTTTGCTATTGGTTCATTATTATTCATGTTGTCTTCCCAATCATTTTCAATACTCAAATAAATTCTTCTAACAGCTTCAGCATCTTGCAGAGCAGAATGATTTCCTTTTTGCATTTTAATTCCACACACTTCGTTTGCCACAATAGATAGTTTGAATCATTGTCCATTTTTTGTTACTCCCCTTTTTATTAATGCTTTAGCTGCCATTAGATCTCGTATTCCCCATAGGTCATTGGCTTGGACTCCACTATACAACAACTCATTTCTTAGATCATGGCCAACTAAAATTTTCCGGGTCGTTAACTCATGAATTTGTTCCATACTTTTGTACTGATCTTCCTGATTCCCATGTACATGCGTGACATAATTTTTTAATTTATCTCTTGGAGTTATCAACGAATTGAATATAATTTTGCCAGTATATTCTATTAGGCACGCTGATAGCGGGACCATTTCATTTTTCTCATTTACGCCATATTCCTCGTCCATAAATATGATAGATTTTCTGATTTCCTCCTTTACGATTTGTTTTCTCAGAAAGGATTTTCTGTATTTCAACATGTCCTCTGTTATTGGAAGCAACTCATTATCTTCCTTGATTGACAATTTTCTTTTCACCTCATAATTTGTGGAACTTTTAACCCGGCATTCTAGAATTAACCACCTAACCCAGTTGGCTGCTGTCATTTGTTTTTGCCATATTTCCTTTGAAATTTGCCATGATTTTCTGTTTGGAATTTCATTCCATATCGTTCCATCATTATTTAATATTTCGATTAACTCTTTAATTACATGTAATTGCCATGTTTCTTCCTTCTTGCTCAATAATTCTTCAGCCAATTTCAATTATCTGTTTCGTTCTATTTCAAATAAACACACTCTCATTTCTTCATCTCCCTTTCTTGCCCAATTGGGTACTTTTAAATTTTCCCCTTTTTTCTCTGAAATAATCGTCATATAATCTGGTTACTTTTGAAATTTTCTCCATTGTCGATAATAGTTTTGAATAAAAATTGTTTTTTGAATCAAAGCATTTCAGAAGCAACTATCTCTTTTATACCCGAAGATTATATTGTATAATTACCCAAGGATATTTGTAATTCATCGTTAATTGTCGAGCCACATATACATGTTTCTCATGATTTATAAATGACTTGGATAGATCTGATAAATCACCAACTTCGATTCCATCCGTTATTCCGCAAAGACAAATCCCTAGTATACTAGGAACTGTTGAAGAGATATCGATTTAATTCAACAATGGTAATTTTTAACTACACAGAGTAGGTTGATTTTAGTTCCTTTAACATTGGTTACGATATTTATCATTACCGCAGTAATAAATAAGATTTTATTCAAATAACTCAACGGAGTTGGATTTTTTTGAAATTTTTGTTGAACATTAATTTCATCTTTTGTTTCCTTTGTTTTGACCACAGTGGATACTCTGATTTAGGTATTTTTTACATCGATTAGCGTGAACAACAATTGTCTCTGCTCTTTTATTATTAATTGGACACAATTTTAGATTTTTTTCTGTTGCATCACAAACTGTATACGGACCTTTGAATGGCCTCTGCAATTTTGTTGACAATTCTTTAACTGGCTCAGGTCAATTTAGATATACTAGATCTCCAAATGTAATGCCGTGTTCATGCGCTTTTTTATCATAGGTTTCTTTGTATTGCTCTTGGCGATATTTTATTTTTAATCCAGCTTTTATCCAAGCTGATTGGAGTCTTTCTTGCATTATAACTTTATAGTTTGGAATATCCAAGTATTGAGAAGTTGGGGATTGAAATTCCAAATCAATTGGCATATTGTTCCGTCTTAAATACATTAAGTAGAAAGGTGTTTCTCCAATACTTTCATTTACTGCATTTCCATACGCAAACAAACATGGCTGAATAAATAAATCCCAATCTCTTTGTTTGCGATTTACATATGATGAAATCATATTCATCAAGGTACAATTGAAATGGACTTGAATAATTCACTTTGAAAATTTGTCCCTTGATCTGTCAATAATTTCTTTGGAGCTCCGTATCTGAATATAATATTTTCAACGAATATCTGAGCAACCGTTTCAGCTTTTTGATTAGGCATAGCATATGCTTCTGGCCATTTTGTTAAATAGTCACAGAATACAATAATGTATTTATTTCCATTCGTTGTCTCGGGTAAAGGCCCGGCGATATCCATCGCTGATATTTCCATGGGAGCTGCCGGTATAGGCATTAGCTTAAGCGGGACTTTTATTTTTTTCCCAGTGTTTCTTCGAGTCAGACATATCTTACAAGTGCCGCATCATTGTTTTACATCTAGCTTCATTGTTCTCCAAAAATACTTTAATTTTAATCGCGATAGCGTTTTTCTTGCAGATAAATGTCCTCCCAGAGCACCATAATGATATTGTAATAACAATGTATCTCTATGCTTGTTTGGAACTACTATTCGCAATTCATTGTTATGAACATATTTCAAAATCCCTTCATGAATTACGTATTTATTTCATCAAATTTCTTTCATCAATTATTTGTTTTAATTCACTATCCTTTTGGATTATTACTGTATGCCTTATTATCTGTTTAATTCTTCATCTATTTCTTGTTCTCTTTGAAACTCAGGTACATTATTTGCTGCTTTAATTACAGCGAATATTGTATCTCTCAATTTTATTTCCTCTTCATTATTATTAATTTCATTACCAGAGATTCTTGATAAAGCATCGGCCTTAGCATTGGATTTTCCTATACGATATTTATCTCAAAATCATATTCTTGTAAAGCTAATAACCATCTAATTAACTTACTTGCCGCATCTCGGTGTTTCATTAGCCATTGCAATGGGTTATGGTCCGTATAAACAATGAATTTTCTACCAACCAAATATTAACAAAATGTTGTTATTGCATATACTAAAGCTAGAGTTTCTTGATCAATGGTTGAATAGTTCTTTTCATGGGGTTTTAATGATCGACTTTAATATGCGATTACGTGATCCTTTTCACCTTCAACTTGTTGTCCCAATACTGCTTCTAGTGCACAATTGCTTGCGTCTGTCATTACCATAAAAGTTTTCATAAAATCTGGATATCTTAATATTGGGTTCATTATCAACTTTTGTTTGAAGGTATCAAATACATTTTGTTGGGCTTGTCCCCACAAAACTTTGTAGTTTTCTTTAATAACATTGTCAGTGGCTGGGCAATATGTGCAAAGTTTTTAATAAATTTTCGATAATAGCTTGCTAATCCAAGGAATTGTCTGACATCATCGACATTTTTAGGAGTTGGATAGTTTTCAATTTTCTTTACATTATCTGGATTTGGTTGAAGACCTTTTCGTGATATAATATGTCCAACATACGTTACTTCCGATTTTCCCCATCGCACTTTGAGGGTTTGATTTTCATATTCGCTTCACTAGTCGTTTGAACACCATTTCGACATCTCTCATATGCTCATTAAAATAGATTGAAAACATTATAATATCATCGATAAAAAATAATGCATGTGGAATATCTCGCAAAACGAAATTCATGCCCCTTTAAAAAGTGGCTGGAGCACCTATTAAACCAAAAAGAAAAACAATAAATTCATACAAACCTTTTCCATCTGAAAACGCGGTTTTTCTTTTATCTTCTTCCTTGACTTTGAACTGATTATAACCTTTGTTTAAATCAATAACAGTGAAATACTGGGATTCTCCCATTCGATCAAACATTTCTTGATGAACTGGAATTGGATATGTATCTTTTCTCGTAACTTGGTTCTATTTTTGATAATCAACACAAAATTTTAATTCGCCATCTTTTTCCTTTACAACTACAATGGATGATGAAAATGGTGAAAAACTGTCTCTTCTAGGCTTTTATTTGTCTATCGCTCTCATCTTGATGTGCATATGGAATTCTATATGGTCGTAACTTGATTGGAGTTTCATCTATTAATGGGATTTCGTGTTCTATTATTGAAGTCACGCCAAAATCATACTCGTGTTTCGCAAAAATATCTTGATACTTGATCAATAATTTAGTGAATATTTGTATTTGCTCTTCCGACAATTCTTTACTAGTAATTTGAGGTTCTTTATATATTTTAATATTTTTTGGTAATTTTTTATTTCCAATTTTTAACATGTTCGTTAATTTTCCCAATTTTATTTTTGGTTTTAGTTATACTGTTTTATCATTAACGTTGGTAATATGAACAGGAATTATTTGATTTTGCACTTTTACTATTTCATCACACATTGGAGTATCATATTTCGCTATAAACGTTTTACTCGGTTCAAATATAAACTCATCATCTGGCACTCCCATTGTATTAAAATAAGAAATGATCTCACTTTGTGGTGGTACTGTTAATGTCTGGTATAAAAACACATCTCCTACTTCATGAATAACTTAACCGGTTTTTCCTGCAATTATATTTCCGGTTTTTAAATCAAGAGAAATCCCTTCCAGTTGCTCTAAGACGTCCATTCCCACTAAACACTGAACTAGGCTTCTTCTTATCACTAACACATCATGAACAACTTCTATATTTCCGATAATGATTTTTACGTTGATCTGCCCAATGATACTCAGCTTGTTTTTTTAGAGACCTTACAATCTCCTTGGTGCTTTGTATTTGATCTCTTTCGTCGGAATTCATTAGTAGTGGGATGTGTCACATCCAGCACATGTCACATCCAGCACAGTACCCCCCGGCTAAGAGAAAATTTTCTAAGTCCAAAAGTACAAAACATTTTAAGACAAATACAATGACTCATTCAAGGTCATTTAAACAAAGACCATGACTCATTCAAGGTCATTGGATGACTCATCATATTTTTCAAGATCATTTAAACAAAGACCATGAATCTTTCAAGGTCATCGATGACTCATCATATTTCAAGATCATTTAAACAAAGACCACGACTCATTCAAGGTCATTGGATGACTCATCATATTTTCCAAGGTCATTTAAACAAAGACCATGACTCATTCAAGGTCATTGGATGACTCATCATATTTTTCAAGGTCATTTAAACAAAGACCATGACTCATTCAAGGTCATTCAAAATTTCTCAAGGTCATATTATTTTTAAACATTTTTTAATTTTAATTTACTACTTATTTTATTTATTTTTTTTATATAAGTAGAATATATTTTCTAAATTTATTTTCTTATTATTATTTTATAAATATTACTATTATTTGTTTTATTCAATTCAATTATTTTATTATTATTATTATTATTATTATTATTATTATTTATATTATTAATATTATTATTTTATTATTATTTTTATTATTATTTTATTATTATTTTTATTATTATTATTTTTATTATTATTATTATTATTATTATTATTTTATTATTATTTTATTATTATTTTATTATTATTACATGTTTTAATTTTTATTACAAGTTTTATTTATTATTAATATTATTCTTTTTATTATTATTATTATTATTATTATTATTATTATTATTATTATTATTACATGTTTTAATTTTTATTACAAGTTTTATTTATTATTCTTTTTATTATTATTATTTTTATTTATTATTATTATAAATATTATTATCATTATTTTTATTACTTTTTATTAATAATACATATATATATATTTCAAGGTCATTCAAAATTTCTCAAGGTCATATTATTTTTAAACATTTTTTAATTTTAATTTACTACTTATTTTATTATTTTTTTATAAGTAGAATATATTTTGTAAATTTATTTTATTTTGATTATTATTTTTATTATTATTTTTATTATTATTTAATAAATATTATTATTAATATTATATAATAAAAAACCAAGACATATACAACAAATTTATTATAAAGAGATAATTCTACTATAGTAATATTGTCGAAGAGCTTTATTCAAAGCCCATTCCACATACTTCCGATATCGGGCAGCGCAGCAATGACATCCATCACCACAGGGGTATTCGGGTTCCATATCTTTTGACAAATTGTTTTGTTCGATATTCCATAGAAACTCATCGATTACAGTAAATATACATATTGATGTATGATTGAATATCAAGTCTGGAATTATTGATGGTGGCTTATCCATGATTCCATGTATTTCTGGATAATAGAATTCCAGACGTTCTTTAATAACTTTAAAATAATCATCTAAAAACAAGTAATAATAATAATAATAGTAATAATAAATTACCATAATGTTTAATCTCATTCATAGCTTGAACTGCGCTCGGTACAATCATTTTAATGATAAAAATTAAAATAACAATTACTTTTATACTAATTTAGACACACACACATACAAATCTTTAGCTATAAACAATAAATATTAATTTATATAGATTTGAAAATGATTAAAGAAATTTTAATAATATTATTAGTTTTTAATATGGTCAACTCAATTGTTGTAACCGTTCAAGGTAAAAATTCAACAAGATGTGTATGTCCTGATACAGCAGTATTGATGGATATTTTGTATATGATAGATAGGCCTAGATATTTGAAAACTCCAGTCAAAAGATTATCTGAAAGAATGAGTAATTTAGAATTCCGATTTGAACATACATATGAGACTTTAAAAAGAGCTAAAAACGACTTATATGATGATAATATATATTTAAATAAGACCATTGGTATTATCAAAAATGAATTAAGAAAATCAATATTAGAATTGAAAGAAAATCATAAACTTAATGAAAAAATGATGAATCAAGTTCAATATAGTATAAAATTTTATTCTAATAAAACAACTGATCAGTTCAATCGTATAATGAAATTACAACACCCAGTTAACAGTGGCGGCAACAGCTTGAAAGAAGTTAACAGTGCCAACAAATCATCATTGCCATTTCCATTATATATTTTTACATATTTTCTTAGTATTGCATGATTCTGATTGGTCGAATATAGTATAAATAAGCTTACACTTTCAAATATTTTTATAAAATGTCAGAAACTAAATTTTTTATAACTTTATTGAATGAGCTGGTCTCTAATAATAGTGAAGAAGATGAAATCATTAAAAACATGAAATTTATGGTAAACCGTACCGAGAAAATCGTTGAAGACATACCATTTGATTATGAAAAAATTCTCAATTTGCCAACATTGGAGAGAAAGAAGGCATTCCAATCATTATTTAGTTACATGTTCGATGAAAATAATAAATGGATGCGAATAATAGTAGGATTAATGTATATGAAACACATGATATTAAAATCTGGATCCGACTATGAAAATTATTTCCAATGGTCTATAGAGGTATATTACTTTATATTGTTATTAATTTATCATTATTTAGGTAATAGAAACAAAAATTGACCCGTGGGTAGTTGCAGCAGAAGCCAAACGCTCTGATATTTATATCGAAAATTGCAAATTTTTATTAAAACTATTCACTGGAGCATCTGTTTTATATTTATGTAACAAAGTTTATCGTAGATTTTAATAAATATTTCTTTGTTATTATTATTATTAATAAAAAACTACATTTTTAAAGATTTATTGATTATTACACGAACAGTCTTCATCACCACAATATTCTATCATAATATTTTCTAAAACATGGTCAATACAATTCTTAAATTCGGTCGGCTCATCTTTAGTAATTTCGGTAGTATCTTCAGTATCATTAATATTTTCTTCAACATTAACATTATCATCAATAATTTCTTCAGAATCATTAATAATTTCAGTATTAATTTCTCCATCATTAACAGTATCATCACCCTGACATCCAGAATCACAACTTGAATCTTCTTTACTCAATGCTTCAACTAGAGTCAACATATCTCTAATTTTTACACCGGTTATTTTTTCGAGTTTATCAAACAAAAAGTTTATTAAATATTCTAAACGAAATTAATTAATTATTTTATATTTTATATTTTACCTTTTTCAGACATCATTTTTAAAACTATTTTAAAACAACTTATAAATTTGTTTATAGAATAACAAAGAAAACATAAATACATTTATTAAACACTAAACACTATACATTAAAATAACTGTGAAAGTCTAGCAGTAACAATTTTTCAGATTGGAGAAAGCACATCGTTTTGATCAGCTTTATATCCTTGGATTGTTATTGTTATATACCAGTTTTCCTGTTTTTGAATCCAATTTCTGTAAATGCATCATAATATCTGGTATATTGACTCGTGAAGAAAGCATTTTCATTGCATTTTAAATTGGAATTGATCTTTTTGAATGTATTATCAATATCCTTGATATCTATCATTGAGAGAGTCCAAGCGAGAGATTGAAATTGATTTTTATTGAGTTTGACTGGATTTGCCAATTGCATATTGATAGGCTCCTTTAAAAATAACATTTTATAATTGTGGAACATCTGAACTGGTTGGACACTTATTTTCTTGGTCATGTTTGATTTATGATCTTTATAAGGTGGTGACGCACTTTTATACCCTTGACAGATAATGATTAACCAATCAGAATCATGCATGATCACAAAGACAATGCATGATAAGTGCATGATAATTGCAAGATAAGTGCGTGACTGGAAAACTGTATGTAAATTAACCCATTGAGTTTACATATATGATTTTACAAATATCATCTATATAAAATGTATTATTAATATCACGTGTTTTATTATTATGAGTTATTAATATCTCATGTTTTATTATTACGAGTTATTATTATTATTATTACTATACTACTAAAATTATTATCATTATTATTATTAATATACTTATTACTTTAAAATTTTATTAATACTTATTAAAACTTTAATTATTATTATTATTACAGCTACCAAAATAAAACTACCAAAACAAAACAAACAAAAATAAAATACAAAAACATTTATTATTATTATTACCAACACCAAAATAAAACTACCAAAACAAAACAAACAAAATTAAAATCCAAACATTTATTTTCTGAACAATTGGTATTTTGATGAATTCCTAACAGATTTCGCCAGGCACCATTCCACATAGCGCTGGTATCGAAAATCGCAGCAGCTACAACCCAGAATACAAGGGTATTCGGGTTCCATCTCCTTCGGTCTTCGGTCAAGCTTAATATCCCATAGAGCTTGATCTATTATGTTGAAAATCCATATGTTGGTGGTTCCATACACCAAATCTGGAATTATTGATTCTGGCTGGTCTTTGACTATTGCTCGGAGTTGAGGATAGAAAAAGAATAACCGTTCTAGTAATACGGCCTGATATTTATCTGGAAACAAAGATAATAATATTAATAAATAATAAATAATAAATTTACATACAAAGACATTTTGTTGACATGTTGTATAGATTGATAGATTGTCCCATATCCATGGTAACTGTAATTGACTGTATTTTAATATCCTTTATTCTATATTGTAATTTATTGACATCTAAAGGTTTCTTTCATCCCATGATTCTGCATTTGCCGGATTTGAAAAATATTATAGGATATTTTCCACTCCTATCTACAATTTGCTGGGGTTTACCATTTGGAAATATCATTTTTGATACATCAAAAGTTCCTTTATAATTTATATTTGATAACATAATTAAACAATAAAGAAATATTAATCTATATATATGTGATTTTTAGAAAGAGTTTATTAAATCATATAATATAAACAAAAACCTATAATTATACAAATTAATAATGGAATTAAGAAATGATGCGGTATATCAAATCGTCGGCCCAAGTGGTAGTGGTAAAACTATGTTTGTGTGTAAATTACTGAAATCTAATTTATTTCAAACAAAATTCAACAAGATTTATTGGCATAAGGGTGCAGATGAAGAACATGGATTAACTCAAGATAATTTCTGTAAATTGAAAAACATGAAAATAGTAAAGGTTTTGATAAAAACTGGTCAAGTCGTTTAAGGAAAGGTGATGTCATCATTATTGATGATTTGTATCAGGAAGATAATAAAAAAAAAGGACATGTTGGTGTTACTGTGATCTTTATTACTCAAAATCTATTTCATCAGGGTGGCGCACATCGAAAGAATATTTCAAGAATCCTAGAGATGCAACAGTTATTGATTTTCTTGCTCGACAAGCATACCCTAATAATCGTAATTTTCTCATCAGTGCATTTCAAGATGCTACAAAATCACCACATGGGTATATATTTCTTGATTTCACACAACAATGCAATGATGATTTAAGGGTAAAAACCGATATTTTCAATAAAGAAGGTGCCATGGTATATAAACAAAGTTGAAAACTTTAACATGTAAAAATGTTTATGAAATCCAGGCTTAAAAATATCCGAAAACTTAGACAAAGTATTAAAAAGAAAAACAAAGTTCTACCAAAAACCAGTTATACACCATCTAAAAAGCTAATAACCGAGAATTACCCTGCAATGAATCTAATTTCGAAAAACATTATTAAAAAGAGTAAGAAAACAGTTAAAATTGTAAAAAATCATAGGAGTTTCCCATATTTTAATGCATTGTTAAAGGCATCAAGTATGAAAAGAATGTCTATTTTACAATCATTTCCAACTTTTGTTGTCGATGATTTACTCAAAATTCTATTAAAAGTAGTCAGAGGTAAAATTAAAATCAGTAATTCTAAAAAACTGGTATTGAATAAACATCGTAAGCCTTTGTTATCACTAGTAAATAATAAAAATCGTAAGCAAATGAGAAAAATCATATATAAACAACAAGGTGGTTTTATCGGAGCAATGTTACCATTAGCATTATCATTATTATCACAATAAACGATGGGGCAATCATTACCTAATGTTAAATTAAAATTTAAATCATCTTGTTGTAATGGAGAAGATTTGGACGAACCCAGAAGACGAAGCAGGTTTCTGTGCAGTGGCAAAGTTAAAGAAAAGAGTCCAAAGTCGAAAAAGGAAACGCAAAAGTGGTTGTCAGATCAGCTTGCGTACAGTTTAAACAAACCAATGCGGAAAAGATTTCCAACAAGAGCTTATAAGACATTCGGTATTAATGATTTATGGCAAATGGATTTGATGGAGATGATACCGTATTCGAAAATTAACAAGGGTTATAAATATATTTTAACGTGTATTGATGTTTTCAGTCATTTTGCTCGCGGTGTAGCAACAAAGACAAAATCTGCAGAGGAAATATCTAAAGCAATTAACTCAATGTTTAAAAATGAGCATCCAGACAATTTGCAAACCGATTTAGGTATTATTATTATTATTATTATAGGCAAGGAGTTTTACAATAGTAAAGTTAAGCAAATCCTGGATCGTCTGAAAATAAATCCTTATTCTGTACATTCTCAATACAAAGCCGCACATGTTGAAAGATTTAACCGGACATTAAGGGATAGATTGAAGAAATATTTCGTGCATCAAGGTAATAAAATATGGATAAATGTATTACCGAAAATACTTGCTAGTTATAATAATTCATCACATCGAGGTCTGAATGGTTTGAGACCCGTAGATATCAGCTCGAAAACATTAGCTAAATCAGTACGGTCTAAAGCAGTTGCTATTACAAAACCAAAATATAAAGTTGGTGATCACGTTAGAATTAGTAAAATATCTGCTTCACCTTTCATCAAAAATTTCGATAGTAATTGGAGTGATGAGGTATTTCAAATTACTAAAATTAATACTAAACAGAGTCCTGTAATGCATGTTATTAAAGATAGTGATAACAATGTAATACAAGGGAAATTCTATGAACAGGAATTACAAGTTATTTCCAAACCTACAGTGTTCAGAATTCAGAAAATATTGAAAACTAAAATAGTGGTAAGGATAAACATTACTATGTCAAATGGCATGGATATCAAAAACCCTCATGGATATCATCAAAAGACCTAGTAAAATGAGTTTCTATACAATTTTACCGAGCAATAGTTGCCCACTAATCATCCGGAAATCAAGCAAGTAAATTTATGGTTGATCTTCAAAGTCCCATTTATTTACATGGAAATTGGGAAGTTGCTTTGCAAGACTTTACATTTGTGTACAATACATTCCCATTTTATAGTCATTGTAAAATAAGTTACAAGAAACGTATACCCAAAACCTGTAGTGGTATTTTCTCAATCAATAATTTTGAACGATTTTGTCATATTCCAAATCAGATTTTAGATGAAAATTGTGGTATGTTTTTCAAAGATGGATTGAATGTTAGTTGTGATTATAGTCCATTTACAATAAAGTTTGAAAGTATTGAGGATGCCAAGCGAATGGGTTGTGATAAGCTTAGCATTGTTGTTCCTGGTACTGAATACCTAATACGTTTCAAAACATTTGATGAGAAAAGTGTAACGATCGAAAACATCAAAATATCTGTATCATATATTAATGAGGTGGAAGATACATTTACATTTACTAATGAATTATATATTGAAACACTTGAAGAATTACATAAATATATTTCATTAAATTGTTTACATATATTTAAAACTATTGAATTTCTTAAAGATGGAATATGCAAATTCAGTCTGAATAATAACATTTGTGAAGTTACATTTGATAAAAACTTGGCTAATATATTGGGATTAGATAAGCAAACATATTGGGCAAGTACTTTTTGTGTACGCAAACCAAAAATAATAAAACTTCATAGACAAATGTTCATATATACTAACATCATCGATCCTATAATTGTTAGTGATTCTTTGGTTCCTCTTTTGAAATCTGTTTGGGTTGATAAACATGACCAGGATGAAGTTGTCAATATAAATATCGATAATCCCATGTACTTACCGGTATCACATCATGTATAAACAATATAGAAATAAATATTCGCGATGATAGCGGTAAATTTATTGAATTTAGTAAAGATACAAAAACTCATTTGACATTACATTTCGTAAATTAGATGGCCAATAACGATATTATTAGTATGTATAGTGGTAGCCAAAGTGGTGGCGAATTACCATATTTTATTGGTAAACAGTATGGATCAGGATGGTTGAGAACAATTGGTAGATTTGCACTTCTATTCTTAAACGCCTTGGTAGTTTTGGCATGAAAACTGCTAAAGATGTGATAATGAATGAGCAGAAAATATTACCATCTCTGAAATCAAATGCATTATCCGAGTTAGGGAAAGTTCTACCTAGTGTTGCAGGTATGTTTCAAAAACCCGAAGCACCGGCACCGGCTCAAAAACGTAAAAGACTCATAAACATATAAACAAACGAATGAAAGGACATGGAACTATATTTCAAAAATGATTTGTGGTAAATCTGAATTGTGTTTATTTGATAGACCATCTCCCCAAGCAGTAATTGAAATGGGGGCCTTTGAAGATGTATTCCAGATGAATTCTATTATGGATAGTAGAACTGATATTGAATTTTATATTAACGGTTCCCAAACTGAATATTTAGATTTGAATGATACATTGTTAACTGTTCAGATCAAAGTTGTAGATAAAGATAGAAAACCGTTGGGTGAACCTAGTGATGTAATACCAAACAATTTCTTGTTTCATACGCTTTTTAAAGATGCAGTTCTCGGATTTAATAATATCAAGATTGAGAGCTCTAAGAGAAACTATTATAAATTACAATAGTGATACTAAAAATACATTTTAACTCCTATGGGTTATGGTAGTGATGATGATAGGAAAAAGTGGATTAAAGGATCTAAATTATTTACAATGTGCTCATCATTACAACTCGATTTTATGGATCAACCGAAATATTTACTCCCAGGTGTTAATGTACACATTAGATTGAAAAGATCTGATTCGGCATTATCACTAACAAGTGCTCCACAGCACCAATTCTTCATCAGTTGATGCAAAATTATTGGTAAGAAGAGTTCGTGTTGAGCCTTCTGTATTAGCGGTCATCAACTGGGGCTTAATTCTAAGCATGCAATATATCCATTGAAAACAAAGGAAATTGTTCAATTTGCAATTGCTAAAGGTTCAGCTTCTTTCTATAAGGAACAAATATTTGGAGATAGAAGAATGCCCAACTTTATATTGGTAACATTTCAAAGTGAATCTCATATAATGGATCATACTTAACATCGAGCTCTATTTTCAAAAATTTGGTGTACATCTCTAACTTTATCGAAAAATAGTGATTATAGAGAAACATATACTCAAGATTTCGATAATGATAATTATTGTGCTACATATATGCAGAGTATAGTTAGAACTATGGGTTATTTGGATAAAAACCTTAATTGTGGTATAACTCTTGAAGATTATAAAAGCAAATATCCATTCTTCACATTTGTTTTGGCACCCGATTTTGATTTAAATCAGAGTCAATTACCTCAAAATGGAAATTTACGATTAGATATAAAGTTTGCTAAAGCTACAACTGAACCGGTACATGTTGTAATATATGGAGTATTTGAAAATGAGGTTCAAATAACTGCAAACAGAACAGTACTAGTTTGAACAGAGTTCAAACATTATTGGTTTGAACGAACATTGTTGGTTTGAATGGTATAAATGTATAGAGAATTTATGATAATTTGTCATGGAGTAAGTTTTTAAATGTATTATTAATATTATTGATGTAGTTCTGTTCAGGTCTATCGAATTGGAAAACAAATACTAGGAAATGAATTTTTAGGGGTTTTTCCTCTTGATAAAATTCCATATTTACGTAATAATCAAGCCATAATCGTCAATACTCAATCACCTCATCTCAGTGGAGAAGATTGGTTAGCAATATATATGAAACCTAGCAAGATATTTGATCCTATGGGTTTCTATTATCCGGTTTTAATGGTTTCGAAACTGCAAACAATGGGTAAACATATTGTCTCTAATAAAACTATGTATCAAAAACCATGGACCTTAACATGTGGTCAACATTGTTTAGCTTGGTTATTATCCAAGAGATTTGATGATTAATAAATGTATTAATGTTTATTGTTATGTTTTATTTTATGTTTTAACTATTAATATTTTATATTATTATTATTATTATTATTATTTTATTATTATTTTATATAATTATTATATTATTATATTTTATTATTATTTTATTATTATTAATATTATTTTTATTATTATTATTATTATAAATATATTATTATTTTTATTATATTATTTTTATTATTATTATTATAAATATTATTATTAAGTGTTAATTAATGTTAATAAGCTAATGCATTATCACAAAGACTATGCATGATAAGTGCGTGATCACAAAGACAGTGCATGATAAGTGCGTGATCATTACATGATAAGTGCATGCATACACAAATTGAATAAAGAAACACATACAAACTCAATGTATGTGATTTACAAAGAACGCATGCAACACACTAAAACAGAAATAAGAGAAAACACATACAAACAAATTATGTATGTGATTTACCCAAAGAACGCATGAGTCACATGTAACTGCATTGTCTTTACAAAGAAAGCATGCCTAAACAATGTATAGATTCATGCTAAAAATTCTCTCACCTTAGTGTGTAATTGGCTAAAATGTGATTGGCTAAATCTGAAAATATTATTCCTTATAAACATTACAAAGTAGATTGTCACAAATTATTTCAAATTTCTGAAGCGTATTTTTAAAAAATGAGCAAATAATATTTTAAGAGTATCTCGAGAATGAAACTGGTAAGGTTTATTATTAATTTTTAATTATTATTATATTGTTCTAGATTGGTATACTTTAACAGAAATACAAGTAGTTAGATGGGAAAAATGAGTATTACTTATCGGAAAAGATGGTAAATTTTTAAATTTATATATTTTTTATTATATTTTTAGAGTTAATTTTTAATCGAAAGATACAATTGTTATTCAAGCGCATAGCGAAGAACGATATTAATCGAAGATGGTAAATTTTAATTTTTTTAATTATATATTTAAAAAAAAAACATTTTAGTTTGATTTGGATCAGATCGCTCAATCATAATGCCCTCGTTTCTGAGAAGACAATTCTCATCATAATGCCACGTTTTTGGAGATGCCCCATTTCTGAGGAAGAAAATGCTCATCATAATGCCACTTTTTGAGATGCCTCGTTACTGAGAAGATATGGAGGACCTCTCTTCTTTAGAGGATGATGATTCGTCGGAATCAGGAGAATACATGTTAGTTTTTATTACTTTTATTTATCGAAATTAAGTTAATGAATATTTGAAGTATTATTAAAATAAAATACATCAAATATCATAATTTATAATAATTTATAATAAATTTTATATAAGGATCTATTATTCAAAAGTTTTATGAAAATAATTTTAAATTGATGAAATTTAAAGTATATTTTAATAATACTTCAAATATCATAATTTAATACATATATTTTAAAAAATGTATATCTGAAACATATATTAATAATAAATTATAAAACAAATAAGTTGAACAAATGTTTTTGATTAATAGCATTTTTTTTATTATAGATCTTAACGTAATGAATTATTATAGATTATAATAGGAATTATTTAATAATATTTTAATATCATATTTAATAGTTTGCAGTGAGCCATGCAATATTATTAGTTTCTTTATATAGGTTTATTTGTAGAATTATAGGTACTTTATAAGGTTTTAAATTAATATTTTAATTAGGCATTTTTTATCCGAGATATGCATCTACATCATTGCAACATAATGAAGTTCCATGAAGAAATGAAAAAATATTAGCGCCATAAGATGAATGGCATCAAAACTTTTTTATCTGGCGCCAATCAAAACATCCCAGAACATTAAATAAAAGTATTTATGGAACATGCGGTTCATTAAGATCTTTCAATCGAGTTAAAATAAATATGTTAAGAAAATTAATAAATACGTTGATATTTTGAATAACTACAAAATAAAATAAAAAGAAACAAGACTGCGCACTATTAAATAATAACCCAATAAAATAATTAAAAAAGAAGTCATCGAAATCATGAGATGATGACTCTAATATTATAAATAATTGTAAATAATATAAATAATAAAATAATGAAAATACTATAAAATAATGAAAATATTATAAATAATTATTATTTATAAATAATGAAATACTATAAATAATGAAAATATTATAATAATATACCTATTTAAATAATATACCTATTATAATTAATGAAAATACTATACTAATAATGAAAATAATATTAATACAATTCGAGTTCTGTATTAGAGAATGACCGACATTTCAGTAAATTAAATTGTGGCTATCAAACTTTATACGTTTTGATATATCACGCCACTAATTAAGTAACTTTAACTGAGGCGAATCAGTAAAAATTAATTTGAAGATAAATAAAAGGGGAGGCGTTAAAATCAATTCGCGTATTAAATTAAATTTGAAAAAGATGGCGAGATCCGTGACAATAATTTCAAATAATACGGAGATATTTCAAGATAACTTTAAGCGGGGGTTAATAAGCTTAATGAAAAAATAGAACAATTCACCCATTTAGGCAGTGGATGGCCGTGTTATTAATATTATGGAAATTCACTTATTTAACAAAATATGCTCCTATTAATCGTTTGTCTGGGCATAAATATATTAAAACCCCATTTCTGCTTGAATAAATAAAGAGTATAGTAATATAAAAAAAACATGAACGACAAGTGCTTCCTTTATTATTCTTTATTTATAAAGAAAGATATTAATGTGAAAACCCCAAAGAGTCTTAAATATACAGAAGTTTAGATGATTAGGAGTACGATGAGATCACGGATTGTCCCATTGAAATTAATAAACATCCCCAAAAAGTTCGAAAAGAAAAATTCGACTTAAAATTAGCAATAAATGTGTTTTTGTAACACACCAACTGTTATAAATGATTAGGAAAGAGGGTTCCAGATAATTATGTCTTTCACCACCTCATTTAAGTTTTGATCATAGAAGCAAAGTCAGCTGACGGAAACCATTTATTTATTATAGCTTGAAAATAATGATAGAATGATCATTAATCGCTGTGACCAATTATCAACTGGGTTATGAATTGTCCATCAAAACCCTGACTGTAACATTCAAATTAGATGTCGTTGTTGTCCCACATCTGCTTAATGGGTTTAGATTAGATAATTGCATTCAATACACATGTTGCTTATGCGCCAAAAATCAGACTGGCACAACCCATACACGCTCGCCGAAAAAATAAAATTTAGAATCCTAAATTATTCTAAACATATCACCAACACCTTTTGGTGTTTATGTCCCCGAATTTTGAATCGGTTACCTCCTGATGATAGACATCATCAAATTCATATGCTATTGCAGCAGGTCTTTATTAATTAATTAATTATACTAACACAAAATCATACTTATTACTTTTACGACTATGATTGTATTCCTGATTTCCTTAAGAAATTGAGGAAATTGCAACTGAAAATTGTTATTCTTAACTATGAATTCGGAAGGTGAATAAATTGATAGGGCCTGTCTTTCAGTGAGGTTCGACAGTTAAATCTTGTCGAACCTTTATTTAATGTAAAAAACCGATTGTAAATCCGGTAGAGATCATTGCATTTTACTGGTAATTATTAGGAGCAGCTTTGCCGAAATGTAATCATAGCTCGTAGGATTTATCGTTACTACCTATAGTCTTTCATATTTAAAGAGGGTATGACCTTCACATATTTTAAAATATAGTCTCGATCGCTTTCCTTCATGGAATTTAGATTCATACCACCTTACATAAAAATTTATTTAGTTAATGTTCACATTAACAATTGCTGTTCGCTTTATCGACAGTATGCAATTTGTTAATTGTTCGTTAGTAAGTGCTGTGAAAAACGCTAACTTCTTTCCATTGACTCGCTGTCTTTCAAGGTCATAGTCAAATGTAAAGGTATTTTTCCGTAAATTTTGCTGTTTCTGAGGAAGTTCTTGAGACTACTTATTGAGCTTGCACTCCAATTTGGAGGCGTAAGTGGAAGAGAGTACGATAGGGCACAAACTAATCTGGACGCAGCAAAACCTGTAGACTTTGCGTGATTAATATGTTAATTTTACCTTAAACTTGATGCATTCCTCCCCATTGCGGAATATTTTCAACAATCCGTGCCAGGCTATTGGTTACAATGTCTTGACCTCTAAACTTTATGGCATTCCGGGTATTCATGGCTTTAGCGCTTATGACCATTAACGAACCCATGACTTTTACAGGACATGGAAATGTTCATTTTACGAAGGTGAATACGGGGTGGGTTAACATTGTTAACAACATTACATTGCCTGCTTCGGGGAGGATACAGAATTATTGTACATAGATATAAAAATCTGTATTGTTGGGCTTCTCAGCCAAAGCTTCCTTACCGAATTTTACTTGGTGATGTTTGGATGAGGTTTGAATGAAATGTGTGAAGTTGTGGATATGAAATCCTTCCATATGATTATACTAATGGAAAGTTGATATCGAATTCCAGATAATTAAACAATGATTTTTTAAATGACTTTCCGATTGGAGCGAAAAGGATGTGCCACCAATTCAAAAGTTTGAGAATTAAATGCTAACGCATTATCCTAAGAAAGCTATGTTCTTTATTGGAGGCTTTTCAGGCTTTATCTTTCTCTCGGGCTAAGGTTACACATATACATAGAGCTATAAAACAAGCAAGCTCCTATTTTTAAACATTAATATCGATAAAACACTAACTTGCGTGCAATCGTTAGTGAATTATATAGAGATTTATTAAGTTGTATAACAACAGTCTGTATGGTTAAAATCTGCCCCGAGAACCTAAAAAGAGGATGAATTGCGATTATGAATTCAGCTGAAAAGTTAATTACATATCGTCAAAACCGGCATTTAGAAAAACAATAGAATTACCGATGATCTTTTTTGCCGCTACATTAATAAGGACTCAATATGTTTGATAGACCTAGTTATCGGTCAAAATCAGTTCTAGATTATCCAAACTACGGATGTACCAGTACAGTTGTTTGAGTTACAAAGAAATATCGTATATTATAAATTGTGATATCAGTCCTAGTAGCGGGTGATACAGATAGCTCATTTTGGAGATAAAAAATTTTAAAATTAGAAATTTTATTAAAAGCGATGATTTCGGATGATCTGTAGATACATCAAATTATGACCTTCTCATCCTTTATATTCTAGCACGCGACTTACTCGGTTATGGCAAGTTCAAGGATGAGAGTAAAGGGTTAGGATATAGCGAGTGTTTTTTGCGCACTAAATGTATAGCTTGCTAGAATAAATGCAACAATGCCGAAGCTAAGGGTGTACAATTACGGGTAACCGAATAAAACACCAATCATATTTGAATTGGGTTATAATAACAATACATATTCGTCTGAAACTAGGATAGGAACCGAAAATCACTAGCTGTTACTCTTAAAATTCCAAATAGCATTAAATAAGCATGACGAAAGAAAGCTTGGGTAAGGGAAAAACTCGAGTTTTGCATAGTCATTATAGAGGGTTGAGTCCTTGATGTTGGCTTGTAATATAATAATGCATGAAACCGATCCAGCAGTTCGCAACAGCAATTTGTGAGATATTGACAATGTTTATTGATATTATTAACATTTATATTAAAATAAAAATTGTGAAAATTTCTCTTTGTATTTTCATTTGTTATAATTTATTTTATTTTTTATAATATTTCATAATCAATGGCCAAGCGTGAAGGAAACGACGTGAAAAAAACTTGATATTTGTTTAATGTAATATTAATATGATTTAACTTTTTATGAAGTTGTTTGTTTTATATATCAGTTGTTTTTATATAGATGTTTTTATATAGTTGTTTTTAAGTATTTGTTTATTTATATATATATATATATATATAATTTATATTTAAAAGTAAATAAAAATAATGATTAATAAATTTATAATAATAAAAAAAATAATAATAATAAAAAGAATAATAAATAAACTTGTATAAAAATTAAAAACATGTAACAATATATTAATAATAAATAATAATAAAAAGAATAAATATTATAAAAATTAAAACATGTAATAAAATAAAAAATAAATAAAAAAATAAATAAAAATAAAAATAATTAAATATTAATAATATAATATTAAATATATAATAATAATAATAATAAGATAAATTAATATAAAATAAATTGACTTGATTAAAACATAATAATAATATTTATAAAATAATAATAAGAAAATAAATTTAGAAAATATATTCTACCTATAAAAAAAAATAAATAAAATAAGTAGTAAATTAAAATTAAAAAATGTTTAAAAATAATATGCACCTTGAGAAATTGAATGACTGATGAGTCTATGTCTTTGTTAAAATGAGCTGAACAAAATATTGATGAGTCATTCCAATGACCTGTATGGTCCATGTCTTTGTCTTAAAAATTTTTTGTTTTTTTGGACTTTTAGAAAAATTTTCTTCTCAGCGGGGGGGGGGGGTACTGTGCTGGATGTGACATGTGCTGGATGTGACATGTGCTGGATGTGACACATCCCACTACTTTCATTACTTCTTGTGATTCTAGGTTACCTTCCTCTTGTTCCAAAAGTATAAAAACATAATTTTCCTGGCAATCAAGCATGTTTTCTCTCGATAATCTGCGCTTGATGGCCAAGACTTGCTCAACCAGTAATTTCAATATTCTAATGGCTTCATCTCTTTTAGTTCTCTACCGGATATATTGGAGCGTTGAAGAAATTTTAGGAATGCATTAACTGACCTAAAATGTATCGGCTTCATCCACTTTGATGGATCAACATTTACCGATTTTAGTTTTGGTTATCTTTGAGTTCTTTCTCTGTTTCTCCTTACAGTAGTAAATGTGGTTATCTCTATCTCTGTCATTGTCATCCCTTCTTTCCCACTCATGTCTGGGAGTTGAATCAGCCGTACTCGTAATGTGTTTTAATTTGATTTTACCTTCCCATTTCTATGTAATTGATGATTGTAATTTAAGCGAGAAAGGGTATCATCCAATAATCAAGTTTCCATAACCATCCTGAAATAAATATATAATTGGCGAGTAGTCAATATTGAGATACCATAACTTGAGTCATAATAATAATAACAATATTCCATTAGACCTCGCACAAGTTGTCCCATAAACATGAATTTATCCAATCTTTTTCATCGGTTACGTGGCTTTTTTTTATAGTGATCTGGCGTCAATAAATAATCATAATTTACCTTTCCTTCACGCTCCTGACTAATATAGTATCAATCATCTCGGTAATCACTTTTCCTTTTGGACGAAATAACAAATTTAATTCGTGCTTCTTCAACCATCGTCTTGAGAATACAATCAATTCGAGCTAGTTTATTTAATTGATGTAAAATTTATTAGATATTCAAGTTTTGTCAACTCTAATCTCTCGGAGTTCTCACCCCTTATGATTGGGAAGGAAATCCATGAATCTGAGGTTAACCGATATAATGGTTTCCAATCAACTTATTGCACTTTAATACTTGGGTTTTATATCTCATCTAGTAATATTCGAGTCATTGGCTTCCATAAATCTCATTTCCCCATTGACACTTACAGCAATTCATTTGTACACTGCTCGTATTTTATAATCTGAACAGAGATTTCTTTAATATTATAACTATACAATCTTCGCAATATTACCATAATTTCTGAAAATTAACATAGGAGCACTAGATTGGAATTGCCAATAAGCATCCTGTTGAAGTATATTATTAACTTGCAACATTTAATATCATTTCTTCATATATATTCCCTGATAACTCTGACTATATGAATAATAATCCATTTTATTATTGAAATAATTTCGTTAAGTTTGATATCCATGCTATATATCGAATTTGGGCTTCTTCAAATGTTTTTCGTCGAATACATAAATTACCTTTATAATTGTTTCATAAAGTTGTTTGGCCACAATTTTGTTAACAATGTTTCCGAATGAATCTCAAACCATCAATCTGGCAAATGTTGATACAACACTACTGGAGTTTTTTCTTGTTACATCAAAAGGGTAAATTCTAAGTGTCACATTCGCTCTTGCTTTTGCGTTAAATTTTCCGACCTTCTTCAAATTGTCTCCAACAATTTCGTTAAAACTCATCTGTTTTTAAAGATGTACTAAATTGCACGATTGTTTTCACTTCATAACACAAGGATTGATTCTCCTGTTTGACACTCGTTGTCTCATGTTACAAATAGATAGTTTGAACTACCTGTGTCATCATCCAAAGGCTCCTCGAATTTTTCAACTCTGCTAATATTCTCCATAACGACAACTTTATCGAATTCTCCATTCATTTGTAAGAATTCTCCTACACATCACCATTAGCTTTCATACTCCTCTTTTAATAATTGTTCTAGTACTGCGTGATTTAACTTGGCTTTAACTGATTTCTGAGCTAATTTAAGTCTCCTGTTGAAATGGGAGCTACACAATTTTCTGGATGATATCAACTGATTTGGAATCGCATAAATATTGATTAATGACCGTATGACCCACTTTAGTTTCTTTAGTTCAATTACGTCCAGATT